>JAVDPK010000062.1:24779-41411 GCA_034780415.1 Cichlasoma orientale
TTCTTCCTGTTAAAAGGGAGTTTTTCCTTCCCACTGTCGCCAAGTGCTCATAGGGGGTCGTTTTGACTGTTGGGTTTGTCTCTGTCATTATTGTAGGGTCTTTACCTACAATATAAAGCGCCTTGAGGTGCTATATAAATAAAATTGAATTGAACTGAATTGGCACAATGATCTGCGTCTCTCGTGAGTCATAAATACTGGTGTATGTGTTTGGATTGCTTGACAGCATTATCTCCTTTCCTTTTCATATAGGATGCTAAAATAGATGAGAGGAAGCGCTAAAGCACCTTTCCTTGCTCTAGTTGTGACCTGGAAGTGTCACTTTCGTCTCCTGTATTGAAGGTCAAGCCGTATTAGGACTAGCGCTACTTGGACTCGTCCACCATGACGTTGTGGTCTCTGCGTTCTGAAGCTTCAGCGTTAGCCTTTTCCTTATGTGACCTTACGTTGGTGAGAAGGTGGTGTGCTAAGGTATCAGGTGATAACAGCACGCTTGGTTAGCAGGTTGCATCCATAAACTGACCATCTTGCAACCAGCGAATGCGACCAGAGCGCTTCTAGAGATTTCACACATAGAGAAACGCGCACACAAGCAGTTATTTTAGGTGCTCGCCGTTGTTTACAGAGTGATAGAGAAGAGATTGTGCTGGGTGAAAACAGCATTAGATAATCCCTGAAGCAAGCCCAAACTGTAACAATAACAGAGCTATCATCACCAAAACTATTTCCTACACACACCGCGCACACACTCGAATAGACGCGCACACTCTCACGTCCCCCGTCCACAGTCGGATCAGTGTGGGAATGTTTGTGCCAGCAGCGAGCGTCTTGTGCTGTGTTGATGTTGTGATTACAGGGGGTGTTTAAGGTTGAGGATGACTCATCTGACACACACACACACACACACACACACCGTGCACCCACAGTAATCTAGATAAAGATCATCACTCACTCGGCCTCTCCTTCCTCCCTCTCGTCCTCTGACAATGCTTACAGCTCGCCAGGATTTATGCTCACCATTTCACTGCTTTAAACATCTTTATATAAACGCTTTAATCCTAAACGCTGCTCCGGGAGGAAAAATAACAGCAGCGGCAGAGACCGCAAATTAATTGAAATCGTTATTGGAGCCAGTTTTAAAGTGGTATTTTATCTCTGCGCTTTGTGCACGTTTCATTAGAACTGGCTGAATTCATGACGTGCTGAGGGCAAACTTGGGTCGGTACGCGGACCAAGAGACAAATCCTCCTCCTCGGTTTCTGTCCCCTCACAGCTGCCTCGTTTAGTTTTGGGACCCGGAAGGGACGTTATCCACAGACATCCCAAACCTCCGTCAGATGAGGATTGGCACTTTTTTTCTCGTGTTTTGCTTCGCTCGTCTCGTTTTTCACTCCGTGAGAGAAACTGCAGCTGAGTTTGACACTATGAGCAACCATTGTAATCTGATTACTGATTGACAAATCTCTGACTTAGTGCAGCTTTGAACTGTAGCCAAAAAATACCAAGATTTCTAAAATTTGAGCTAAATGTCAGGCCTTGAGATATCAATTTAAATGCATCCCCTGTATAATTTAATATAATTTTGCATATCGCACAAAACAAAGATGTTTTCAAAATCTGAGCTCTCTGCATAACAGCTGTGCTGTGGAGTTTGTTGCCCCGCTGTAAGAGGTGCATCAAAACTCAGGGAGTCAGAGAAATGTGTAGCACTCAGAAAAATCACATCAGGCAACTGGGAAACACCTACTGGGGGTGGAGCCTGATTATGAAGCGTCTTTAAAATTTCTTTCCAAAACTGGAATCTGACAAAAAGATTTTGAAAACAAAACTCTCCGTTGTAACGACCACCGCTCTGTTTTTGTCTCCCTCTGGGTCCGTGCTTTTCTCCGTCGCCGTCTCAGAGTTTGCTTTAACAGATGATTCTCTTCTCAGGAGGCTCGGTCCTTATTTGAATGCAGCAGCGTGCTTGTGGCCTTTATGCCTGCCAGCTCAGGCGCCCCGGTGGATGAACTGAATTGTGATACTTTTGTAAGTTTTATGTTTATCAACTTTTCTGTCCTATTATTAGCACGAAGCGCTCAGCTGGAACCCCATATTTGGTATTTGTACCAGGCTCGTCCGCTGTTGCCGCTTTCCCCTTTTTCCTAGCGCTGCATCGGCTGCAGCTGAAACTGCAGGCCGAGGTCACCTAAACGCCACTGTGAAGAGCTAAACTAGAGACGGTGATGAGATTAGCCGCATCACTTTGAACATGCTGACCCGTGAGAATGAAGTAACCATTACTACGTTATCACATGATTATTACATGATTATTAGAAATCTTAGAAATCTGTCTTCAGTTGGTCGTCATCTACAGACCTTTAAGATTCTGCAGCTGCATCTTCTGTCCTGAGACAGACAGACATACGGTAGCTCCTGCTTCAGCAGGCGTCGCCACAGTTGGACCACACTTTTCCATTATTGCATGCACAGACGCACCGAAACCCTCGCAAAGGTGAAAACAATCATGCCATCATTACTGGTAATCAGTTTTTGTTGCTCTTTAGAAACATTGAAGGAGATGCCATGCGGGGGAATGATAGGCAGACAGATGGAGGGAATGTGCCACTGAGTCCCAGGCAGCGGGGAAGTCCTAAGGGGGAGATTTGCTCTGCACTCCTCTGCTACGCTTCGCTGTCCCTCTTTTTCCCTCCTCCTCCCTCTGTTTGACTTCCCCGGCTGGCCTGTGATTTGTTTTGTTCTCTTCCTGTGCTATCTGTTGCTGCTCTCAGGGGGATACTGGCTACAAGGATGGACAGTGTGTATACACTACCCTCGAGTGCAGCATCATATCAACACCGCCATGGCTGAGTGTGTGTGCGCGCACCGTGGGCAGAGGAGAGATGTGTGTGGGGGTCTTTTGAGAAAAAGAAAGGGCCAACAAGACAAAGAGCTGGCACCAACACGAGCATGGCTTCACTCCATATTCACAAGACAATTTTACTATCTCACGTGTTGACAGAAGCCATCGAGTCACCCGGGGAGTAAAAGTCTCGCTCGGAGAAAATCCTTCCACTACAAATGTAGTTTGGAGCCCACACAAAGCGAATGTCATTTTTCAGCATAGAGAGAAAGCAGCTCGGCGCAGTAAGCTGCCTTTCTGGTGGCAGCCATCTTAGAGCCGCGTGTCTTTATGGTGGCATTGTGGTGCAGTCCCAGTTGATTAACATGTTGTCAGTAGCTGTGGCCGTGTCTCTCTGCTCCTCTCAAAGCCACTGTGCAAAGACAAGACACAAAATTGGGTAATATATGACTTTGGAGACCTGTGATTGGTTAGAATGGGGGACTTTATTGCATGTTGTGAATACAGCGCATATGGTTCTGATTTTGGCTACTTCTTTTTTTTTTTTTTCTCCCCCCCAAGCTGGAGCACAGACGCAGACATCCAGCCACACACATGCAGATGCACGCAGAAAAACATGGAGAAATATGCATGTTAAACGCACACAATGAAAAGCATACTGTGTGTAAGATGACTGTATTCCTGCCCTTTGCCGTTCTCACCACACTACGGCTTTTTCCCGATGGCTGCCGGTGTGCGATTATTGAGCGTCCTCGCGCCGGTCATGGGCTCGCTACTTTAACAGGCCTGTAACTGACAGCTGTATGTTACCCAGCATCTCACTGCTTCATCTAATGGCTTTTGACACAACTTTGTTGCTGTAGTCAAAACTCAGAGGAGGACTGCGGTGGCCTGAAGCTTGTTGCGGTCCCCCCAGAGGAAGTCCGGCCTTTGATTCTGAGTGTTGTTACGGGTTCCAAACACATGAATGCTGTTCATAATTAAGAAGCTGACGCTGCCAAATGATGCAGTTGACTTAAATTATTGATGAGTCGAGCGTAAATGGAGCGAGGCGGTAAAGAGGATGTATTGTGGAAAAAAAGAAGATAAATTGGTGAAGTGAAGAATGACGTGTAGTGAAGCGGCCAGGAAGCCAGTGATCAGGAGATTTATGGAAATGATTAATGCACTCAGAGGCCTTTGGAAGATGGTTAGAGATGAGGAGGTTGTGCTGCTACTTGGTTTTCATTTTAAATTGACTGAAAAGGTATTAAGAGTTGTACACATTCATAAGCAAACAAATGCAATCTACTTCCTATCTTATACCTGTGGCTGGTATATTGGTCTATGAAAATATTGTAGTAATGGAAGCTGTGTTTGGGGATGTATCACTGAAATGCTTCAAAACAGGAAAAGACTTTTTGTTTTGTGACTTTGACAGTCAGACAGGATTGAATATGGCTACTGATTTAAGACCCAAGTATGGTTAGGGACAGGTAGCTGAAACGATCGGGTACATTGAGGGAGGGGTCATAGTTATGGTTGATAAAAGGCTGCAGGTGACAGGTTAGCTCAGGAAAGCTTCCCCACAATCACAATTTCCACCTTATTCACTAAATGGCAACATTAGCATTTGATGTAAACTATAAGCAATACTTGAGTACTGGCAAGCATTTTAATACTTTATTATTATCAGTATCAGCACGATTTACTGCATTTTAAACTCTGAGCATTCCTTTGTCAACATAAGACGAGTTTAAAAGAGGAAGATGAGATAATGGAGGCAAACATTTCTGCAGAGGTATGTCCTCCGGTATGAGAACATCCTCTGGCTTTGACACAAGACATTCCAGGGATGGTGCTGAAAGACAAAAACACAAAGCAGGAATCAGAGCAGCCACTGTCGTAGTCAAAGCCAACGGCAGAGGGACACAATGCGCCCGAGCTGGACATGTATGTAAAAGCGCGGTGCCCACCCAAAGTGTTTTTCCGGCCAAGCAAATTGGCTTTAAGGCAATGGCAAAAGCACTGCATTCACAGAATGAAATGCCAAGCCACAAACACTTCACACAAAACAAAATCTTGAACTTGTACAGCAGCTGTCGTGAGAAAGAGGAGCAAATGGCACCCAGACACACACACACTCACACACACAGCATCAGCTGTGCAGTTTGATAACTTCCACAAACTTGTATAAGTGTCCTCACAACCACTGTGCAGTCACAATCAATCGATAATAGCTTCAACTACAGGCAGTACTTAATTACTTTAACAGAATCTTTCATATCCATTTTAAGCTCATTACATATATTTTTACTGTAAAATATTCTGATGGTTAAATAACTATGAAGGGTTAAAATTCACTCGTCTGCATTGTATTATTCAATTAATAGTCCTTATTTTATCATGTGGCCAAACCTGACGGATGAAGCTACATTTTAACAACTCAGATAATAGTAATAAATAATAATTTTTAATACTTAAGCTAGTTAGCAAAATATAACCACGTCTAATTGTTAGCTAAACATAATGGATAAATGTAGAATGTAGCTAGCATAAATGAATAAAGTTAGTTAGCTAAAAGCATAAAAAATATAGCTGAAAAGTTAGCAAACATTAATAGAATAGTTTATGTAACTGATACATTTTTTGATCTATATAGTTAAATGTAATGTAGGAACAGTTAAACTATTAGAAAAAAAACAATTAAATGTGATGAAGCTAATAGTATAAACTGTTAGCAGCTATCCATCCATTCTCCCCCGCTTATCCTCTGTTAGCAACTAGCTTAACATAATTTTATAAATGCTTTACATGGTTAGGTAAAAGCAGTGGTGCTTATAATAATTATAAATAGTTGAAACAAACACTTCAACTAGTTATCAAAATATAACCAGTTAGTGGATAAATGTGGATAAACAGCCAGATTTAATGAATACATTCTTGAAAATTAGCTAGGATTAAATTATTAGTTATTATTAAATAAGTTGCTGAAAAGTTACAAAACAGTAATAAAATGGTAACTGCTGTATAGCAAAAATTAATTGCACAAAAAGTTCAGATATTCAGATAAAATAAAATTAAGTTTTAAGCTAAAAAAAAGGCTTATTAGGAAAAATTGGTTCATAGTTAACTAAAACTGAAATATTATAGCTAGCTAATTAAAAGTGAAGTAAACAGTCATCTATTAAAGTAAAAGTAATAATTAACCAAATCTATAGTAAACTAAATTAATAAATGCATGTTACAAGCTAAAAGTAATATAAAAATGGCTACATATATCCCACTTTATGTTGACTAAACTAGCCTAAACACTGATATACTGTCCACAGTTGAAGTGCAAAAATTAAACAATGCTAGGCTTATGTGCTATTGGAAAATAGCAGCTATTTTAAAAACAGCTCAAAGAACATATTTGAAGGACACTTTAGTTTCTCCTGGCAGGACGGTTAGGGCATGTCTGAGAGGGGAAAAAAGGGTGTACAGCATCAAACCAGCACGCGCGCTCATGAGAAGGTTCAGATGCTTGTAGAGTACTTGGTACCAACTCTTTGAAAACAACAGAGGGAGGTAACTAGGTCAACAATACACGCACACAAACACCTTATTCTATGAATTATTCATCTCTGCCTCTTACATTTAAAAGGAAAGTTTTTGTTTACTCGACACCTGATTAGCCTCAGTGGGGCTGAATTATTGGCAGGGGAAACTGTCGCTGTGCTCATTTAATAATGTCTCACACAACAATGTTCCTGCGACTGATGGATTTACTTTTTTCACATTTCCTGTCAAATATCAAAGCTGCAAACACAGTCAATAGGGTCTCTGCCAGACTTTACAACACTTGCACACGCAAAAAAAGTGTTAAGCTGTATTAGATCCAAACTCTGTGCAAAGATTTTTTCTTTACCTACAACTTTTCCTACAACGAACTTGTGAATAACTCTCGGGCTTTGATAGTTTATGCTTTAATGATCTAAAATAGCCACAAAAACAAAGTCAGGTAATTCCACATAGTCATAGTTTGTTGCTGTAACCTACTGTATATCCATTTTTATTACTATGGTCTGTCCCCCGACCTCAGAGCTGAACTGTCAGGTCTATCGCAGAAAACAGAGTCAGCGCTTAATGCATAAAGCATAAAGCTGGTTATATTTTGGTCTTTTTCCCTCCTCTGCTTCGACAACTGCTTGTTTACTTGGGGATTGTGAATTGAACTATATTGTTGCCCGTGGATATAAAACATTTACGAGCCTGAAAAAACACACAGTATCTTTGGGTTGATGTCATGTAAATTTGATGAGAAAAAGAAGGGATAAGGTAGACGGGGATCTACAGCAGTACATTGAATGGCACATATCTGCCACTTGAAACTTTTTTTTGTATTAAAGTATGGTCTGAGCTGAAGCTGAAGCGAGGCTCGAATAACAGAGCAGTATGGCAACACATACGGCAGCGATTTGGTTTAGGAGCTGGGGTGAAAGTGGGTTGCAAAGACGCCTGCAGCAGCTATGGGCTGATTGCCAATTGAATGCGTAGATGCTGAGTTGGCTTTGAGGCCAGTCAAGCTTGTCTAAATTAATGCTATGCTCAATTTAACAGAGTAGTTATTATTATCCATTGAGAGCAGTGAGTGGCCATTCTTTTAATGAGCATAAAAGTATAAATAAAAACACTGCATAAACATCAACAACGATTACAAGTGCATTGCACTTCTTAGAAGGTAACAATATTAAAAACGGGGGTTTCGTATCTTGCAGTCTAATGAACTGAAGCCTTTGTTTTTAAGCAGCTAGCTGTTCATTAGAGGGGCTGTTTGTGTTGCAGGGTAATCTCAGTGCAACGTGAGCGGGAGCCTTTTCCATACCTGCTCTATAAACGAACCCTGCTCAGATATAATCTTTACAACTGTCACATCGCTCCCCGCCACCTGCCTTTCTTAACTTTTATGTGCATCCATTTCTTTAAACTCTTTTCTGTTCCCATCGTTTACTCTCTCCTCTACCCTTTACTCTGCCTCCCTCCGGCACTCGCTGTAAGAAAATGCATAGCTAGAAACTGGATGTGGAACTGACTTGGGGAAACACACACACACACACACACACACACACACAAATGCGCGAGTGGTTTTGTCGGGGTGGGTGGCTCCAATAAAAGGCGCCAGTTGTGTTGTGCATTTGTTTGCATTTGTTAGCTGATGGGGTTGAAGGGGAAATCACATGAGTAAATAGCTGTTGGCTGACAAAGCCACGGACTGCCAGCGGAAGAATTTTATCTGACTTTAGTTTCTCTATTGTTTTCAGCCAAAATAAATAAGTACATTAATTAATAAATTAAAAATAAATAAATAAATAAATCACTCAGCTGTGTTAGAGACTCAGCCACTCGTCTCCCTCGTCAGGTTCTTCAGCTCTTCATGTTCAGAGGCACTCTGCATATTTTAGCATGTACATGAATCTCATGATTTTTAATGGCTCTAATTGGCTATAGCTCATCACGCTGGAGTGGGCTTTAATCTTTTGTGAGCCAAGGTCTCGCCCGACTTCCTGAACCAAAACAAATGAATCACTACTTGTCTCCGTTTAACTCGTGCGCGTGTTCATCTGCCTCCCCTCTTCTGTCTGCAGAAAATTGCTATGCTCAGATTTGCAAGAGTGGAAATAATGGATTACCGCGATCAATCGTTACTGTGAGAAAGTAGCTTTTTTTTTTGGGTAGTTTTGAATAGTTTTAATCACCTTCACGTGTCAGTGAGTCAACGTTTGGTCTTAATTGAGTGTTGACCAAATATCTTTATCGTGTGATTTTGTATGAAGGGATTTTGTCAAGGTGATAAGGCGGTACAGTTAGTCACACCCACAGACTGTATATAAAAGGTGGGTGTAGCCACCATGACGTCACCCACTGGTTAGTGAAAGCCCATTGTGAATCCTCAGGCTCAACCTTTTTGGTGTTTTGAAATCAGACGTGATGAGTAAGTGTTGAATCTGACTGAGAAGCTGAGGGATACTGCACACTCATGGGGCAGCTGCTTGTCAGTTACACCTTAGATGCTAACGGGAACCATAACATACAGAATGACCAGCATGCTGAATTTAGCGAGACTTGAAACTAGCAGTTTAGACCATAAAGTCAGCAGTAAAGTGTTTACTGAGGTCAAAGACACGGGAGATTATGGGTTGTTTTCCCATAGACTTCTTTACAGCTGGATTTGTTTTTTGCAACTTGAGGAATTGCCCCCTGCTGGCCATTAGAAAGAATGCATGTTAAAGGTACTTACACACTCATTAGACTTTTCAGACGCTCATGCTACACCTATCTTTTAGCCAATTAGTGACAATACCTAGGGTGCAATTTGCTCTGTGGGATCCTGGTTTGTTTCTTTATATTTCTATTCCAAGGATTTGGGTTCTTTAGTTCTGTTTTTGTATGTGGTTTTATTTCCCTGTGTTCCTCTTTGTCCCGTATTGTGTCAAGTCTGCATTTCTGTTTCCATGTCTACTTCCTGTTTGACTGGTAATCCTTTGTACTGTGTTTTGCTTCCCTTGTCTTGTTAGATTCAGTTCAGCTGTGCTCCCCGCTGTGTCCTATCTCCCTGATTACCTCATGTGTGTATATATTTTCTTTGTCCTCCTTTTCTTTGTCGTGTTCTCGCCTTCAGCTCCTCCTGCGCTGTGTGTCTGCGTTTGTCATCCTAGCTTCTTCCTAGTTACCTTAGTTGGTTTTTTCTGGCTCCAGTCCAGCCTTGTAAATTCCTGGTTTATATTCCTGGAATAAAAGCTGAGTACAAGTTTATTCCTCGTGTTCAGAGTCGCACGGCGGTCCACACAGTTTGTGTGATGTTTGATTGGAGTTTGATTTTTAAAGTCACATCATTCTTCTAAATTCTGTCTTTGTATGTTTAAGTTCATAATTTCTAAACATTATGTTGGCAACAGTAAAAACTAATTACACCTCTAGAAGACAGTGTATCCTTTTCTGTACCCCTTACCAATTTAATTTGATCTCATTATTTGTAATCTGGCCACAAATAACTCATGAAGCATTTAAATGACTGTATTTAATGCTTCTAACGTAACAGACTTTGTTCAAGTACAGTAAGTTTGTATGTTTGGTCAAAGTCAGTGAACTCCTTTAGATTCAGGAGTTTGAGGCTGAAAACAGAGCAGATTGTTATTCGGTCTAAGCTAGTGTTATTTTGGTTGCTGATTGGTGCGTTTTCGGCTGCCTGCCTTCTGCTCTCTGTGTGCCTATGTAAGTACTGTGTGAGTGTGAAGCCCAGGTGTGACTGGGGAAGTGAGACCATTAGCATGATAACACCATGACAGCGCTGCTCCCCTCTGGGGCAGAGGAAGTGTCATGCTTTCTGCTTTTCTTTAGCAACTTCAAGAACAACACGAGTCCTGATGGAACAAATTATTTATCTCTAGCTTAAAAAAAACCTTCTTTGTCTCGAGTTTTCTTTCTCATATTGAGGCATCCCTGTGGAGACATAGATATAATCAATAATGGATCCTTATATACTGTATACCATACTCGACGTACAGGTGTCAATCAGTTATTTATAACCTATAGCATCCAATCTTTGTTTTTTCTTTCATTATTAGTTTATTCCTTCTCATCTTGACCTCCAGTTCTTTGGTGAATCTGAGTCCATTGTCCCCAGAGAGATCAATAATTCATCCACCTTCACCTCAGTTTTGAAATAAATGACCAGAAAGTGGTGGCAGCAGAAAAAACGGCTTGGTGCAGCCACCGCTGACCCCTCACTGTTAACCATTTGACATCTCACTAACCCGCCGGACCGGGATCGGAGGATGCGATTTGTGTCAAACGCACGGTCACGCTCGCCGCACAGCCGCTATATGAATCATGGATTAAGTGGTAGAAGGTAGGGCAGACTGAGGGTTAACGTTACATCACAGAGACACAGTGTGGGAGGAGAGTCATGTTTCTGGAGGGAGACCAGGTATATACTCACATATGCTTGGTTGCAAAAATGTGAACGGGGATAAAGGCACATTTGCATGCAGGAGAACTGTATGCGCTCAAACAGGAGAGAATACGACTGCGGCAGAATAAACCCGGGCACCAGCCGTCATGCCTCAGCGGTGGAGTATTATGGAAATCCAATGGGTAGAACACAGAGCGCCAGCTAGTTATTTCTGTTCTAAGAACACATTATCCAAAAATGATGAAGACAATTTTTGAGGTCGTCCCTGCTGGAAAATACTCAAGACGCCCGCGTGCGCCCCCCTCCCTCGAAGAGTCTCTGTTCCCTTCTAATTGCTGCTTCCCAAAACGCCGCTCGCTGACAGTTTTACGAGTTTGACAAAAGCAGTGGGAAGAGGGGAGGAAGTGAGGTATGAAAGGGTGAGAAGAAAGGAAGGAGGGTGGGCGTAAAGAGAGAAAAAAAAGGTGAGGTTGAATTGCAAAGACTGAATATCAATATTGTTTTCTTTCAGAGAAATACTGCCTGCTGCAGTTTCACCATCTGAGTCTGCTGGTGCTTTAGCATCAACCTCCGGTGTCAAGAGCACTGCAGTACCCTCCCACATGGACCACTTTGTTTTTATGCATTCATTATTAATCCGCACTGTTTTATAAAAGAAGCCTTCGCTACCCTGTCTTACTGTATTGTACAGCATGACCCAAAGCACCAGCTATGTCTTCCGTTCCGACCTTTAGGGAAGTGTGTCTGTGTAGGGTCTCAGTCATCCAGGTCACAGTATCTCTGGAGCCTGAAAAAAGGGCGACTGGACCCCTTTTTGTTTCTTGAAGGCGTTTCACCTCTCATCTGAAAGGTGGAGAGACCCATCAGCAGGACCGGTATCTGATCCTTCGTGCAAGGAGGAACCGGATGAGCACTGCAGAGCTACAAAATGACCTCCAGCAGCCACTGGTGTGACTGTCTCTGACCAATCAACCAGAAACAGGCTTCATGAGGGCGGCCTGAGGGCCCGACGTCATCTAGTGGGCCCTGTGCTCACTTCCCGGCACCGTGGAGCCCAGGTGGCATTTGCCAAAGAACACCAGAGTTGGCAGGTCCAGCGCTGGAGCCCTGTGCTTTACACAGATGAGAGCAGGTTCACCCTGAGCACATGTGACAGACGTGAAGGGGTCTGGAGAAGTCGTGGAGAACGTTATGCTGCCTGTAACATCGTTCAGCGTGACCAGTTTTGGTGGTGGGTCAGTGGTCTGGGGAGGCATCTCCATGGAGGGACGCACAGACCTCTACAGGCTAGCCAACAACACCCTGACTTGGACCCATTGTCAGACCCTATGCTGGTGCAGTGGGTCCTGGATTCCTTCTGGTACGCGACAATGCCCGGCCTCATGTGGCAAGAGAAATTTGGCAAAATGGACGAGCCTGCCGCATCATTTTTCACTCTGATTCTCGGGGTGTCTTTGAATTCAGCCCTGGTAACTTTCATTTCCATCAAACAATGTGGAATCCTTTCATTCCTAACACATCACTCCGGCCCATATCAGTACAGATATCCAGCCTGTGTTTTTCCCATTGAGATCTGATGTATTTTCATAGTGTTCCTTTAATTTTTTTGAGCTGTGTATATCAGAACCCCTGAGAATAGTAGACTGTGTACTCAATGGTAATGCAGTTTTTTTTCTATCAGTAGCCCCCATTCATCATATGACTGTAACTTGAATGGCCTTAATAGATTCTAATGTAGGAGCTATTACTGACCAAGCTGCCGTCCCCCATGGAGGAGGAAGCTGTAAACCTTTCAGAGTCAATAATAAAAAAGTATTTGATAGTAAAATGACAGATATTTGGAGTATTTCTTGAACATACTGACGTCCTCTGCCGGTGCAGAGGGCCTCCAGAAGTCCTGAAACTCGGTGAAGACGTGGTGTGTGGACCCAGTATATTTTGAGCTGCTTCACTTTTTATTAAGTAAAGTTAAGTAGTAGTACTTTAGGAAATGTAATAATGTTGTGCCTTAGATGAAAAAAAGAATGATATCTGAAAACAGCCCGTAAATGGACTCTACGCTGTGCAGTGCATTGGCTAACTTTGCGTGGAGTCATGTGACACACACCTCTGGAGTTGTCACACTCTATTTGGCTCGCACTGACTTGTGAAAACGCAGCTCAACCTGACTGCAGCCTGCAGGGCTTCGACCCAGCTATCAACCTCTGTGTGTGGGAGGCTTTCATCAGTAAAGTCCCAGGCTGAGGCCTTGCCGGCGACTCCCACCTGCAAACTCTCACTCTGACAATGTGTAAATACCCTGTTTCAGAACTACTAAAGGGACCAAATCAGAGCAGTGAGCAAGTAATAGAATTTGTGGGTGGTTTAGCTTTGCATGCATAGTTTTATTGAAAGAACAAACAGTACTAAGGAAAGGATCCATTACTGTGGTTTATGAATCATATGCTGATCTTCATTTCAAGCCCCAGTAACTAAAGACAGACTTTTGTGTATTTGTATTTCATTCGGACTGTACTTTTTAATGGATTTTCTGTCACTTGCATCCACAAACATGCCACTGCCTTAAAACATGGAACCAAATGTTTATTTTTTCCCTCTTTTATGATTCCTGTTTTTCCCCATTATCAAACATTTTAGGAACAAATTATAAGCCACGGCATGCAGAGAAGATCTGTTTTGCAGAGCAAAATGGTTTAAATACAGAAGCGTGCGGTTTAGAGTCAGCACCTAACTGGCCAGCGTGTGATGGATGCAGCCAATGTGGTATTTAGCTCGCTGTTATCTGTAGATGAGTTTGTCAGTCATGATAATGCAACAGTGAGCTCTGGGGCTGCAGTCTGAAGGCTGATGCATTGGGAAGCTACAGTGGCAATATGGGAAAGGAGGCAAAAAGATTTTATTAGCATTATCAGAACCTGTCAAAGTAATTCACAAAAAAAAAATTACCAGGTGAAAGAAAAGGAGGAGGAGGAGGAGTGGGGTGTTAATGAAAGGGCAGGAAGGAAAAAAAAGGCTGTAAAGGAGGAGGAGGAGGAGGAGAAATGATGCCGTGTTTGGTGACTGATTACAAATTATCTTAATTATCTCCACTCCCTGGAGATGCATTAGGCTTCATGTAAACAGCAGCAGGGGGAATCGCTGTCTGTGCCCTCCCTCTCATCTTCAGCTGTTAGCCTATACATTTTTTTACTTTCTTCCATCCTCCCATCTTCCTCCCATCTTCCACCAATCTTCCACCACAAACAGACAGAACTCCTTCAAGTGCTTAGCAAAGGATTTTCAAAGTTTGAACTCTTTTTGGGCGGCACAGTTTTTATTAGAGCCTGACCGATATTACCTATATATCAGTATTAGCATTTATAAGGGCTGATAGATGAAAATGAAAAAACGTGAAGAAGATTAAAGTAAGATAAACAGTTTGTCCACCAGAAGGCACTGTACAACTTCCCTGCTGGCGACACGTGTTTGGAATGCTGCAAGTTCGGCAACCAGCTGATCCGAGCGGATCGCAGAGCGTACGCAATCCACGGCTTGTTTTTAAATAACACTGTCATATTATCTCAGTAAGGACTCATACATTACTACACATAACAAATGTTATGGTATCTATTCATGTTTCACGTGTCTGAAGGTAAAAAAAATATCAGCCAAGAAATCAGATCACCGAATGTCGGTATCGGTCTTAAAAAGCCTACATCGGTCGGGCCGCAGCCTCTGTGCTCACCTCCAGCTCTGTATGTTTATACTTGGGCTCTTCTAGAGCAGATTTGCATGATTCACAGTTCAACTGTGAGCAAACAAGCAGGAGTGTAATGGGTCTATTTCAAAGTATGCCGAAGTTGTTATTTGAGGCCTTGATTTGCAGTGACTCCTGTGTGCAGCTTTCACTTTTTCCCTTTGATACTCAAAGTTTTAAACATTAGGACCTTCCCGATTTACACAACTTCTAAGAAGATTTATAGGCACACTTTCACACTGGAAATTGCTTATAATGATGTCGTCAGGAAGTGAAAGTCACCATGTCGGTATGTTCAGATTTGACTGAGTGATATGACTCAGAGTCAGCCGCTGCTGCTTCAAGTGTTGACCACACTGATGAATTAAATGGACTGCTTCTTGGATATTTTCTATTCTGTTTGAGCACTCGAAGCATTTCACACTACAAGCCCCATTCACCCATTCACACAAGCGCTTTTTTTCTACATCTAAGTGCTTTCTGCCTAACGCTCACACACATTCACACTCTGAACGCATCGGGAGCAACTCGGGCTTCAGCATCTTGCCCAACGATACTTTGGCTTGCAGACTGGAGCAGCCAGGGACCGATCCACCAACCTGCTCCACCTCCTGAGCCACCCCTTGAAAAATTAAACCCCACACAGTCTATTCCTTCATTCAACTCACTCCTCACAGCTTTAAAATATCATGTATCTATGGAAATGTGCCAAAAAATGCTATTGTGTTCTTTGATTCATCACTGCCTTTGCCGTCCTCTAGCTCCACTCTTCTCTGTAATTTTCTCTTTAACGAGCTGTAAATTGAGATCTCAGACACCACTCATCACCTCTTTGTGTCATCGCTGACAGCTGTAATTTTTTCCCCATGAGTAAAATGTGACATGTTAGATTATGAGCGATAAGTCGTGTATGCTACAAAAAAACTGTAGTGCACTAAATAATAAATAAGGAGTAATTTCAGACACTAATGAAGTGTCTCAGTAATGCTTTGTTCCAGAACATCTTCTGCTTCTTAGATTCTCCAGGTCCACTAGGGTAACAAGCATCAGTTTTGTTCCAAAATATATCCTCTACTTGGGTGTTTTGGTGATAGCAGCAGTATCATTAATAGCAGTAGAAGCAGCAGTTGCAGCTATTGAAACCTCCATGGAAGTTAAAAAGACTATTTTCTTCTGTGATCTTGTATAAAGAGTCTGTATTTGCTGTAGTAAAACTACTGTTCAACTCATTTAAAAGCTATTGAGGGGCTGCTATACTGACAAATGACTGAATCTGTCTTTTTACCAATAATTCAGCTTACCGCTGGCTGATTCCACGACCTAAACCTGCAGTCTTGTTAGAGGCGGAGCAGGGGGCGACTCGTCGGGTTCCAGAAAGAAGACCAGGTGTAACGTGGTTTCTGGGGAGAAAACAGCCCCCAGCTCCCCTTCCTCTGTGACCTCAGTAAACACTTTCTGCTGGGTTTATAGACTCAGTTGCTGGTTCCAAGTGTTCAGAAGGATGATAAAGCAGAGTATTCTTCATGGGAGGCCTGCACTGTGATTGGCAAGTCAGTACTGTATGAGCTTTCAGTACGCTGGTTTCAGTCAGATCCACCCCTTACTCTGCAAACCAGTTCACTTCAATTCAGTTTTTTTTTTTTTATATAGCAGCAAATCACAATAGTCACCTCAAGGTGCTTTATATTGTAAAATAAAGATCCTACAATAATACAGAGAAAAACCACCAGTCAAAACGACCCCCTATGAGCAAGCACTTGGCGACAGTGGGAAGGAAAAACTCCCTTTTAACAGGAAAAACCTGCCGCGACCGGTTGGGGCTGAGGGGAGAGAGACAGGATAAAAGACATGCTGTGGAAGAGAGCCAGAGATTAGTAATAACTAGTGATTAAATGCAGAGTGGGGTATAAACACAGAGCGAAAAGAAGTGAGTGAAGAATGCATTATGGGAACCGCCCAGCAGCCTAGACCTATTGCAGTGTAACAAAAGGATGGTTCAGGGTCACCTGATCCAGCCCTAACTATAAGCTTGAGCAACATAATGAAAAAGGAAAGTTTTAAGCCTAATCTTAAAAATAGAGAGGGTGTCTGTCTCCTGAGTCCAAACTGGGAGCTGGTTCC
>JAVDPK010000062.1:41511-62077 GCA_034780415.1 Cichlasoma orientale
TATAAAGGTGTGTGTGTGTGTGTGTGTGTGTGTGTGTGTGTGTGTGTGTGTGTGTGTGTGTGTGTGTGTGTGTGTGTAATGGCTTAATCCCAATTATCTTGTTTTCATAATCATTGGAAGTCTTAAGCCACTGGTTTCCCTTCATCATTAAGATCACTTTCTTTATTAAGACAATTAAATGTTTGAATGAGCCACTTAAATGTTTTCACTTGAACCCACTGCGATGGCTCAGATGCCTAAAATCACTGGATTGAAAGTCTGAAAACATCCCACTGGACGAGTAGCAGTATCAGCAGCTGTGGTAAACCCCGGATATCCCCACTTCCCTTTTACTTCCTTTCTCTGGCCCTCTCCACTCGCTTCAGCCTCTTTCTGTCCACCTTTCAGCACAGCTTTTGCTTTGAGGCACCTTCTTGTTTCTTTCCTATTGTTTGGCTTTTCCTCTGTCGCTGAATCTTTCCCCAACTCTCTCTCCATCCATCTTTCTTTCCATCCTCTTCTTTTTTCCCCCCCTGGCACTTGCTGGTCTTCCCTCATTACGGGGGCTTGCCGGTGGCTACTTCCTGCTGCACTTCCCTGTGCGGGCTGCACACGGATTAGATGTGTGTGCACGTGTTTATCTTACTGGGTGTGCGCCTGATGTTGTTGCTTAGCTGGCTGAAAAAAAATAAAAAATGATGTATTGTTTCCAGCTTCTTGTGACTGTTTTGGTCATGTGTGAGGAACCACGTATTAAAGTCTAAAAGAAGAGCATACAACCCATGTATATGTGACTTAATTAAATCTCATTCCATTCAGGGGAAGAGAAAAAAGTTTTCCTTTTTCTTAAACTAAGAAGGAAAAACAGCCAATCAAAGCACTGAGTACTGCTTTAAAGACCTGCCATTGGTCAAACATCCAATTTCGAGACACACGATATTCCTGCTGCATCTCTGCATGTGTGTGTTTGTCTAATCACAGCCATATGTGTACACATTCCTGTACTGTACATAACATCAACACACTCGCAGCTCGTGATGCCCAAACACAGAGATGCTGACTCCATCGCCATAGAAACCGGATCCTGGCCAATAACTAGAAGCAGCCTTCTCAGGAGTGTAAACATTTTCTTTGTTGTCATGGAGAAATGGATACTGTTTGCATGCCACACCATTTTTTTTTCCTGATTTTTGCGTGTGTGACCTTCGCCGTGCTGCCTCGGGGTGCACGGGAGAGATCCAGGGAAGGTCTGAGCAGTGTATTAATACCAGCATAGATTTATGGCACTGACAGCATGGTGTGCTTTTGGGTGGAGAGATGCTCCGGCAGACTCCGCGTGTTCTGGACTGTGGCGGTTTGGAGCTGATGGCTTTGTGCTGGCGTGCAGGTCTGGGGGAGAAGTTATTTAGCGGTGCTCTTCAGTAACTGCTTGTTCTTGCTTGGCGTTTGCCACACGCTTGAACTTTATGACAAAGATGTTACCACCACAGAGGGAGAAGACGTTCAAAAGGAGCTTATGAGCTCAAAGATTTAAATTCGCTGCTGTTGCATTCACAGGGCCTTCTCAAGGAGGTCGGCTTCTTCTCGCCCTCCTTTTCTTTCTTTCCCTTTCTGATGCTGGCAGGGGCCAACAACAACACAGACCTGAGATTTTTATATAGCTACAGAGAAAGTTTTGAGTCATCCAACACTTAATATCCACAAGGCATTCTCTGAGATTGGCAAAGCTTTTAGAGTCACTGGGGTTTATAGGCTCTTTCTTTCCCTCGCACACACAGTCCTTGCCTACCTTGCTCCCCCGTTCTGAGAAGCAGTTGGAGCCTATAGCCATGGCTTATTTGCTTTGTATAATGGGCTGCTCAGTGCCAGAGGATTGGCTTGGCTGGAAGCAGAGACTGGAGGAGAGGAGAAAGTAGAGTCAAGGGAGGGAGACAAAGCAGAGCTTTGCTCTGTGAAGACTGCCGTTTCGGGCCTGTGGTTTCCCAGGTCTCTATTGTAATGACTGTATCTGTGTGCATTAGCATGAAGCAGTGGTCACAGGCAGCAGCCAAGTGGAGACTGGGGGATACTCGGAGCCCACCAGGCATTAAAGCACCCTTACTGCCCTACTTATTGCTTTTTGATGGCAAATAAGTGTCTGCCTCTGCTGCTAATGTCTTGGGGATGAGAATAGACCCTTCCGCTGAATTATGGGGAGGAAAAGCTGGTCCCCACCGTAAACGTGAGGTTCAGTGCTTGGTTTTTGGTTAAGGTTCGAGCTGAAGCCTGCAGTGGTTACAGTGAAGGTTGGGGAAAGTCTCGGAGGAATGAAGTTAAGTCATTCCTCAGTAACAAAACGAAGTTAAACAGCGTGATTACTGTGTGGGTTTTATTACGGTGCTGCTGTAATACGGCACACATTAGCTGTTAGTGTTGATGCAGTTTGTGCTTCCTTCACGTGTCGTGTCTGATGCTATGGAAATTTCATACTGATATGGGATGATTTCATAGCTATTGAAGCTGAATTGGATTAGAGGAGGGTTTGGTAGGGGAGACAGCGACAGCTGCAGGCAGCAGCTTACAATCCTAGTTGTATCTACCAAAGCTTGCTTACTACTCTTAGCTCTTTTAGAGGCTGGTAATCAAAGGATCTTAATCTTTCATTTTGGCCTGAGCTGAGCTAAAATAAAGTTTTGAAATGAGCTGGTTCCAGCTTCTCAAATTGGAGCATCTTCTGAGTGTAATCATCTGCTGTAATATAAATATATAAATATCCTTCTATCCGTGTGCAAAGAATGAAGTGACACATTGTCGAAACTCGAGGGATTAGCAAAGTATCGGGTCCTTGTTATGAAGGGGAACCTTATGGTTTCCATGCAAATGGTTGCATACAATTAAACTTCAGATTGAGCCCTAGTCCCCGTGTAGCTGCTTAGTACCTATATTTAACTGCTCTGAGTAAGACAGCACCCATCTGTAGGTGTATGAGTGTGGCAATGTGCCTACAACCCAAGAACTAATCTTAACATCTCTCAACATCAGAAATATATTTCAGCGCTAAACCTCTCCCTTACCTCTCCTCGGTGTCTGCAGTCTGAGAAATGCCTCCTCATGATTCACCGTCCAATCGGCCTCTGTCTGCGTCACGCGGGCGCCGCCGAAGTCAGAAAGAGATGCTACTGTCCGCGATTTACGGCAGAACATCCAAATACTCCTTTAATCCTCATTTTGAACGTGACAAGAGGAGACAGCCAGAACAAGCTGTTCTGGGCTCCTTTAATAATGTTCAGATGAGAGGAAGCCACAGGCTGAAAAATTGGAGCGACAGCGCACATTGTTGCTGGTACACAGGTGTGAGCAGGACTTCAAGCCTGCCATAGAAAAACTCATTTTACTCAGGATCTGAGTCACAATCTTTGTCAAGTTTAATAAAGGGAATTGTGAAAGCCAGTGTAGTAGGAGTATGAAGTACATCGGGACGTCGTCTGAAGCGGGAGAAAATTTCAGACTTTACTCGAGGTCCATTTATTAGACGCTGCTCTTTCAGGAAAGTAGGTCAAGAAAAGAAAAGCAGCCCCAAGTAGTAGATAATACAGAATTAACCTCTAATCAACAATATAAGATTTTGGTTTCTATTCAAAGCATTTTACTGTTTCTTTTCGGGCTCTGCATCAGTTTTTAAACTTAAACGTGATTTCCAATTGTTAGAGCTGATTGCTAATTAGCTTTTCCAGGCCCTCTAAATATTTGGACCGTATCTCAACACATGAATATCCTCATTATCCTACTTATGAAAGCTTTCATGTGTGCTAACTTTTGTTGTGTGTGTGTGTGTGTGTGTGTGTGTGTGTGTGTTCGTGCAGACTACAGTAGCGTGCCTCTGCTAACTTCCCTGCTATTAGCCTATGTTCTGTTCCGGGGCCAGATTAGCTGCATTGATAAAGCTGACCTCCTGTTAATCAAGCTGACTCTGGCACCGCGCTGCATTTTTCTTAGATCGTCATTTCCCTCTATTTGCATATTTCCAATTCTTCACTTCCACTTTTTCTTTTTTCCCTTAAAGCCTTTATTCTCCCGTTCTCTTGCTAGCTGACCTCTAGCTAACCTGTCTGTGCTGTACAAGGTGTGTTTTCTTTTTCTCTCCCTGCAGAATCAGGCCTCTGTTTGTTTGCTGTGGCATTTAAATGGATTTCCAAAGGAACTTGTTTGTGGGTGCGTGTTTGTGTGCGAATGTTTGTGCGCGCGTATTCAATGCTAATTCCACTGAATTGAAGGAGCTGGGGCTCTAAATACATTTGAATAAAATAGCAGCGACTGGGTGTGAGAGATAGACTGAGAGAGACGGAGAGAACGAGGGAGCGATTGTGTCGATGCTTAATTATCGAGAACCTCGGGGGAACTGAAGCGCTGCCCGACCGCTTGCCTTGTTTAGCGCTTTCGTCTATCACTTAAACTTTCTCGCAGGCCAGATGCATCCTAAAACTTCTGAGAACATGTTTGGGTGTCAGCCTGCAACAGCCCTCTAAGTCAGTTTTGGCCATTTGCAGTGAAGGCATACACTCTGCATTTGTGTGTGTGTGAGTGTGAGTGTGTGTGTGAGTGTGTGGTAAAAATCCCTCTAGAGGATTAAAGCTTCACACAGCCTTCAGATCAATTATTCATCGCTCATCTCGATTTCTCTCCCTCGATTTTGGCCTGTTTATTTGCTCATTCGTCAGTTCTCCATCGCTGTTCTTTCAGGGCTGTTTTTTCTTCCTCCCTTTCTTCCCTTCCTGTGTGTTCTGACCGAAGACTGTATGTTAAACATTGATGTAGCCCCCCTGCGAGCCTCATTGTTACGTTTTATTTTGGAGCCACAAGTGACCAAGTTTGAAAGAGTTGGAGTGCCGAGTTATCAGCCAAGCTTGTTTAGCCGTCTGCATCGAAAGACTTCATGAGTTCATCACGTAAACACGTAAACTTCACAAATCAAAACACACGTCTCAGATGGTCCGTTAGTTACTAGTCACTAGTTGCCTGGTGATGAATTTTTCTCATTCGTTCAATCACAAAGCAGTTGCACAGGTTTATTGCACATTTATTACAGATAATAACAGGTTCCATGTTGTTAACCCGATTAAATAACAAACTGGTAACAAACTGACAGCAGGAAACGGCTGCGAGCGGTCGCAGACCTGGTACCCGTCTCTGAACCATTTCAAAGTTGCAGTAATTTTGATTGTACCGCAGTCTCCATCCACTGTTTTCCCTGCATAGCAAACAGTGTTCTATGAGCTGAGGTCCAGTGACTCGAATTAGCGAAGGTAAAGCCAAATGACTACATTGTAAAGGGTGAGTTATGAAGTAGTAAATTAACTATAGAGAACACAACATACCATAGCAGTCAAAGGTTTGGTGTCCAGACTTTTTACTGGTACTGTATTTTTTTGTCTGCTGTAAATCTGTGCATGCTAACGTGAAAGTGTACAGAGAAAGATTTGACTCTAGTGGTGACTCAAGGAACTGCAGCAAATAAATGGATGGATAATAGATTTTTTTTAGCTGCAGTGGTTTCTGCTTTGTTTCGACTCACCGAGGACTGGACACGAGAAAAGACACACGTGTTTGCGTGTGTGTGTGCGCTCTGCTTTCTGTAGGAGGTCACCCTGACTTCAGCCGAATTTATATACTTTTTGTTTATGTGCTTTCTGCCCTCCTGGGCTGCTGAAGCTCTTGCTTGCACTCACACTCATACACATACTCACGGACCCACAGCAGCCAGTGCATCTCTGTCAATTAGAATGACAGATACGGTGCTGTATGCTATCTGACAGACACACATCTGTTAGGTCAGAGTCCTGAGGCCACTTCCTGGCCACAGGTGTTTCTGTGTGTGTGTGTGTGTGTGTGTGTGTGTGTGTGTGTGTGTGTGTGTGTGTGTGTGTGTGTGTGTGTGTGTGTGCGAGCTATCCATAGAGCTAGAAAGATATAAAAAGTTCCTGTGAATTATTTCTGTAATATTTGCCTAAGAAAGCACCAAAAACCTAATTTCTCACCTGTGTATGATGAAAGATCTTGGACACACTTTGCTCACAACACCTGCAGTATTGGGTTTCTGTCCAGTTGGCGCTTTTCTATGAGGAGCCTAGATGTTGTGCCCGTGCTTGTTAGGTTAATTGGTGATTCTAAATTGCTCGTAGGTTTGAATCTAAAAGCGAGTGGTCGTCTATATCGCTGTGATGGAGTGGCAAACTGTGCAGGGTCCGCCCTGCCTCTCGCCTCATGACGGCCGGGATGTGCTCCAAACAAGACACTTTAGTAAAAACTCATCTAAAACTGCTGCCACTCCAGTTTAGGGTTCCTTCTAATCATCCATATATGCTTTCTGGCAGTGGGTGGTTTTCTTCCAGTTGCCTGGAAGGTTCTAAGACGCTGATGATTTAAACTATATTGCTTTTACCCTGTGTTCACTCACACTGGTTAACACAATAGCGTAATCCCTCTGCATCCCTCCAAGCGTGAACAGCAAAGTGGCGTAATCGCTGCTGACGATGGCGGTTACACTCGGCATTAGAGATTCCCTGTTACATAAGTGGCACGCATGAGGTTACTCAGCCTTTGGATAACTGCTGGTTTGACGTGTGCAGAGAAGCCTTTGCCCGAGCAAATAATGGCCATCATAAAACTATACTGCAAAAATTAGCATATCTGAAGGAGGAGTACGAGCTACTGTACCAGCGTGAGATGCGCTGTAGTACAGTATAGTCTTTCCTTCTGTCTGCTCCCTGATTGTAGTGAAGAAACTGATATTTCCTTCCATTGCGTCACCAAGGCTGCTACTATAGTAGTGTAAAATCTCTCTCCCACTCGCCTTTTATTCTCTCTTTCTTTCTTGTCTCTAAAAATATACACTTGTTTACTTTTATTTACCAGGATAGATGTTTTTCTTCACCGTGTGGTAGCTCTGACCCCCTCCAGGTGAACTCTGGCCGTGCTATGCGTTTTCCTCCCATTCACAGGGATTTCAAGTGGATCATCTGTAAATAAGCTTGTATGACAAAGCAAGAATGCGGCCCTGGCAGATTGTTCCGGATAAAAAGGAAAAAGAGGACAGTTTGATTCTGGGCGGTAGTTGAAGATGCTGCTGGAAAACGCGCTTTGCAGGCTTTCCAGCACCACCCTCAAAGTTCTGCTCTGTAGCTGCGACAACGCTGCCCATCGCCTGAGCTACAGATACCACGGCAATAGAGATGTGACTTCACAATACTTCCCAATGAAAGCCTGCGTTGCTAAGCAACTCGTAGTCCGCAGTGGCAAGATACAGGGGTGTTTCCTGGCTGATGAGAGTTTTGTATGTGTGTGAGAGTGTGTGTGTGTGTGTGTGTGTGTATAGGAACTGCTTGTGCTGTGAGCTTAATAGAAGCCCTATACTCCTGCATTTTCAATGTAAAACTCACACGTGAAAGCACAAACTAACCGGCTGACTGCAGCTTAAATGATGCTGCGTATCCACGAGGGGACGTGTTAGAAGACAGGTTTTGCCGTGGATCTTAACAAGGCAGCCGGATAGTGAAGTCAGCCTTTTCTTTCACCACTCTCTCAAAATCGAGCCTCCATTGTCTCAGTATAATAGTCGGTGTGTCGCATGCATCCATATTCATGAGCAAGGAGCTTGAAACAAAGTTGCAGCCTATTTAAATGGACAGCATAGGGGGAGCGAGGGATTAATTTATCAATAATGTAAGCTGCTAAAAGTTTAATGTTGTTTGCCGTCACCCACATTCCCTCCTGGGAAATCGTTTGGTCAGCTATCGAGCCCCCAACTCTCTCCTGCGCACGCGAATGACTGTTGAGGCGCTGTGGCAAAATGCTTCGTAAGGACATTAAACTGATACGTGTGGCTCGCTATCTTCCTTCTGCTTTTGTCGTCTCACTTTTTCACATTTGTTACTCTTTTCCTTCCTGTCGTTCCTCTTTCTCCCCCACATGCATTTTCTCTTATATCCCCCACCCCTCCCTCCCCGTTTCTCTCCCATCCATCCTCCCCGCTCAGCTCTTTTTCAACCCACCTTTAATATGGCAGGCACTGATACAGCCGGTGCAACAATATGCCGGTATTTCCTTCAACCTCCTAACTCTCCAACTCCTGACTCAGCCTGCTGATAAGGTTTGTCAGCGAGCGGCTGGGATACGCTAGCAGGATTTTCCACAACCTGAGCCAAGACACTGCTTAGCAACACAGCAGCCTTTTGCTTTGAGTCATACCTGAGGCAACATATTTACAAGCATCATTTTAACTAATAACTCAGTAAACATTTAGTAGAGCAAAGAATTTGAGTGTTTTGTGGCCTCACATGATTTTTTTGTCGCAGGTCCTTCAGCGTCAGATGAATCCAGTTACTCATCACTGAGACAGGTTGTTAATTAACTTTCCCCACCTGCAGCCTGATCTCACGGACATACTTCAGATGACCCCAGCCTCTTAAAAGGGCAGGGCTGACAGCCTGAAAACAGCTCAGACTGAATGTCTAATACATTGTAATACGCCGTTAAATTTAGGAAGAGTTTGAGTTAAAATGACAGTAACCCTGCATGCTGAGAAACATGGACCTGGGAGTGACAGACACGAGTTGAATCAGACACAATAGTTGGCCACTATAGTGAAAATTCCTGTCTCCCTTTATATAGATAACCCTCCTCTAAGTTGAATGAACGAAGCTGCAAATTTCACCTGAATTTCAGTGACATTACAGAGGACAGCTGGACAGCGCATCGCTGCTAGCCTACGGTCCATAGTTTTTCCATTTGTGGTTGTAGGCTGGTTCGATTTTAGAAGCAAATCTTCTGTGTTTGGTTGTGGTTACCAAATTACCGAGCCACTTATGTGCCTAATCTTTTCTAAACCTTAAACATAAAGGTGTCTAGCTGCTTCAGGTCTCAGTGACACAGGTCTAGAGACTGATTGGCAACCCCCCGGCACCCTCCGGTCACTGGGACAGGCTGAGGGGAGGTTGCACCAAAAGCCTCCTTGTGATTGCATTGGGTGCTAGTGGATTGGCAAAATCCAGGCAACCATGGCAACCTACTGAGCAAACCAATCACAAGGGTTTCAGCACTCTTGGTGACCAATTTCAAATTAGCAACCTTCAGCAACCACTCGCAGCTGCTCGGATAATACATTTCCCCTCACAACAGGTGGTTGCCGACTGGTGTGTAGGCCCGTGTGAGTGGTACTGGATGCTGCTTGGTGGATTATTGGACCACTGCTTCTTGCTTCCCTCTGTATGGAAACCACAACCTCAGGATTCAACAGAAACACTTTAATATTCCTTTGCTCAAATTTGGAGCAAGAACACAGCCAAAGAACTGTCATCTATTTTTCTGATGAAGTGGCATTTTTCATGTGGATCATGCAAACAAAGACAAATAAATGTGGATGTATAAATGCACACATATCCATGAGCACGCATGCACACATTTATGCCCAATGACAGTGATGGATTGCGCATTACAAAAGGCTGCAGCAGTCACCCTCAATATTTCATGAACATCCTTTCACTTTCAGTTTCTTCTTCTTTTTTTTTAGTCTGGCATGTTCAGCACTCTTTCTCCAAAAAAAGGTTTTATTTTTGTCAGTCTCCTCCCAGAAAATAGCTGGGGTAAGGCAGCGCAGACAGAAAAATGAAAGGGGAGAGAAAAGAAAGTGATTATAGAGAAAAAAAAAAGGCTTTGAAGGATTTGGAGAAGGGGGGGATTGATGGAAGACAAGCAGTAAAGGTGAGACAGCAGCGGTGGCTGTCTCTGAACACAGATAAACCTCACTTTTCACCCTCAGATACCTTCCTTCCTGTTTTGCACACCTTCACATGGGGTGGCTGTGCTTTGTAAAGTTTACTCTTGGAAGAAAAGGCATTGCACTCCTGAGGAAACAAAGACAAAAAGAAGGGTGGTTGTCATGAGTGGTGAAGGGGAAAATGGTTTGTAATATAGCGGGGGGCCACTGAAGAGAAGCAAGAAAGGGGAGAGCGATTTTAATGTCAGCCTCTCTCTTCACAGTGGCCACTTTATAATCCTCTCCCCAGCGATTTCCCGTCTTCAGACATGAAAAGTTTGGATTTCCTTAGCTCTTCCCAACTAAGTTTTAGCTGAATTTTAACTTTTAGATTGGTAGAGTTCATGGGTTCATGCATTTAAGGTTGAGACTATTCTGCAGATAAAATTCCATCTTTGCAGCAAATGGCCCCAAACAACTCACATTCAAGGGACGAGATGACGAAATCCTGGTACCTTAACATGCATTCTTTCTAATGGCCAGCAGGGGGTGAGTCTGTCTTCAAAAGATCAGGTTACCTGCTACTTTAGAGTTTTAGTGCAGTATAACTTTGTCAAATATGGTCTCATTTCAGCCAGGTCAGGTTATGCTTCAGGGTGTGGCTCTCTTGTGAGTTTATGGTATCTGCAACTGCACATTGCATATTGCATCATTACATCCACTCCTCTCTTGTGATGTCTGGATCACTGCAGTGGTCAAAATGCTCAACTGACGCTTTAAAACAGGAGTCCACAAAATGTTGGGCGATGTTATAGCGGCTAAAGCCATCTTTTATATACAGTCTGTGCGTATGCTCTGCAGAAGGAGGAGATCGGGGTGGCTGGAGAGATCAACAAGGGCCTCTGACATTAACATGAGAGTGACAGCTACCATCGTGTAGTGACACCGATCCTAGCCAAATGCAAATCGAGTGAGAAAGCAGTCCGAAAAGATGAGCAGGGAAAAAAATGTGAGTGTCCTCCACCTGTAAGACAATCCCTGTTTGGGGGGGTTGTCTCATTATTGCCCCTCTAGCGCACCTGTTGGTAATTTAATTAACTCCAAAACAGCTCAAACTGATTAACAACCCCCTCTGCTGCTTATCAATATCCCAGAGGTTTAACAGAATTGATGCTATAATCTGATTTAAAAAGTGTTCCTTTAATTTTTCTGAGCAGTGTATTTTTCAAACTGTGGTTCGGAATGGTCCTGGAAGGCACTGACTAATGTATATATGTTTTCAAGATTGGCATTTACAACAAATTTGCTTATTAGCAAATGCACAATCCAAGAAGTCAAAGAAGGGTGAACAGATACACGTTAATACTACAATAACTTAGAACTAGAATAGCTTAAGTTCACCTGAGAGCCCTCGAGGGGGGAAAACCCATCAATATCAAGATTTACATGATCAGGATTTGGGTCCCAGGAAATTAATCAGCTGTTGCCCAGCTGCTGGTTCGCTCTGTCGTTGTAACCTTTAGATTGGCGTCAATAACGGCTTAAAGAGCTCACGTTTGCCTTCAGGAATCCTTGGCATATAAGAGCTGATTAATTTGCCTCTGTTTCATGATACTGGTCATGTCAGTAATCATGACTGCGTCCTTGGCATTAGTTCCTCATGGCTCTGTAGTCTCTTGTACATGGTAGACCCCTTATTTCTTTTCGTCCCCTTCATCTTCCAAGTAAACAATAAATCGACCCTTATTTCACAGCAGTGTCTGGCCTTCTTGTCTCACCTTCCTCCTTCTCATGTTCACCTACCTTATCTATCTGCTTCCTCTTCCTTCTGTTCCCTTCCTCCTGCTGCTTCCATCCGGACTGCCTTCTCCTGCACATCTCACTGAAAGCTTCCAATAAAGGAGCATATACACACGCCCTCGGTCTCCCAGCTGCTTGCTGTGCCGAACACCTTGCTGATGTTGGGCTTGGCCTTTGCCGTATTTGAACTTCAGGGAAGAGTGAGTTTTAATCAAGACGGCGTGCCTTTTCACATCCTCTTTCAGAATCCTCTCGACTTTGATCTGAATTCCTTTCATGAACATAATGGAGAGCTGTGCAGCCTCAGTTTCACCAGGTTGCATCAAGCAGACGGTCTCAGTCCCGTACTGTACAAAGTAAGCGGTATTTAGCTTACATTTGGAGGGAGACTGGGGCAACCTGTTATCATATTCATCTGAGGATCAATTTTATTGAAGGATGGATGTTTATTTTATGTATTGCTCAAACTCCTTTTTAGCTATATAATTTAATTTCTTTACAGATTTCTAGGGTTTCTGCAAAATTGCTAAATTTCTGCCTTTTTTGTTGAGTCTTTAACAAAACACTTTATTACCCATCTTTGCAACAGCAGGAAAGGTGGGATTTTTTCCTGTCAGGACCACTTTAGTCCACATTGGATTGGTATCTGAAGGCATTTAGATGTGGCAGTATGGCTCTGTTCTGGGACCTCCCCACACTTCCTTGTGCATATGTGAAAGGTTTAAGGCAGGGCGGCTCATATCTTTGTCCTACCATGCATGCACATGAAAAGCTTAAAGGCAGAAACCCCTCACAGGGTTAGGCATCATTGATTACAGACTGATGAAATCAGAAATATTAAATAGCATGAAATGCGGGATGTGGAGTGGAGGTGGGTTGCAAAGAGGTTTGCAGAAGCAGCAGCAACAGGTATCACCTGATGCTTGAGCTGATGTGTGTTAATGCTTGTTGAGTTTGACTCCAAATCTACATGCATGTACTATTTCAGTCTTCTCTTAGCCAATAAACAACAACTTCCCCCATTTTTTTTTTACCTTTAAACAGCTTAAAATGTAAAGTGATATCATATCCATTGCTGGATATATTAAAACCCAAAACTGGTTGTCTCTTTTTTACATTTTCAGTCTGGGAAAACATGGAAGTTAATATGAAAACACTGACATTAGCGATCTCAATCTATCCTGCTTTTGTGTCTCAGTATATTTAAGTTGTTATATCGCATGCCTATCCTTTATTATATAGCTCTTTCACCCCAGTTTAAGTGCAGGGAGGTGGTGTTTCACCAGCCTAAGAGAGACGTAGATTTGGAGGAAGAGTGTATGACGAGCCAAGGCCAAACAGTATGTGTGGAGATGGGCATGGAAGAGATGGATGTGGAATCACGTCCTGTGTGAGTTATAGTAAACACAATGAATAATATCTATTCAGAGAGCCTCGCCTATATTGATTGCTCTCGGAGTGTGTGTGCACCTCATCTCATCCTGCTGAGGATTCATTCCCCCACTCTCATCAAAGAAATAAGAGCTGGAAAGAACTTGATGAGATGGTAGAAACTTTTTTTTTTTTAACAACAAACTTTGCTCTTTTGAATTTATCTAACATATTTCTGCTCTGGTTTTCTAGAATCTCTCTTTCTCTCTCTCTCTCACTCACACACACACACACACCGTAAAACCGTGCACGCTGTGTTTGCATGTGCAAAAAGGAAGAAAGGCTTTGAAGAACCCACGAGAGCAGAATGCCTGGTGTTGATGAGTTTGATAGTGTTGCCGCTCAGATAAAACTATTGTTGTGTGTGTGTGTGTGTGTGTGTGTGTGTGTGTGTGTGTGTGTGTGTGTGTGTGTGTGTGTGTGTGTGTGTGTGCGTGTGGTGCAGAGCATGTATGCTCCTTGCTTTCAGACTTTTGACAGAGCATATCCCCGTGTATCTTTCCTCTAATTGAATCCATCCCTCAGGGTGTCACCGCTTGTTTATATGCTGACACCATGAAGGTGTGCGTATATGCGTGTTCATATGCACACACACATTCTGCCCTTATTGTTTAATTATAGCCCAGCAGCTGGAGAGACAGAGGAAGAGAATGAGGGCAGAAGAGGAAGAGTTATTGATTAAATTAGTCAGATTATTTATATTTAATGTTTTGCTTAGTCTCTATCTCACTACATTACCCCCCCCCCCCCGCCTCTGCCTTTTCTTTATGCCTCTGTTATTAAATCCTCTTCATTCTTCTGTGAGACCTCTATTCAACAATACACCTGTCGGCCCTTTACATATTCACCTTTAAAAAGGTTTCCTTGAATTTTAACTTGTTATTCAATATAAAATCTATTTTCTTCATACTTCTTTGTCAAGCACCTATAAAGTAGCCACTTAAAGCGCTAAATACATTTAAAGGCTTTATACATTTTTCATTGATTCTTTGACTTATAGTCTGTGATATTAACTGTGATATTAACAGTGGGCTGTGTTGCAACAAGCTGTGTACAGAGGATAATGGCAAATTCTAATACACAGAGTACGTAGGCTAGCTGTAGCAGTGACTCACAAATATGACAGGAGCATTAAAGCTTGCTAACGTTAGCTACTGTCAGGCACTAAAAGCTGCTGGCTGTGGCAGACCCAGGCTAGCTGTGGACAAACCACTAAGCACTCATTTCTGAGCACTCACAGAACAGGTGATCCACACCCAGACGCTTAGTCAGCAGACTAGCCAGTGAGAGCTAGCCTATTTTTCCTGTCTACTTACTTTACTTGTAGGTCAGAGTGAGTTTTATCAAAACTGTTTAATCAGGTTATTATTCGGACCGACTCCTTTAACTTATAGTGAAGAGAAGCATTAAACAGAAGTGTGAAGCTAGTCTTTTAATGAAAACACAAAATCCAATAATTTTTCACCATATTTTTTGTGTTCTTCTTTTAATGTCTCAGTTTATGTTTGCTGGTTTAAGGAGATTGACAGTGATGTGGTGACTAGAGTCCCTAAATTTGGAAACACAACAGGTAAAATAACTGTTGGAGGCGAGCGACTGAAGAAACTACCAACCGAAATGAACAGTGCTGTTGACTGAGACGGGGTGGCAAACGCTCCCGGGGTTTAACTGTGTAACCAGATCCTGGAAGTCGAGTGACCAGCTGTCGGGTACAAATCCATGCGTAGCAGTATGCTTTTCACTGGTTCTGTTACAGCTTAGCTGTCAGTCTTTCAGTTTGTCCGACTCTCCGAACTCCGTCTGCCTGTGTATTGATTTAGAATTGCAGCAAAATGGCAGCCCTACTAAATAACAGATCATGTGAAGCCTCCATTGAACCATGTTACCCACAGCACTAGCCACTGAGGATCAATAAAACATCCACCCACTGATTTGTAGCTACTGTAGAGGCTTTTTTTCCCCTTTTCTTTCTCTGAATGCATTATTTCTAACAACCAGCTAAGGGGAACATCAGATATCTTGTCCAAGGTCTTGGGCCTCTATCTTTTAATCTTCAGCCTTGCTAGTACTGACAGTTTATTATTCCTTGCTTCCAACACTTCATGTGTACGTTTTAACATCTTCTATAAGCCTGTGTGGCTTACAGGTTTTTATTCTTGCCTCTTATGCCTAAGAACATCCCAACTAAAGACGGCTGACAGAGCCTCAAACAGAATTGGCCTGCCAGCACTTTCTAATTTGACAAATCTTCATACTGTTGCAGACGAGACCCTCACGCTGAGAGGTAAGAGGGTCAGAGCGAGGCTGACTGTCACATAGTGATTCTGCAGAGAACTACTGTAGGCCTGTCTTTGTACTATACTGTACATGCATACAAAGTGCATGCTGTACTCTGTTTTATGTACTTTGGCAGTGTACTTTCACTTCCTTTATGACTTCCAAAAGTTTTCTTGCTGACCTACCTAGAATAAGCAAATTTCCTTAATGAGGACAACTTCTGATTTAATTATGTTACAGACAGCAGTGCGTCCTACAGGTCTTGAATCCACTTGTAGTGAGAAAGCAAAGTTTGGTTTTCTAAATTCGGAAGAGGCCAATTAGGACACATTATTACTACACATATTTAAAATCCTTAACAATCTCCAGAAGTATTGTTTTGTTAAAAAAAATTGGGAAAAAAATGTATTGTTTGTTTGTTTGTTAGACTGTTCTTGCATGATAGGGCTAAATTTGTATCAGAGCTGGAAGGAAAACAAAGGTTCATCAATGTCTCGTTTTTGCTATTTTTTTAAAATACATTTGAGACCCCCACATTAACAGATGAGTTTACAACAACTATCATCATATTCTGTAGTCATTCCATTGACAGCATGAGTTTTTATCTAGTCCTGTGCTTCACGAAGGTTTGAAGACTTGAGTGCAAATTTAAGGGGCTAGGGTTTATTAAACATTTAGCTGCCAGAGCGCGTCCCGACAGCACTGGAGAACCTGCAGAGAGGTTGATCGATTCCTAACCTTGCACATGTGTAACTGCGATTGCAGTTAGAAATAGTCCAGCAGTGTAATAATCAAGCCTTCGGTGGGCTGAGTAGTTAGTAAGCAGACTGTTTAGGTTTGTGTTTTATGCTAATTTTAGTTCATGCACCTGTTGAGCAACAATACATTCCCCTATCCTCCTGCCTCCGTAACAGTTCTATTTAATATCATGCTAATTTACTGGCCAACGGGACGGTAAAAGTTCGAGCTAGTTTTGTGTGGTGCTTGATGGAGCTCAGTGATGACATGTAAATCTGCAGAACTGCAGTGATGATGTTTTCTCTGATGAAGGCTGATAATATCAGTCGCTTAAACAAACAAGCCCATAGAGCTCGTTATTTTTAATTAGCCCCGCCTTCTTCTTCCTTAATGGCAAAGCTGGCGCTGCCGTCGCGTCAGCTGCAGTTTGCACTCCTTAAAACTTTTAGTGCCACTGTTCTCAAAGTAGAGGCCCTTGTGGCTGAGTTTTTGTTTCCTGTTTAATGATCCCGCTCTATGCACTGACTGATCTTTTTAATTGCTTCCCTTTGGACTCTGGATTTTGTGCATTCTCCAGTGTGTGACATAATCAGGCGCTGCCCTCCAGATGCAACTATCATTATCCAAGAGATGTTACTGAGGTTTCCTTTGGACACAGACTTAAACATCCCTCCAGGCTGGATCTATCAATACTCCTGTTCACGACAGTTTGGAGCTACCACAGAGTTTTGTATTCCTGAATGGTTCTGGACAGCATGGGTAATGCTTAGTGTCAGTTCATGGAAGCAGGGAAGTTTCTTCACCTGTCTGTCTGATTCACCTGTGCTGTATGTTCAGTACTGGTACTGAACTAGACTGGCACTTATATAGCACCTTTCTACAGTCTCATCCACCCAATTGCACACACATTCATACAGTGCTTTTGCTTTAGTCTGATCCATGCTTGGTTTCAAAAACCAAGCTATCGCTTAGCTCAAATAGAGATTAATTGCAGCAGGGTACATTTTCCCCAAAATCTAATTGGTTTTGTTGACCTTGTGTCCACTCCTGAGCAACAGGAGCGAAATCCACGGCCCTTCGCTCTTTACCCTTAAAGCTGGACTGAGGAGTCCAGCTTTGACGAGCGTGGCTGGACTCCTCCGGCCTCTCTCATCAACAGTTTTTGTCCACAGAACTTCTGTTGTTTTTCACACCATTTTTAATAAACTGGAGGCTGCTGTGGTGAAAAGCCCGGGAAATCAGCAGCTTCCAAAATACTCAAACCACCAGCAACCACGCCGCTGTTGAACGTGTCCAAATCACAGCTGATTCTGGAGTGCTTGGGAAGAGTATTTATCATTGAATGTTGACGGGTCATGATGGTTCTTACTGGCCGAATGCCAATTAAAGTTTGCTTGAACGGACCTGATGAATTTGGCGGCCCTGTTTTTCTTTACTCTAGTGGTGCTAGACTTTAACACCGACTCTTTAGCTGAGATATTTGTTCTCCTGCGTGTGAAGCAGTGAAGCCAGGTGAGGCTTCTGCGTTTCACCAGCGTCGTCTGTCCCGCTCTCGCTTTTCTGCGGCGACGGGCCACGCTCGCCGAGCTTCGTAATGGGTCAATGGGATGGATGAGCAAGTGGCGACTAATGCGATAAAAGATGGACGGGTCATTTGTTCTCACGGCCTGCACGCGCACTTTCGCACACACAAGCACACACACACACCCCTCTATTCACGTGTGTAAGATGCTGTTTCCATTTTTCCTTCTAACATTGTTAGCCGGTGTGATGTGGTGTGTGTGTTTGTATATGTACTGAAACAGTATTACCCTAATCTGTGTTTAGTCTCATCATTGATTGGTGTCACATTGCTCTAGCTGGCATTTAGCCTAACCACATTAGGCTCGCCCACTTCGACCCCACAGTCAATAAAATTCATGCGCCATGCATCAAGATGTCTCCACGTTCACTAGCTCTAGACTTCACCCTGCTTTTAGTGAGCCTCCCAGTCTTCCAGCATCTTTTGTTACGCCTCAGATAATCTCTTTAAAGTGCCTATCCGTCTCCCTCGGTAACACTGTGAACATTTTCCAACACGCCTTCCTATCGGAGCTTTGGTTAACAGCGTGAAATGGGAGCAATGACTGTCACTGTGTAGAGCCACAAGTGGGCTTTCCTGTTTCCCAAATTCCTCCTTGGCTCCTTCGCCTCTCAAAACCAGTTTTTGATATAAAGAGATAAACGTGCATCACTTTGTCAGATGAGGTCGGGGTAATGAGGTCGCTGGAGAAAGCCTGGAGAAATGCATATTATCCTGTTTTGTGCTGATTGTCACTGCAAGCTGCTGTCATCTCTCTGTGTCATATTCCTTAACTGCTGTTCTGCACCTGGTTCGAGCGAGCGTCCATGCTGGTGATCCTGCTGAACTGTGTGACACTGGGCATGTTTCATCCCTGTGAGGACATCAACTGTGACTCTGAGAGGTGCAAGATCTTACAGGTAAAGGCTGGTTTGATATGAAATGTATTAAATGTGTGTTTTCTCCACACTTCATCTAATATCAAAAGTAAAGGCAAGGCAGGAATATCATATACTCTTCTATGAGTGGTAACATGCTTGTAACAAAGTGTCCTGATATGTGCAAAGACTGTAACAGTGGTCTTCACTTTCACTACGTCAGCATTCCTATATGCAGCTGCTTACTAAAACTGAATAACAGTCGTGTTTAGTTTTAAACTTGCGTTTACATATTGTGCGTCAGTGTGTTTGCATAGGTTGGGTTAAGTGTGGCGACTGAGATGTGGAAGGTGCTGCAGCTGTTTAATGCAAAGTGAATCATTTTAATGAGTTGGAGGGTGGACAGAAGCTGAATCCAGTCTTATATGGGTTTGTTGATTTTATTAATGTATCACACATGTTCTGCACCATTCATGACAACTAGAGTGCATTTTTATAAAAGGCTCCTATTAAAATTATACTAAACTGCAGATTATGCATCGTCACAATTTTCTGTGGCGGCGGGTGTTTTATGGTGGCCAAATTTTGCAGTAAATCAATATCGCTGGAAATTACTGATGCATATTGTTAACCGTGCTAGCTAGTCAGGGCTAGCATCAGCTGATAACTCCTCAGCTCAACTATCTTATCTAAATGTGGTGATGGTTAAGTAGACATGGTTTAAACTGATCTCTTAAGCTTGTATTTTGCCTTCTTTACAAATGTTTCTCAAACTTTTCGTGAATGAAAAACTTGTGGAAATGCACAACATTATCCCCAAATACACAAACCCGCCTTCCAGTCACCTAAAGATGGACACAGCCAGTGGTTTAAGTGGGATGTGGCGGGTGGAGACCCCTAACACTTGGGTGTAGCGGTGCAGCGTGGGGAAAGCATGACGTGGTTTTGAGTTCCAGTAGATTTGTGCGAAACTCCTTAGCACAATATTTTCATACGACTCCTGAACAACACAAATGAGTCAATTTGCTTTGCAAGATCTTTTTTTTAGAGTAGCATAATTTAGCAACACAGCCAATATCTGATTCTAAAATAAATGAAAACATTACAAGTATAACTTTCCAGCATCCAGTACTAGATGCTGAGCACTTACATCTGCACCATGAGCGCCTCGCAAGCATGAGAAGGGGAAAAGGATGTGTTGACGGTGTAATTGGACTGTGGCACCTTATTAATTTCTTATTACTGAACTTTGCTGCTGTCACTGGAGGAAAAACCAGGCTGCAGCCCACAAAATACAAACTCATTTGCAGGTTAATATGCATTAACCTGCTTATTAGATTAATTTTCATTCATTAACTGAAGGCACTGGAATGCTTTTCTGGATAGTTCTGGTCCATTTTAGCCTCTGGCTATCAGCCAACACTAGTAAGCATGATGAATCAGTTCTAAGTAAGAGGCTAAGAAAATACCATAATAAGTGGAGCACAGACTTCTTGGATGGTCTGCACTTTTTTACTATTTATTACTTACACTGCCTGGCCAAAAAAAGTCCCCACCTTGATTTAACTAAGCAAATAGGTACGAGCCTCCTATTGGATAATTACTGCATTTAATTAAGTTATTTAACCCCAACTGGTGCAATAAGTTGCTTCTCATTTCTTAAACAACCATGTCGAAAGACACATCGCGTGGTCGTGCAAAAGATGTCGGTCTGTTTGAGAAGGGTCAAAACGTCGGCATGCATCAAGCAGAGAAAACATCTAAGGAGTTTGCAGAAACCACTAAAATCGGGTTAAGAACTGTCCAACGCGTTATTAAAAACTGGCAGGAGAGCGGGGACCGATCGTCTTCGAGGAAGAAATGTGGCCAGAAAAAAATCCTGAATGATTGTGATCTGCGATCACTTAAACGTTTGGTGAAATCAAATGGAAGAAAAACAACAGTAGCACTCAGGGCTGTGTTTAATAGTGAACGTAAGAGCATTTCCACAAGCGCAGTGCGAAGGGAACTCAAGCGATCGGGACTGAACAGCTGTGTAGCCTTAAGAAAACCACTAATCAGTGAGGCTAACTGAAAAAAAAGGGCTTCAGTTTGCTAAAGATTGGACTCTGGAGCAATGGAAGAAGGTCATGTGGTCTGATGAGTCCAGATTTACCCTGTTCCAGAGTGATG
>JAVDPK010000062.1:81028-97386 GCA_034780415.1 Cichlasoma orientale
GTGTGTGTGTGTGTGTGTGTGTGTGTGTGTGTGTGTGTGTGTGTGTGTGTGTGTGTGTGTGTGTGTGTGCATGCACATTGTCCTTCAGCAGCAGGTATTATAGACCTTTCAGCTACTTTTTTATGCTGTAGCACACCTGCATCACAACTCAAACGGAGAGATACAGAGAGAGCCAGATCAGTCCCTCTGTACCGAGCTACTGTTTTCCACAACTGAAGTTCTGCCTTGGGTCGTAGATGCTCTCAGCCCACATTCAGTTAATACCTCTGGACTCCTTCTACTCCTCTCCTCTCTGCCTGAATCATATATCTGAGTGGAAGCCTTTATATGATTATGTTTAGGGCTGCGTCCGTCTTGGTCATCATGACTCAGGGAGAATCTGATTCAGTGCCAACGCAGCAGAAGGAGCTTGATGGGAAATGCCTCAGCGTCTGATGCTGAGGCATTTATCTCCTGGGTGATTAGAAGGCCATTAAAAGGAGTTCAGGCTATAGCAACAGCTAAAACATCTGTGGGGGTGACACTGCATGCATATATATATATATATATCCTAGGATATAGCATAAAAATATATGAAAAGCATGAGGTGGGGAGAGCAACAGCAAGACCCCATCAGGGAACACAATATTTGTCGATAAATTAAATCAAACACAACGTGAAATGAGTAGCTTGTACTAGAGGTGGGTTGCAAGGCGGCTTGCAGATATGCAACACCCGATGCGTACGGTACCCCCAGTAGTCGTGAGCTGATGTATGCTGGATCACATGGCTTTGTCTCCTCTCAGAACTAACCCTAAGCTCAGGTTTTTGCTTCCTAACAGTGGGTTTTGGAGTCAAGTAAGGTGGTGAGTGTCGACGGAGCTGGTAGTTGGTGGAGGAGGCCTCTTTGTGCTGATATAAATGGGAGTAATATTTAGTGGGATGATAAAATTTAAAGAGCACAGCCTTTCACTCTGAATCGTGAGGTGGTGTAGACTGCAGAATAAAATCGAGTAAAGCATGGGCTTAAACTGCAGTTAAGTATGTACTGTTGCAGACCTTGGGTGCATTGTGTTTTTTCCTCCATCCCTACGGAATTAGCGCATATGCAGAGAGACGTTCAGGAATCCTATTAGGATGCAGACAATATGTACATAAACATGTCTGCACGTGTTCATGGGCAGACTTTGTTTAAGGTGATTTGGTCCAGCTGTCTGCGGTGATCCTGGTTTCAGGACTGTTATCAAATCCTTCTCACTTTCACTCAACATTTTCCCCCACCAAAACCCCCCAAAACAAAACACTACTCTGTGAATAATGCCACAAGAATAATTTATGGAAACATATGGCATTGGAATTGGACGAGTGTGTGTGTGTGTGTGTTTATCAGAGCGTGCACAATATGGAACATGCCAGAAAACAAGCGCGAGAAATGAAGTCTCATTTGTGCGTCTGTAGGTGCCGGTGTCTGCGCTTGTGTTGCTTACATCACAGAGTGTGGGCGGTGTGTGTATGTTAATATGTTTTGCTGTTTTCATGGGTTCTACTATTTCTGAACAAATTTAAAAAAAAAAATCTCATCTGTACAGACTTGCAGAGACAATGGTAACCAAGGTAACGGCTGGTTGTCGAGCATTTGATATATCCTGGCAACAGTTGTTAAGTCTGCGGAGGAAGGCTCTGATGAACTGTTTGTTTCTTTCCTAGACGATAATTACAGCTAAGCTGCTTTTTCAGCAAGTCTGGACTCTTCTTCTAATCACCTCCCTGACAGGAGGGAATTACGGAGGGACGGCTCCACGGAGCAGGTGGAATGTGCGGAAAGGCAGATGGATGCGCAGGGAAGGAGGTTCTGATCTGTGAAAGCAGAGTGTAAAACAGATACGGCGCTGCATTCGCACGAGGAAAACCAGTGGACTGGAACTCCTTAATATGTTCAGAATCATTTGCATGTGACGCGAATGCAGCAACTTTTTCACAAAATGCAAATGATGGCGCTTAATTTCTTTATGTTTCAGTGCATAAGGAAAAGTCAGCGTGCTCGCCATTTTTTAAGAGTGCCAGACCTTACCCCCAACCATAGACGATATATAGCTACTGTGACATCACCCATTGGTTAGTTAACCTGGATACAGCCGCTGTCGCCCTCTTCGAAACTGGAATTAGTAACTGAGCGATGCAGCATGTTTTATACTGTCTATGCCAGGACACCAAGTCCGTCTTTTACTGTATATACAGTAAAGTCTGTGTTTCACTAGTATCATGAACCTCTAACCTGTCAAACCCAAACTCATCAGAGTGTCCATAGTGGATAAAGACTCCTGACTTTGGTGCCGCCACACTTTTCCTTTCCCCTTCTTTCTCTTTCTGCTACCAGCCGGCTGGCAGTTATGGTTTCTGTATAAATGTCATAAATTTTGGCTCAGTCATTTATTCCTCTGGTAAACGTGCGACTCGTCTTTGCAAAATTAATAACACCCCCCATAAACCTGGGCCGTACTTGCCTGCAGTCGTGCAAAGGCGGAGAACAAGGTAAATGTTATACCTGCATTTTCACTGAAGCCGTGTGAGCACGCCGCGATTAGCGTTTAGCTCGAAACGGCCTCGTGTCTCTTTAGGAATGTCGCCACGTTTCCGTATCTCGTCTCAAACAGACATTAACAGATAAATTCCGGTTTTAAACTCCAAAATAAGTTTATTTGCCCTCAAAGAACTGATGGTAACCAAGTGTGAACGAGCAAAGTTTTATACTATCTTTTGAGAGTCAGCTGTGGAGTATGTTACCGGTTAGGGGAGTGTTTTCATTTATTTATGAATTTATCTATTGATTGCTGCAGTGGAGCCCCAATCAATAGCTGAGGGAGTGCAGTGGCACTTACTGTAGCAGACAGGCTGTCCTATCAGTACATCACCCTGACTTTGCACTCTCACTGTGGTGGTGATTCCTCCCAGAGAGAGACAGAAAGGGTGGGGGAGCCAGGAGGGAGGGAAGAGAGGCAGCCAGGTCGATGCCTTCGCTGGACGCCCCTTAATATTTAATCTGGTTTGACGCTTGAGGAGAGACACCTTGGATGAAAATGCTCATACTGGTTGTGTGGTTCACTCTGGGTAACATTTCCATGTAAATTGTAACTTCTTCTCAAACATGTAATTCTTATGAAGTTACCTACAAGTAAAAATAAATAAAACATCACATCAGCATTTTTCTGAGATTCAGCCTTTAATGATCCACTATAGTACGCTGCTATACTTGAAGCCATTATATTGAATGTAAACTAAATGTGCTGGCAATGCATGCAATCGCTGCCTTTACGCACTGCAGGTATTCCATCAGCTGCGACCTCCACCACTGCGTTACAGTCGCAAATACCCACCGTTTTCATGCCAGCTTGATGATCCTACTGCTTCTGCTATTCTGTCTACTTTGATTGACAGATCTGTGTCCACAGCCAGAGCGGTTTATAATAGTGTCAGAATATGTGAAAGCACGGCTGTTGGTGCTTCAAGATTTGGGAGGTAAAGTTCAACCGTTGCAGACTACAAACATTTACACCTGTTCACTCCTTAGATTTTTATCTTTTGGCACAGTTTAAGGGAATATTTTAAAAGTATTAAATTAATGCTGTTTTATTTTGGGACACTTAATGGCTCAGTCACACTGGAGTAAAACTTGCCCAGAGGTTGAGGGTGTCTCGTGCTCAACCTCTGGGCAGGCAGTTGGTCACAAGGCAGTTACACCAGCCCGTCACCTGGTGGGAGACACTGTGTGTACGAACAGTCGTGGTTCGATTTGGCCTCAGTCTCACGGTCTTCACTGCACACAGTCGTAATCATTTAGGTTGTGCCGCGATCTCCAACCACCGTTTTCCCACGTGTGACTGTAGCATAAGAAGTTGGCCACATGCTGCCACTTTTTGTGCTTTACATATTGTGCAATCAGAGTGAAATTTACAGAACATCTGCAGGGTTTCATGTGATCGTCAGTGAGAACAGAGGTAAAGATTTCAGAAATCCCCAAAGTCTGGGCCAGTTTCAGCCGGCTGCATCAGAGCAGGCTTGTAAAAACAATCGATGGCCAACTTGGGAGGCATCTGCAGCCCAGAGGTTAGCAGTACAGAGGCCGTCTCATCCTGTCCCTGAGGTTGTTTTTCTGTTACACAGATTCCATCACAAAATTATGCATAATACACCCATACATGCGATACATAATTTAGAGCAGGATGTGTGATTGATTCATTTATTTTCTTAAAAAGCTGTGGGGTTCATGTAGAGGACCAGTCAAAAGTTTGGACACGCTCGTCCATTCATATGAATGGCCGTAGAGCAGCTATTATATTATTCCACTATCTGAAACACTCCTCTGATAGGCCGCCCCTCGGAAAGAGCTGAATAGTGGCCGTGTGCCTGAGCTGATCATATTAGGGAGATCTCACTGACGTCTTGCAAAGTCAAAAACAGGAAAAACGGAGCTTTTAAATCCCTATAAAGCCTGAAATTAACCGCAGTATTCTAAGTAAAAGCGTAATATTTCCATTTAAGCAGAGCGGTACAGAAAAAGCCGAGTTTACAGTCAATTAAAAGACACCACCCTCTCGATGAAAGTCAAAGGAATCAAATTTGTTTCAATAGCATCTTTCAGAAAACATTGTAGCGTCTAGTGCCCATTATCTTGACCACAGTCGAGCCATAAAAGTAATTATATGGAAGTATCATTATGCTGATGCTTAAAAACGCAAGCCGAGAACCCTTAACCGGCTTTAAATACTTTAAAGCATCCTCTTGGATTTCAGACTTGTGATTGAGTCACACTAAAGGAGGTGAGAGAGAAGAGAGAACCTTTTTTCCCTGAGCATCGACTGCTTTCTTCTCTTTATGATTTATTGATGACACTTTGGATCCGTTCCAGCGGAGGAAGAAAGAGCGTGCGGATGGAGGAGAAAAGGCGAGGGAGACAGAGACGGGCGGCTGGAGATGTCTGGAGACAAAGTGAGGAAGGCTGAGGGAGGGAGTTGGAAGAGGTAAAAAAAAAAAATAAAGGAAATAAAGCAGGAGGAAAATTATTAGTGAGCGAGTTAACGAAGAAGCTGAATGCATTTTTTTTAAACCTTAATGGAGTTTTTTTTAGTTGCAATTTTAAACAAGCTCGTTTGCTTTCATGGGAAAATCGATATCGATCTCACACCTGCCCTCACGGAGCGGCGGGCCGAGCCGAGCTTTCCTCACTGCTTCCATCTCAATAGAATTAGTCTATAGTACAGTTCGGACCCGCTGAGCTGAGGCGAGCAGTTTGACTAGTGTTCTAGCCGCTGGCCTAAATCTTAATAAGCATCCCTGACTCTGAGAAATACAGACATTTCTACCTTTATGTGCAATAATTCTGTGCTTAAATTTTCAGAGTTAATAAGCCTTTTATGGCACCGTGCTGCTGCCGGTTATTACGTGCCTTGGAGGGTTTTTTGTTAAGCTCACATTATGAATGATGTACTGTTCAAGTTAAATACTTCAGAGTTTATTATTATTTAGAGCATCCGGAAAACCGGAATTTTGTCATTCAAATGAAATTCATATATCCAGTTCCTTAATCCAGTTCGTGGCTGCACGGGAGCTTATCCAAGCTGTCACAGGGTGAACGGCAGGGAACGTCCTGGACAGCGGCAGAACCCAAATACAGAACCAACCCACGCAAGCGTTAATCGAATTCAGCGATTTGGATTTTTAAGCTAGGCAGCATGTGTATGATGTTTAAAGAAAGCTATTTTAGGCTAATCTTTCCTCACTTTAAAGAACAGGTACATGCATAAGTCTCTGATTGTTTCAAGCAGGGTGCCGTGTTCCCTCTGCTGATTTTTATGTCCAGACTTTGAATGTAACTTCTTCAAATTTCTTCAAAAATAAGAAATAGTGCTGACTTTCTGCTAACCTTCACTGTTTGGACCGACGGTAGAGGCTGGAGGGGAGGAAGAAGGAGAGAGAGACCATACTAATGTTGCATGAATGAGGACAACATTTGGATACACTGAAACCTATGCACACGTAGTTTGTTACTGTAGCTGCAACACCGCATCACCTTTGTCAATATGCATTTCAAAGTGGCTGCAGCTGCTTTTTACACGCTCTCGTCACAGATTTGTCAGAAGAAAGGAGTGATGTCACACACACGGTTTAAAGGGGAAGCTCGATTAGCATTTCTTAGCATTGTCAGGTGCAAGTTTCATTGCATGCTGGGACTTGGAGTATGTAAGCATGAGTCAGGGTGGTCAGGAGCCGCTGTTGCAGGACGCCGCTTTCTGGCAGGAAACGAAGCTGAATGTTAAGCTGTTCCCGTAATATAAAAACAGTGCTGGAGAGAGAGGACGCAGACGAGGATGCAGCATCCATGAACAATAATAGCCATTAAACAAACTGTTCACTGTTGAGCAGCAGGTCTCCCGGCCGCCCTCTCCCCCCTCTGTCTCTCTGCGAGCTTGAACAGCATCAGCTGTATTTTCCTGTCCTGGCCGTCCTTATCCACCTGGGTTCTTCTCCATTAGCTTGATTATTTCCCCACTACAACTGGGTCAGCAGATCGGCCATAGACTATCAGAAGGAGGGAGAGGAGGGAGCATGGGAGCTAGGGGAGGGATGCTGGAGGGATAGAGATAAGAAAGCTAAAGATAAAGAAGGTCGAGTTGAGATGTTTTTGTAGTTTTGTAGGGATAAATCTGCTGGAAGACCGTCCCCGTATTATCAGCCAAAATAATATAGTGTTAATAGAGAGGAGCATCCTGCAGCCTCTGTCGTTCCGCCCCCCGTTCCTAAAGAAAATTCTGCTTTCATTAGTCATCGGTGGGAAATCCTCCCTGTGCACGGGAGGTGAAAGATCTCAGAAAGGAGTCAAAACAGCCATGAGCAGTCTGACCGTGAACTCACTGAATGTTATACAGTATTATGCTGAGTTTTGACTGTCAAGAAGGGTGATTATCATGAAAGGACTCTGTGAAATCATGGTTTTAATGAATGCATCAATGAATATGCTCCTTCTATTATTTGCTGCATGTGTGTAAGGCACTGGTGATTCAGTTTTCTCTTCCCGGATCTGGTTCCGCCGGCAATTCATGAATCTGCAAGTAAAGTTTTTACTTAGAACATAAAGATATTAAGTAATAAGATGATGATATAACCATGCAAAATATTTCAAAAAGCAACAAAGCGAGAGCAGAATTTAAAAAGTCTTATTAATGTAATAAAAACAGCAGAAATCAGATGGCATTAAAGTTTCTCGGCACATCAGAGTGTTAAATGAGTGTTTTCTGTGTTAATTGTTGAGAATGCAGAATTAAAATACATGTAGACATAAAAACAGCTGGCAGCACGGTGGCGTGGTGGTCAGCACTGCTGCCTCACAAGGTCTGGGTTTGATTCCACCTATCCCGGGCCTCTCTCTGTGGAATCTGCATGTTCTCCCCGTGTCTGTGTGGGTTTCCTCCCACAGTCCAAAGACACGCAGTTACTGGGGTTACAGTAGGTTAGTTGGTGAACAGGATAAGTGGAAGAGAATGGATGGATGGATCAAAAGAGTTGCAGAGAGTTACTCCATGAGGCACTGAAGATTATAGTTATTACTATAATAAAGATTTTCCCCTGTTTTCAAATTCCCTGCAGCCCTATGTTGGGAAGTTAGGGTTACAAAGATGAGTGGAAGGATCGATAATATTACAATAGTGCAAAAGGCTAAATATAATGTTGTCCCATCATTAAGTATAATTATGAAAGTTGTCAGTGATGCTGTGTGGCAGGCAGGGTTGGACCCAAATGCAGGACATCCCACAGTCTAAGGCAGGAATGGATCCCGACAGAGGGACAAAGCAGAACACAGAGATGCATAATGCTCAGCAAAATGTTCTTTTATAGAATACTCTTGATTTTTCATTACGGTGGCATTTTCACGTTCACGTTCATGGACTGTGAGTGGCCAGGACGTCAGCGGGACACGAAGCTCTGATAATGACAGAAATCCCTCAGGCATCAACAAATTCATGAGAAAATTGTTCTGTTCACTTTGATTTTGTGTGATCTGGAAACAGCAGGTAGGCGCCGGGCTGGTTTATATGCAGGAAGGATGACGCTGCTGTCACAGTTTGTGAGCACAGTTTCATCCAACAACAATGGACAGAGAGTGACAGTAAGCACATAGCGTTATTATTTGTAACATATTTATTAATCCGTGCTATCTAAAGTGGAACATGAACGTCCAGTTCAGACATCCAGACTCCAGAGTGTCCAGCAGCAGCATATTTAATGCCTTAATCCTTACGCAGCTCTCTTGCTAAGATCTCCTCCCCATGAGGGTACAAAAACAAGGAGATTTCCTCAGTGTCCGAGAAACGGAGATATTCAGCCGTCAGCCATGACGGGAAAAAAGTAAGTTGGTTAACATTTGGGTTCGATAGCAGCAGAGTGGGCTGATAGAAGAAAGTGTTGCTGATGAAAGGCTTTCAATCTGATTCAGCATGAAAACACACCATCTGTCTGCAAAGAGGAAAACCTCTCTGCTGGGTTTCCTCTCTCAACTTCAGTCTCATGATAACGCGTGCTCTGACATTAATACCATCCATCCGTACATCCATCCGTCCATCCATCCATCCATCCATCCATCCATCCATCTTCTTAACCGTTTATCTAGCTAGAGTCATGGGAGGACAGGTTACCATCTTCCATATGGCTGTATCAGAGTCATCATCCGCTGTTGCAAATGTTGTGTTTTCACATAAAACAAGACCCCACCCACACACACACACACACACACACACACACACATCCATCACTCATAATCCATTTGCTGTGGGACATCTAGGGTGACAGCTTGCCTGTCACTGATGTGAAGGCGAATAGAAAGCAAACAGTATGTGACTAAAGGAGTATCAGAGGAAGCAACAGATGATGGTTAGTTTAAAATATATAAGAAATGACAGGACAGAATATGATAGAAGAGCGTATTCTGTTCCCGGATCTGTTCCCGGATCTGTTCCAGGATCAGTGAAAGAAGCTAAACCTCTTCACAGAGAGAACGTACACTAACTGGGAAAAATGAACCAGCTAATATAACCTAAATGATATCAGGTATTAAATGTGATTTCATAGTGGCTGAATAAACTGTACAAAAAACTCCAGAGTATCCAGCTTAGTGCTGAAACAAGCAGGGAAAAATACAGTGCTAACGTCTCTATTAAAAAGCATTGCACTCAAATTTAACCCTCAAATGTGCAACTATGCAGTAATGGAAGTGTTAATAAACCCATTTGTTTAAATTCTATTCATGCATTCCTGACATTAGGAGTGTTTTAGCGAGCAATTTACTTTGTATCAGCCACACTTTATGTTGTGCAAAGCCGATCGTGCCCTCGAGCTTTCTGTGCTCGTTTTTTTTGCTTCTGTTAATAACAGAAATAACACAGACACGATCAGCTTCTCTAAGTGCGGCGATCACTGGCTGATGCAGCAGTGGGTGTGCCTAATGTATGCTTTACTGCCATGATGACTTTGCCTAAACCATTTCAGGATACCTAAAGCTATTCTTCAGTGTGCTATAACCCCCCCCCCCCCCCCCAGCTAACCTCATCAGTTATTCAGTGAGTGTATTTCAAACATTATTTATCACAGAACTCTTTCACTGATGCAACAAACTCCCTGGCCTCAAATCGAGCATGAAAACTGAGGAAGCTCCATCAAAATTTGTCAATTCCATTCAGTGTTTTTCTGCCCATCCGTCATGATCTGCATAGAAATGCTCGGATGGAAACCCAGCCAGGGAAATGTGAAACAATATAAAGCAGCGAAGCTCCTTTTTATATCTTTCTCACCACTTGATTTCTGAAACAATATCATACAGACAGTATGGAAAGAAGCTAATTTACATTCAAAAATATACCAATTGCATGCAAAGACAGGAACCCACATGCGCAACAGACACCATAACATAGTTTGACCAAGCAGCAAAACCACCGGGGCTGAAAAACGAAGCCTGCGTGGAAATGCATCAATGACTCCTTGAGGCTGGCTCCCAGAACGAGTAAATCCCTGCAGACTTTCATGTTAAAATGGCCATTGATTTCACTCCGGCTGTTTATATTTGGTTCATCTATCACTGCTCCTTATTCGTCCGTCAGATGTGAGACTGGAGGCTACTTAATTTTATTACAGTACAGTTCCCGTGGTCAGACAGACAGATGCACTGACCGAGGCGGACAGAAGATGGACAGACAGAAAGATGCGGGCAGACAGATAAAGGTTAGCTGAGGACAGCGCTGGTTACACATTTTACACTGCCCCACATTCCTGAGCTGCCTTGCGTACCTTTCCTATTATAGTTCTTTCTGGGTGGCATCGTGTCCGGTGTATCTGTGTGTCTGCTCCGTTTTGAAGGTGGTGTTGCTGGAAGGCTGCATGTGTACCATCCATCATGTGCCTGGCACGAACACACACACATCCAGCCTTTGCGATAAGAGAGGACAAACCAAGACACAAGATGTCCAGGAGTGTGTGTGTGTGTGTGTGTGTCTTTGGTTGCTTTTTTATGTGTGATTTACATGAATTTCATTAAACCTTACTGCATGTTTGTCCTTGTGAGGCTGTATCCGTATAAAGATATGAATGAGTATTGTATCATATCGTGTGTGTTTTTCATCCCCCACTTCCATCGCTTTGCATACCGTAGATCTGCTGTAGTTTGGAATTTGCCTCACGCAACCTCCCTCCGAGGCCGGGCCTCCCCCGCGTCCTCCTCCCGCCGCCCTGCCCTCTGTCAGCATCATCAACACTGGCACGGACTCTGACAAAACAGCGCACGACTTCCTGCAGTTCAGATCGTTTGTTTGATACACTCCATTTCTCCTCAGCTGTTTCTTCATTCCAGATGAGGGGAGATGGGTCAGTTTTCACTGAGCACACCGACTGTCATCTGGCTCCAATCAGGGGGCAGCAACTTTTCGCGTGGTCTATTTTTGAGCAGACATCATTCATCGTCTGCTTTTAAGTTTGTTTATGTAAATCCGTCTGACGAAAAATGACCCTCATATTGGTTTCTCTGGGGATTTAAAGCTTGTCTGTGGCATTTGAACATAAGTTTTCCCATCCTGATGATGATCCTATCAAATTCCCACAGGGAATTTAGTACTCAAAACTCAAATCATGCTGGATTTGCTGTATGTTCTCTATGTGCTGCACCCTACTGATGAGATTCTTTTACTTTTTTGCCCTCGTTTCATTCTTCAGACTGACATTGTGCTCATGCAGGACATTGTCTGTTTGCAGGACTGCAGGATCAGAGGTGACTGATGGACAGCACTATGCAAACACTAAAAGATGGTGGTTCTCGCAAACATGTCGGTGCTTTTTAGAGCGCTTTATTGCAGGTGTCTGACAAATAAAATAGGTCGTAGTGCAGGTAATTGTACACCGGCTCTAGCTTTGTTCATACTGAAAATTTAAATTCAGTTATTTTATTTATATGTTAGCACCGATTTTAGCACACCTTGCTAACCAAGCTAGCTGTCGTTAGCTGACAAAGTCTCCATGGAACGCTTACTGCTTATAAAATGATTGTGAAAACGTTTCTGTTGATTCAGTTATTTCTGTTATTAGATAACCACTTCATCAGTGCACTGTGCAGCTATATTACAGTGATGTAACTTACTGTAAAAAGACTTATTGCTGCTCTTGTTTTAGACTCAAACTGAAAAATAAGAAATAAAAGGTAATCAGTGCAGCAGGACTCCTTAAACATGCGTCCTACATTTCCCATAATGTAACCGGACTAATCTGTTCCTTGGGGTTTTCCAGTCTCCCAGTATAACGTGGAATTACTTTGGGAAATTTTTTTCACACGCTGTGACTTTAAGATGTAATGTGGGTGGAATGTTCCTTTAATGTTTTCAAAATTCCTTTTAAATTCCTTAAATTCCTGGTATGTCAACTATAATGTGTAGTGCATTTTTGTAGGATTCCCCCTACGTTGATTCATTTCTGTACTCTGTAAAAAACGTCCTTTTGTCTTCACGTTACTGTTTCATTAAAGTGCCAGTTGATTTCCTTTTAAACCAAAGCGCCCGTTACCGAACATTAAGCAGGTGCTCATGTTCCTGTTTCCGGGGACTGGAAGATGCCGTTAACCTCGTGTCTCTCTGCTGGTTGTGGGAGGGCGTCTCTGTGCTGTTCTGTTAACTGTTTACCCATTTACCTTCTCTCTCTGGCCTGCAAGCCATCTGTCAGCTCTGTGTGTGTGTGTGTGTGTGTGTGTGTGTGTGTGTGTGTGTGTGTGTCTGAGAAAGAGAGAGCGCGGGTAGCCATTCTTGTTTTGCTCTGGCGTAATAAGCATGAGAGGCATGTCCTGGGACACCTTAATGTGTAAGAGGCGGGCATTCATGGGTTCATTAAGGGAGTTTCTCCCACTTAAGGTGACGCACATGTGCGCACACACACACACACACACACACACACACACACACACACACACACACACACACACACCCTGTCAATGTGTTGCAAATTTGTCAGACAGACAGACTTGGAGTCAGTGCAAGGAGGGAATTCCTTCATCTGCACGCTCCTTCAAGCAGCACATGTGCTCAGCATCTGGTCCACACACACACACACACACACACACACACACGAAAGCAGAGACAGCGAGTGTGAGAAGAGATGACGATGAACTGATCAAGAAACAAGAAAAAGGTTTTTTTTCAGGCATTCCACAGTCTCTCCCCTAAGCGTTGTCCTTCTAACCTCCAATCACAGCCAGAAAAGCGCCTCTAAAAGAGCTGCTGGAGAGACTCTTGAGAGTGTGTGTGTGTGTGTGTGCGCGCGCCGTCTCAAGGTTACGAGGCTGACTGATCTGAGCTGCTCTTTTATGCACTGTCGATGCCATATCCTCCACTCAATGACGAGTGATTCACCCACTCTTGACGTCTCAGAGGGGATGCACATATGCCACTGGCTCCTTTGAAGGTTGATTGTGCGAGGGTGCATGTGAATATAAGCGTGTGTTTGTCAGGCACACAAACATCGCGTGTGTGCTCTGCTCCATGTGCAAGCACAAACAGACTCAGCACTGTGTGTGTGTGTGTGTGTGTGTGCGCACGTTTTTCAAACTTTCAGGACTTTTGCTTGCCGTCCAGCGAGCGCTGGAATGAAAGCACATTGTTTGCCAGAACACATGCATTGCAGCCATCTCCAAAATCAAGAATGTAAATGTGGTTCAGAACCTTAGAAGATTAATCACCGCTTGCCCTGTGGGGGGACGGAGAGCATTTAAATACATGCGATATATAATTGGCTACATAATAATGCTTTCCCATTCTCTGTGTTTTTATTCCCAGATGATCGAGCAGGTTCTGCATGAGCTGTGGAAGCAATGAGGGCATTCGCTGTGGCTCTGTTTACACATACTTCCTTTCTTTCCATATGTTCCAGGATGTTGGAGTACTCCCTCAACCTGCAGAACGTCAGCTTTTCAGCAGTGAGGACGGTTCGGGTGCTGAGGCCGCTGAGAGCCATCAACCGAGTGCCAAGTGAGTGCAGACCTCCGCTCACTCACCACGCTCCGGACCGCCGGACACGCTGTCCTTCAATATTGCTGCAATTTTAGGTTTCCGCTCTCTTTTCTAGAAGTAAAGCCAGCTTCTTACAGCTAAGGACACAGTGCCCAACTTTCAGGCCGAGCATAGCTTTAGCCCATTTTGAGACATTATTAAAGAAATAGGTGGTGGCAGTGCAAGTGTGGGGGTGAGAATGCAGGTATGTGAGGTTCAAGTGGTTGTGCTCTGAAAAAGTATCATAGAGACAGCATGGAAAGAAAAATGGTGTGTGCAAACACTCAAAAACACATTCTGCACACTAATTGTTTTGCGTCCTTTGATAGTTCAGCTTTGCTTTATTGGAAACAAATGGGCAAAATAGACAAACCCAATTTTAAATCTACTGGGCACTTTTCTTTTTTTTTTAATTGCATGCAAAGACGGGAACCCATGTGTGCAGCAGACACCGTATCACAGTTTGACCCAGCAGCAACCTCCAGGGCTGAAAAATGAAGCCTGCGTGGAAGCGCTCCAGCGGCCACTTGAGGCTGGCTCCAAGAATGAGTGAATCCCCGGACTTCCACCTTAACATGGCCAAATTTATGAAATGAAATTAACACATTAACAGTTTGTTTTGTTTTGTTTTTTAGCACCAGGCTGTTTTAATCTCAATCACTAAATTTCCCCTTCATAATAACCACGTAATGATGACTTCTTCTTTATTATTTGCCCCTTTGGATCTTTTGAAGGCTTGAAGTTAAAGTTGACAGTCGCGCCTTTACCGCCAGCTGTAACCAGCAGCTGTCTGCTGAGCATCACCTCTGCTAATTCAGGTCACTAAACTGGACCGTGTTTGCACTCTTGGTGCCATTCAAAGCGCGCTGGAAAACAGCTGATAGCGATCCTGTTTGTTGTTAAGGAGTCCTGTGAATAGAAAACCAAAGGCATATCCAGAAACTGACATTTAATAACTTCCCAGTGGCCAGCGAGTAATATCTTCCTTCTCGTGATTAATCGGGCTTGATAGCCGACAATATTAGCTGTATAATTTGACCTTATCTTATATAGGACTTCCGCTTTCCTCTAATGGCAGCTGCTATAACCGGGGCTCACGCAGGTGTGTTTGATTCCCGCACAGCGGTGGAATGCAGGTGAGAGTCGAGCTGATCCACGCCGGGTGCGCTGCCACCCCTGTGTCTCCATGTTTTGGTTTTGCCCGGTCAGTCCGTTTCTCTGACAGATTTATGAGCAATTTTCCAAATTCACCAACTTTTATTAAAGGACCGTAGTTCATAGCAACGTCACATCACAGACTGTCACACTTGTTCAGCCGCTTGGCCTGCCTCGCATCCTCACCCGTTCTCTAATGCAAACATATTATCCTACCCACCCCTCCAAAAAAAGCCCCCTATCCCCTTCTAGTCCATCAATCTCCATTACAGTTTAATCAGTGCAGATTGAATTTCCAGCGCACACATTAAGGTTTAAATAAATCATAAGCATTTTTTTACCACCCCAGCAGGTTCACTTGGTACCTCCATTCCTACTGATACCAGCACCTGCACTGCTTTCATTTAGATACAGATCCTAATTATGTCATTAGCTTCTTGCTTGCTATGTGTGTGTGTGTGTGTGTGTGTGTGTGCAGGTGTTTACCCCATGTGGGTGCATGAATGGGATATCAACCCCCTTCCTCTCTCCCATTCCCCCAACCAGTGGCACTCTTGAGGCTCTTGTGTAATCTCACTCTCTTGTCAATCAAAGCCGTTGCAGGGGTTCACCCCTGCTCATTACCCCAACACATACAACACACAGTTGGAGAGCACACAGTTAGTCACACTGACTCGCTCATTAGGCATCCAACCATCCCTCATCCTAATCATAGAGCTAATAGCGGCATTCATGTATGGATGATTTGGTCTGGTCCTGGCCCCGTGGGGGAAAATGTCATTGGGTAGACTCGCACTGGTGGTGGTGAGGGAGGGGATGCCTCTGGTGTGGCTGCTATCTGTCTTCTGCCCCTCCCTTAGCCTTTTCCAGTCTAATCAGGTCCTGTGGAGAAGCTTGCAGCATTCATCATGACTCTGGGTGTGGGGGGTTTGTTGTGGGGTCCGGGCTATTTCGAGGCACACTTAACTGAATTTGAAAACGCGGGCGCTCCAGTTCTTAGACGGGGGGCATTCATTTTCTAGTTGATAGACGGGTTTTAGCGCACTTACTGCGAGGCTTTTGCCTGTTCCATTAGTCTGCATTGATACGAAGGCCAAAGCTGCAGTTTGCCATTTTAAAGTTCATCAGTAAGAATTTGACTCGCCTAATTGGCGCTGCGTCGTTATAGAAGAAGTGCAGGAATGCATAAATGTGCAGCAACATGCAAAGGCAGCTCTGTACACATAATTAATCATATAATTTATTATTGATGTATATTTTAATATATTTAGGCACAATAGCAAAGTCTTACTTGTTAGCGTTAGGTTTGTGGTATCAGGCACACTCAGAGCTTTGCCGGAATAAGCTGGTGTGTCTGACGTGTGTCTAATGAATGTAATGTCTAATACTTGTGCAGGTTCACATCTATTTAAATTTTTTTTACTTTTCACTGGTCCCACCACATCCTTCTCCATATCAAGTGTATCAGAGGTTCTCACATCCTGTTTAAGCTGCTTTAGAGAACATTAAGCAGGCAAACAAAAACCCGCAAGAACATTTTAGCTGATCGTTTTTTTTCAAAAATAAATAATTTCTGAATCACTTTGTCATGGTCCTGGGCCGGTGGCCCAGTGTTTTGTGTTTTGGTTATGTTTTGTTTCACCTTTGATTGTGATTTCC
>JAVDPK010000062.1:97486-115650 GCA_034780415.1 Cichlasoma orientale
ACACACACACACACACACACACACACACACACACACACACACACACACACACACACACACACACACACACACGCAACAGGTGGGAGAGCAGCTGAAACTAATCACAGAAAAGAGACAAGGGAAGTAAACCCAAAGCACGCGAGACAAGAGACTATCAAAACAAGACAGGAAACACCGAAAACTGAGGCCCGGACTGAGATATACGAACTTGACACAGAGACAGAAGATAAACAAACACGGAGAGCAGATTGGAGGAACAGAATGGGAACGCAAAAGGGGACTAATAACATATCCGCTAAAGCAGTCAGGGAACTGACGGCACAGACGACGGGAGCATCGTAAGCACCGGGAATGTAAAACATAAATAGAAGGCGCTCAAATATAAGTCCCATCTCAAAACCCAGAACAGGAGCACAGAGCAAATAGCATGAAATAATGTACTGTGATATTCATTTCCTGACATCATCCGCCTAAAAGATTATACAGGCAGAAGATGTTTTTTTCCCCACTGATGTTCCCGTATTCTGACCAAAGGGGAAAAATACAAAGATACCCTAAATGTCCCGAAAACCTTGGGCACAGACATGTAAAAGGTTCCCCCGTTTATCAAACTTGCACCTGCCCTTTTGAAAACATTTTTCAAAGAAACTAATGACCCCCACATGCCCTCTGTTCCTCGGTGCCATCAGACGAGCTCTGCTATCGCGCTGACAGGGTCTGACCCGGCCTATCCAATTACCCAGAAAACCCCCGATCAGGAAAGTGATCCTCATTATTGACGCCTGACTCACTGAGCTGCTGCAAACACAGCCAGAGGAAGAGAGACGGAGAGAGAGCGAGAGGTAAAGACAGAGGGGGGGGTGGGGTAAACTGAAACAGTGTGACGGAGAATAGAGATTACACACCGGCAAAAAGAGAAAATTGAACAAGGTTAGGTAAGATAGATGAACAGATGGTTGGATAGTATACAGCTAGTGAAAAAAATCAATGCGAAAATCAGATCAAAATCTGAGGGACAGAGCCAGAGTTAGCAGAGGGAGTGTGTAGGCGGTAGGAAGTGTGTGTGTTGTCAGAAACTTGAGGGAACACTGTCCAGAGCAGACAGATTTAGAGATGTACTGCATGAAAGGCGATAAAGCAGGTCTCTTACTGCGGCTTTAATTCAGAACAAACTGTAGGAGTGCTGCTGGTACTCTCACAGACTGCTAACAAATCTCTGTACTTCCGTTTGACTCAGGACTGTTGTGTCTTCTCCAAATATATTTTTAAAGATTATTTATGCAAGGAAGGGTGTTGCTAAGCACACCGACACAGTGCAATGGCAGGTTTCTAGCAGCTACCGGAGCATTTGTGCCCTTTGGGGCTCTGACTGGGGTGACACCTCAGCCTGCGTCGTCTTAGAGGGTAATAAGTTAGAATTTGTGAATTATTTATGTTCTGTTGATGAGCACTTTTTCTCATCAGCATATTCCACTGACATCATTACATGCTGTTGATTTGTACCACTTTAAAATGGCATTCTTCTGCTTTTGAACAGATGTGTTATTGTCACATTGGCATAGGGCCAATTGGGGCTTAGTGCTTTGTGTATACAGTGTGTATCTGTTAGTGTTTATAATGTCTAGCTACTGGTTTTCTGATGTGTAACCATTTTAACTTGCATATGCTGATCCTCCGTTGCTCCACCTCCCTCCAGTTGCTTGCTTTCTGACCCAACGTATCGGTGCCGGTGGGGGTGGGTGGCTCGGGTAGGCATTGTGTGTGTCTGGTCATCCTGTGCTGGCTGGTGTCCGTCCTGGGCTTTGGGTCAGTTCACTGTCCCTTGCCTCGTGCTGTGGGCTCCTCTTTCTGTGCTGTTTGGCCTCTGTTGGGTGTTGGCAAGGCCCACGGGCACCGGTGGAGACCTTCCTGCAGGTTTGTGGCTCGTCACGCAGGTGTCCACTGTTTCTTGGCCTTTGCTGTAGGCTGCGGCCACTTGGGGGTTTCTGGCCTCACGTGGGTTCTGATCACCGCTCTGTGATACGATGTTTGGACTTTGGTGATCCCGGTGTTTTTGATGAGAGTGGGGGTGTCCTGACAACATAAATCACCACACTGCCTGGTTTTGTTTCTTTATTCTTGTTTAGGTTTTTGCTTGCTGGGTTTCATTGAGATGCATTTTGCTGCCTTTGAAAGGTTTTGGATACGGGGGAAGGTCACATGCATGTCTTAAGCAGTACACACACAGACACACACACAAATAAAAAAAGGGGGCTAACGATGAATCAGAAGAACAGCAGGTGACAGGTGTCTCCAGGACATTCCTGAGGCCCTTAAAAAAAACTTCGTCCTATAAGATTACACTTGAGGATAACCACAGAAAAAAGAAAAGAAAAAGAAAGAATTAGAAACAATGTAACTACCCCTCCAAACTGAAATTTGTTCTGGGTTTTTTTTTTAGCAGTGGTAGCATTATGGCTCGTGATCACCAAATCACCAGATTTCATCTCAGGAAACTGACACATGGAATCACTTCTGTTTGTCAATAGCCAGGCCCCATATTATCTACGAGTGACCCACAGCACTGCACTGCGTGCCTTAAAATGAATGACCATGTCTTGTCAGCCCTTCTTTAAGCCACGTTTTAGTAACATAAAGCACAGAGAGGCTGTATTTACTAGACTGTGACATGTAGCAGGCGATTATTTCTGTGATTCATCAGGATTGTTTCATTTTCATTAAACTGTAAAAACGATTTTAGCATCTGCTGGCAAGTGTGTCATTTGATCCGGTGAATTTTGCACTTATCCCTTTAGGTGTGTTAAAACAGGACAGTGCACAGTAGTGTGAACGGTAGTAAAATGGGAAGTGCTTGGATTGGTACTCGTTTGAGCAGCAGATATGCAGTACTCAGGACAGCAATGGTGCTGCAGCGGCTCTTTTACTGAAAGAACTTTGATTCTCCACACAATACAGCTACATAGATCTACCTGATGTCTGAACTCGCCTTTGTCTCTTCTCCCAGGTATGCGTATCCTTGTGACCCTGCTGCTGGACACCTTGCCTATGCTGGGAAACGTACTGCTGCTCTGCTTTTTCGTCTTCTTCATATTTGGCATAGTGGGCGTCCAGCTGTGGTCTGGCCTGCTCAGGAACCGCTGCTTCGTCGAAGACAATTTCTCTTTGTGAGTACCGTGCTTTGCATTTGTGCCAATGTGTGTTTTGTCTATTATGTTCCATTTTATATTGATTAACAATGATTGGTTTAAATATCATACCATACTTGACCATTTCCAGCATGAGAGACAGCAGTGAGAAGAGACATATAAACACATACGTTCAAAACAGTACAGTATATATCAATCAAATTTATTACTGTCTAACTGCCCACAACTCATATTGCAGTTAAGACACTAAAATTCCAAATGCTCTCAATAGAAACGAGTCTGGCCTGAAAACAATATAAAATATATCAGATTATTTAAGCTATTCGTGAAGTCTTAAACCATTAAAATTGGTATAAAATGAAAATTGTATAAAATTATACTACCTTTCTCTCTTTTTTTATCAGCCCTTCTTTTGAATAAGCTTTATTGGAATAGTCACTGGACAAACGCAGCCCTTGCACTCTGAGCTCCGCAGGTTTATACACTGTGAAATTAACCCATTGTAAAAGTTTAATTAAATCCATAGAGCACCTGCCCAGCTTTCAAGGCTGACCCTGCCCAGCGTGTTAGATAACTGCTGGTGCCAGCCACTTACAGTAAATGACGTTTGACTGCAGTCACCTTGCTGCGCATCGCATTTTGTGAACATTTGCAACATGCATGCCTCTGAACTCACATAGTCCTAAATTCCTCTGCAAAGGACAATAACACAACCTACATAAGGTGTGGAAGTGTCCTTTAAGCCCTCCTCCTACCGGCTGAAAATTGTTCAACCACATGCAAAAATGACAGCTATTGAGGACAAGTGTAGCTAATTGATTGTTGTTAGTACACCGTACTCGCAGTGCACTTCATGTAGCTGTACTTACATTACCACACTTATGTACTCAAAATACCAGGTGTTACTATGGAAATGTGCAACACAGTAATAGTATAATTTTGACATTAAATGTTTTGGCCGGGGCAAGTAGCCACTCCTACTATTAAATCCCTAACAGACAGAAGTCATGTTTAAATACAAAATTAACAGAAAAAGTTAATTATGAATTACGTAAAATGGTCAAAACAAAATGGAAAAAAGATAAAGATTGATGAGCAGGTTAACGATGGCTGTTTATCCTCAGTAAGAACGAACCATCAGTCGTCAGTTTTATTAACCGTTTATCCAGCTAGGGCTGTGGGGAGTGGGGGAAATGAGGTAGGGATTGGAGGTTTAAACCCTCAATAGGTCACGCTGAACCTTCTTGCTGTGAATCTCCGGTGTTAACCAGTTTCCCTCGAGAACTCCAAGCTGGAAGGATTTCTTTATGCATTTATTATTTTCTTAATGAAAATGTTATAAACAGCAGGAGGGAGTGAACTTTGGCCGAGCACACTAAAATAGGTCGCGCACTAAAATCAAAGAGGTTCTTATCACATTGATGAGCCTGGAAATAATGAGAAAGACCTCATGTGGACCGTGGCATGTAGAACATGAGAACCGATGACTTATTCATATTCCCTGTGTCACCCTACCTCCATCTTTCCCCGCTGGATGTATAACTCCTCACAGCTGTAATTGAAGTTCGTGCATAATGGCTTTGCTGCACAGGCATTTTTTCTTTTTTTTTGTCATCATCGTCAATTTTTAGACACTCTTCTTGTATCTGCAAGGTCTATATCTCTGTATTAGATAAATGGCACCTGAGCCGGGCTCTGCTCAAAGTCATAAACACATCTGTTTTAATGCTTGCTTCCATTTCTCTTTAACCCACGTCACTGATGCATATTTTAGTGGCACGGCACGTGCTGTTAACTGGGTTGACAGTAACCTTTTATTAGTCTGATTGAGAATATTTAAGTGGACCCATGTGTCACGCTGAGGTGCGATAAATCGTCCGTACAACATAGTGAGCTCATCAGAGCAATGAGCGCGCTTGTACATCATCCCGAAGTGAGAAATCGCTTTTAAGAACATATAAATAAGAGTGTGTGAAGTGTGTTAGGATTTGTCTAGTCCCACAAAACATGTGACACCACAATGCAATTAATAAAACCCGCCAGCTGAATGTGTGTTGACAGACGAGCCAGATACTACAGAGTCACCAGACACACACCAGTTATTCCAGACAGGCGAGTGCTCCGTACCAGATATGCCAAGATGTGTTATAGCAGGCAAAAGCTCTCGTATATCCAGCTCATTCTGTACACACGGGGTTCTCCCTGGGTATTTGGCACTGGGTTTTTCAAACACAATTACAGCTAGCTTCACTGATTAGTTCCTCCAATCTGTTTGCAGGAGTGTTAATCAGTGGAATCAGCTGCTGTAGTGTTTGCATTGAATTAAAAACCTGCAGACTTTGGGCTTTTGAAGTTGATCCACTTAAAATTGTGCCGGGTTTATACTAAAATCCAAAAGCAACATCATTAGGAAATATGAAAATGTCCAGTCAATTAAACTGCTCCAATCTGACAATAAATGCAGGCTGCAGTGTGGAAATGATGATTCCCTGTGGAAACACTTCACTGTCCTTTTTTTTTTCCCTTGGAAAAACTCAAGGTCACATATTTAACCTGAAATATTTCATTGAGCCAAAATGTTTTGCAACACGCAGCTGCACAAATTTATACATTACTTTTTAAATGGTAATTCATTCTGAATCATTTATGATTTATGTATCTTATTGGCCTGAGTTGTTTGAGGTCCAGTCACTTAGTTTGAGGTTTTCTAACTTTTGAGAGAGAATAAAACCTGGTCTTACTCTTACCAAAGAATAAAGGTTGCGATATAAGGGACTCCTTAGTAATATTGTTACTACAACTTTGCCTTGTCTGGTATGTTTAGTGCCTTATGGGTTCTAATGCTAACTAATGTTGCAAAGTAAATATCTTTAGTATGTCTCTATTATGACCCTTTAATAATTTGTGTTGTTGATACTGATCATAACATTCAAAGCTTAAGCTCCCTAATAAAGACTTCTTAGAAGTATAGAATTCCATAATCTAATGGAATGAAGCTAAGAGTTTCTTTAAAGTGGATCTATTATACTATACTTTCTGTTACAGTGATGGATGATCATATTAAACATGGCTAAAGATTCAAATAATAAGGTCAGCATACTGTATGTACAAGTATTGCCTGTGAGCCAAAAGCTCAGTCTTCAGATTACTCGAAACCCTCTATTTCAGGTACTTTTTCTACTCTTTCCTTTGTATAATGTCAACAGGAGTGGATATTCCTTACATGATAATCTGGCTATGAACATAGAAGTCCCACCCGCCTGCTGTTCAGATCTCGTTTGTGAAGAGAAGTCAATGGGAACAAAAGCTGGCTTAAAGAGAGGGTGAAGGAAGCTAAAATGAACCTAGGATCAATTAATAACTAAAGTAAAAAAATGATTCTGAAGTTTGAATCATGCAAACCTATCACAGTGGAGCCCAAGAATAAAAATAAGGGGCTGAAAATGAGGACAGTATCTCCTCTTTTAGGGAGGTATGTGATAATATAACATTCAGTCTACTGCACAAAGAGTGCAAATTAAAAATGAGGTCTCTCTCTTCTAAGTTAGTAAATAGTTTAATAATTGATCAACATATTGATTTATTGTGTCTTTCTTATTCTTGCTGAAACCTGGTTACAGCAGGATGAATATTGTTAGTTTAATGAATCAACACCTCTGAGTCACATTAACTGTCAGAATCCTTGAAGCACAGGCCGAGGAGGAGGAGTAGCAGCAATAAAGACCCATGCAGAGTTTTCATTCATTTGAAAGCTTGACTCTTAGGCTTATCCACCCTTATTGGAAAACTTAAAAATGAGTTTTAGTTATTGTTGTCTATCGTCCACCTGGCCCTTACTCAGAATTTCTATCGGATTTCTCAGACTTAGATTAGATTAGAAACTGAACATTTAACAGTTTTACCTGAAAAACCTCTTTATCTACTTTAGCTATCCATGAAACCAGATGACACAAATCATTTAGTTAAATTACAGGCTTAACTACTTAACTACTTTAAAGACATCAAGTCTTGGATGACCTCTAATTTCCTGCTTCCAAATTCAGATAACTGAGGTTATTGTACTCAGCTCAAAAAAAAAAAAAAATCTTAAAAACATGGTGTCTAACCACTCTGGAACTTACTCTGGATGGCATTACCTTGGCCTCCAGTAACACTGTGAGGAAACCTGGAGTCATGTTTGAACAGAATATGTCCTTCAATGCACACATTAATCATATATTTAGGACTGTCTTCATTCATTTGTGCAATATTTCTAAAATTATAAAAATGTGGCCCTTAATTATGCTACAGTAGGCCTATGCTGCTGAGGACTTCCCATGATGCACTGAACATTTCTTCTCCACTCAGCTCGTTGCACTCTCCATGTATTTATACGTCACTATTGCATTTAGAGGTATAAATCAGCAATAGTAATTATTAAACACTGGCTCTCTGCTATAATGTGTGTTTTTGCTGTCTCCCTCTGCTTTCCTTTCTTTCCCCTCGCTCCAAACTGATCACAGCCGATTGGGCGTGGCTGGTTCTGCTGGAGGTTTCTTCCTGTTAAATGGGAGCTTTAGCTTTCCACTTTCAACAAGTTCTTGCTCACAGGGGACTGTCTGAATGTAGGGTCTTTATTTGGCCAATCCTCTGCCATTTTGATTGCTAATAAATTTTCAGAACATCTTTCTGTGAGTTGATCTTATCTGAAGCCTGCACTAATATTTCTCCTTCTCCTTCCTCCAAGCCCTCTATCTGTGGAGTTCGAAAAATACTACCACACTGAAAACGACGACGAGAACCCCTTCATCTGCTCTCAGCCCCGAGAGAACGGCATGAGGGACTGTCGAGAGATTCCCAAGCTGTACGAGGAGGGGGGCCTGCAGTGCACCCTGGATATTGACTCTTACAACAGCACTGACAACACCACCTGTGTCAACTGGAACCAGTATTATACCAACTGCTCTGCTGGTCTGATCAACCCCTTCAAGGGAGCCATCAACTTTGACAACATCTGCTATGCCTGGATTGCCATCTTCCAGGTAGGGCAGTGAATGGACAACTGAACCAAAAAAAAAAATAACAGTGTGTTTTGGATATGCCAGATTAAATCAACAGTTTATCTGCAGTGGGAACATACAGTATGATTTGGCTGATGCACACTCCTGTAATCCAAAATGGAGATGAAGAGGGAGAAAGGGAGCCTAATTACCCCAGGGCTGGTCTATCAGAGAAAGAGGGTTTAGAGGATTAGCAGGTCACCACCGCCACACTACCAGACTGCAGCTTATTTTTTCCTCACCATTTGTTTGCTATCGTCACATCATCTGAATAGCCTTTTGTTGGAGTGTTCAGTCATGGCTCTGTAGCTGAGGGGGGTAATTTTAGAGGAGCGAAAGCCAGACTGATTTTCTCCCACAAGTGTGGCTGGTTAGCCTGTGTGAGGTAAAACAAACAAGAGGAATGCTGGGGGATTGCTCTTACGCTGTCTTGGTATTTATAACACTGGGAAATATGTCCTCTTTGAATTTCTATTTTTAAATTCTATTCTGTGTTTGGTTTCTTTCTTCTTTGTATGTCTGATTTTTTTTTCAATCTTTCTATGTACTTGACTCCTGGTGTTCCTTTTTAGGTGATTACTTTGGAAGGCTGGGTGGACATTATGTACTTTGTAATGGATGCTCATTCCTTCTACAACTTCATCTACTTCATCCTGCTCATCATTGTAAGTATGTCTGTTTAGGACTGAACAGAGACTGTACACAAGATTGACATAACTACCATAATGTCACCAATTGGTTTCTAGATTTTGAAGCCTCAATATTAGCATTTTCTTTCCAATTCTACCATATTTAGACAACAGGGTGGAGTGCTAAGCGATCAGCTAATGCCAGCAAGCTTGGTTAGTTATCTCGATTCATAAACTGTACGGGTGCAATGGACAGACAGATGGCTTCTAATTAGTGCTATGTAATAAACTACTAAAATAATAGAGCTTAACCCTATAACGCCAAATGTGTCGTCGGCTACACAGTGTACTTCAAAAGTGCCGCCACTCGTGGACTTCCGGCAACAATTACCATAATAACCCTAGTGGCGATACGCTCGGTCTTAACCAGCTGTTCACAGCTTTTCGGGGCAGGTAATGGGCGCTTCAGCGGCGATCACCCAACGTTATAGGGTTAAACTAAAGCATAAACTTTTTGGACAAGCTATACCTCACAGCAAGCCATTACTATTTGTTAGATAGATACATTAAAAATGCTCTGAAGGCACCAACAGCATAACATATAGGAGAGGGTCAATCGTTCAATCAAAGTGGTCACTCCCCTAACAAAAGCCGTAACAAAATCCACATGGATGAGTGACCAAAAAAAAAAAAAAAACAGTTGTGCTGTTGTTATGAAGGGGGGCATTAGCTATAGCATTTATGCTTTATAGTTGGGAGTCTATTGGGATTGAGTGTCGTTTGAAACAATCCTTAAGACCACTCCAGTTTTAGGCACGTGTGCATTGGCTTCATTTTTCAGCCCCTAATAACAATATCATCTCTTCATCCTTGTCCTTAGATTGGCTCGTTCTTCATGATCAACCTGTGCCTGGTGGTCATCGCCACTCAGTTCTCAGAGACCAAACAGAGGGAGAGTCAACTGATGAAGGAACAACGAGTACGCTTCATGTCCAACGCCAGCACACTGGCATCCCTCTCTGAGCCAGGCTCTTGCTACGACGAGCTACTTAAGTACCTGGTTCATGTCATCCGCAAGGGGGCCAAGCAAGTGGCCCGTATCTGCAGGTTCTTGGCCCGTCGTGCTGGGCTCAACATCGCAGCCTCGCCCCAAGCCACAGACGTCCAACGCAGCCACAGCCAGAGGAGAAGGAGGAAGACCTCCAGGCAGGGGTCTGTGTCGGTTCACCACATAATGCACCATCATCATCACCACCATCACCATCACTACCATCTAGGGAATGGTAGTGTGAGGGGAGGAGGGAGCGTCAGGTGTTTGGAGGGTAGGGAAGTAGAGGCTGGGGCTCATAACAACAATGGAGGGGCTCTCGTAGCAAACACTGGAAGTGGGCATCTTGCTGTGGCACCACCCTCTTCGGTGACAGCAGCAACTTCTGATATGAACCTTGCTGCTTTGTCCAGTCCTGCTGCTGATTCATCCTCAGTTTGCAGTGTTTTCAACACCAACCCGGGAATGGCTCCAGGCTTCTTCTCCCTAGCTCCAGCTCCCAAGTCCAGGGCCATCAAGAGGAACTCTGTGCCCTTTGCTGCTCCGGGGCCTAAGAACTACCCAACCCTCCAGGCTCGAGCTTTGGCCGAGTCTAGACGAGGGAGCGTTGCAGCCAGCACCCTGATGAACATCAACCTTAATATTCCACCAACACCTCTGGAGAGACGGCCATTAAGCCTAGTGGACCCACTCAGTCCAACAGGTAGGCACACAATGAGCGGACACACATGCATTCCTTTTTGTTAGCTGACCTAATATCCCACAGGTTTAGATTTCCTTGGGTGGGCTGCCCTGGTATATTATTGGCTGACCAAGTATAAGTTATGGGTCATTTTAGATTTGATCATTTATCTGTCCATCTGAGAGAGCATCATTCCAGATTGATTTCCAAGTGGATAATCTTCTCACACTTATTTTGATAGTTTAGTTACTGCTAACGACCTAACCGTGGCACTTCCTGTGTTTCCCCTACTACCTGGCTCGCTGGGCAGATTGCCATTGCGGCGGCCCATGATTTCCCCAGAGAGGATATCATCCCAAGCTCTCACACGGTTGTACTACACCATCATGGCCTGCAGCTGGTAAAAGATAGTCCTTCTGCTCTGCAGCCTGTGAGTTTGTCACGGCTGCACATGAGCCAGTTCTCGACCTGCAGGTTGTGTTTAGAGTGGCCGTTCTGTTCCCAGTGGTTCTCCAGAGCAGAACAAAGACTACAGTTGTCAGCCATGATAGTGAAGTTGGAGTATATCTAACCATGGACAAAATCCCTTTTGTGGTAGCAGCTGAATGATTTGGAGGACAATAGTAACCTGGTCAGGGAGCCAGCTGGCAGAGAAAAGATGAAAGGCCAGGGCAAGCAAGCAAGGGAACAAAATAAGAGTTAGGGGATGGTCCAATAGTAAATCAAACACAGATGGCATTGTTCTCTCAGAGAGGTAAAACACATTTAAAAATGCTAAAATTAGTCACCACATACTGTACTTGGGGTACCATTCACATACCTGGGAAACCTGCCTAAGTAAAGTCATTGTGTGGGAAACACTGCTATCTCATTCACTCAGCCAGTGTTTAATTTCCATACTGGTGTTGAAGGAAATGATGTAACACACCAGTGGTTGTGTTCCTTTCACTGCAGTCACGTATTTGGCTCTGTGCAGTATTGATTTGTTCTGACTAAGCCTCAAGCTACAACACTGTCCAGAGAGAGATTTTTGTTTTGCATGACAGGCAGATAGAGTGCTAATTAGAGTCAATAAATGTTAATGCCTCGTGTCCAGCCAACTTTGTTTACCCCTTGGTCAACTTCTAAAAAGACAATAGGCCTAACAAAAGTCAGGCCGGGTCTCTTCAGGTTGTGCGAGCAGTGGCGAAAGTTGGCTGCCAGCCATCTGTGGAGATGAAGCCTTAGTCACAGAACAGACACACTGCCCATCACGGTCAAACACACTCTCCCTGACACACATGCAACTGTCTAAAAATGCACCCATTCACAACAGATCTCTTTCATTGGATCTGACAGTTTGTCTGAACCACTTCATTTATGTAATTTATCAAAATCTCGCTGATTCCACCGCAGTACCCTTCTCTTCATCTCATTTTCTCCATTTGACCTTTCTCACTCGGCTGCAGCCCAGCTCTCCTGCCAGCTGTCAGTTCGTGACCTCAGCACCACCAGCAGCGCCATGGACACGGCCGCTCTGACACTAGACCCCGAGAGCTGCCCCTATTGCGCCAAGGCCCTGGCCAACGAATCAGAGGGCGGGACCGAGGGCAACGAGACACCTGGCGACTCGGATAGCGATGGGGTATACGAGTTCACTCAGGACCTCCACCACAGGGACAGAAGAGACAGTCGGCAGCCCAAAAGGAAGCACCGGCGGCTGGGGAAAACAGCCGCCAAGGTTGTTCACTTCTGGAGGCTGGTGTGCGACACGTTCCGGAAGATTGTGGACAGCAAGTACTTTGGCCGAGGGATTATGATCGCAATTCTGATCAATACGCTGAGCATGGGGATCGAGTATCACGAGCAGGTTAGTGAGCGTGTGTTTGGATCATACGGGAAATGTGAATGCCTATAAAAATTTCACTCTGGAAATATGAAGCACCCCGATGCGTGATGGTCACGCAGATAGTGAAAGATTGTAGGAAGGTATCAGTTTGACTTGTACATCCTCTGTGTGTGCGTGTGTCATTCTGTGCGATTGTGCAAGCAACACTGCTCCCACAGGCCCAACTGGAATTCCTGATGTCTCTCTCCGGTCTCGTTTGTTTACATGAGCATAATTACAGCCATGTGAGAGAGAAAATGGAAAGAGCGAGCGAGCGAGAGCACGAGAGAAAGAGGAAACAGACAGAGAGAGAGAGAGAGAGGAGAAAGTGAACGGGTGATTTAACGGGTAGGGAAGGCCCAGCAACATCTGACGTCAGATCGTCTCACTCTTTCCCTCTCGACCTGCTGTTGTGTTGTTTTTATCCCTGTGCTGCCGTCTCTTTGACCCAATTTAGACCTGATATTAACATGCAATGTGCACTCATGATAGCCCATCTGGATTAGGAATAAGGCATGTTAATGTAAGGTGTAAATACATCCAGCGTGCTGGGCAGACCACATCTGGATATGGTCCGACACTCAGTATGATCAGATGTCAGCCAGGTGTGACTCTAATCTGTTTCTGAGGGGGAAAATCTGCTGAACACAATGAATGGTCTCACACCTGAGCGTCGTCATGCCACCTCAAGCTGTCTGCTAATGAAGTTACAGTCATAGAAAAATGTGCAGTAGCTAAAGTGCTTTTTGACAGCTCCACCCAGTTGTTTTCCATATTAAGAGCATGTTACATATGCAAATTAATGTCTGCCAAGAATTTTAAGGATGAGGCTTGCTGTAAGGTAAAACTGGAAAAAGGTAAAACAACAGTTCTGACATCTTAGTTCTAGTGAACAGAAATCCACCAACCCAACACCTTCTCTCCTGATTGCTTTCAGTACCTTAAAGTGTACCTGCCAATACAGAGAACTCGAGGGACTCCACTTACACAACATTTCCACTGAAAAGGTGCCGATATTCGTGCCAGCGCTGGTGCCGGTTCCAATGAACCGGCGAACCCTTTAAGAACGGGCCCGCGTTTCCACCGCGCTTTGCGAGCTGATCCTTTACGTTTGAGTGTGGGCGGATCCTCGTCGGGAAACGGAAGCCGAAGGGCACGAACGTGGCAGAACACGCTCACCTTTTGCAAACTTTATTTCTTGTGAAGCAAACATTTTTTACGGTCCAAACAAAACTACTGCAGCATCTGTGTGCGGCGCAGAGGTAAACACGGAGAGCGATTACGAGCAAGACGACAAGTACGCACTTTGCGTCCTTTTATCTGCTATGAACTGTCCGTCAATTTTGACAAGATCAAAATTGACGGCTCAAATGCAGCTCCAAACCATGACAGAGCCTCCACCGTGTTTATATCGTACAGATCGATGGCGATTTAGTTCAATTAATACATTTTATTTATATATCACCAAATGACAACAACAGTCCCTTCATCAACAGATAATATGAACGTTGTGTAAGTCGTCATTCTTCAGGCTTTTCTCCCCGTTTCCCTTCCTTAAGACAGCCTCTCTTCCACTGAGACCGCTTCTGATGAGACTTAAGTAAACAGCAGATGGATTAACTGAAGGGCCAGAAGCATCTCTCAGGTCCTGTGTCACATCTTTTCTGGATTCCTTCCCATTTCAGGACATCACTTTCAGATACTGCTCATGTGCTGTAGATGGCTTTGGCGGGCTGATATTAACAGAGTGCCTAAAGATAAAACGTTAAATTGGTTCTTTGCTGAGTCGTCTGGTATGTGTGGACACGGCACCGGCTCATCCCTTGAGCTAGGTGCCTTTTTTATGCTCGAGTGATTCTTAGTTGAGTGTTGAGTGGCTTAACGAACAAGAACAGCCTTCTGAAAGCCCAGAGAGCTATTACAAGGAAGTCCGGCTCACAGGAAGCAAAATATAAAGAACTGAGGGGTGGCTCAAGACTTCTGCACAGTACTGCATGTTCATTCCAGTCTAGGAACTTTTATCATTTATTCATTCATGTTTTGATTGTTTTTGCTTTAACGCATTTTCATACAAATTGTATTCTTATTACATGAGATCATCCAAGGGGGAAAAAAAAACTCCTCTACAAACTGATGTGTTTAATAATTTGCATGACTAAAAAATATGTAAGTAATTTGCATCGCTCCCTCTAGTTTCTCCAGCGTTGAGAATTTAAACTTCTACTATAATTAGAAGTAATTTCCAGGGTCAAGAAGTATGTCATGTTTATTTTCCAAGCAAATTCCCTCCAAATTAAAGATTTGGTAGCTTCATGAATCTCATTAAACATCTGTTTCCATTCTCCATCAGTTATTTCCATACAGGCACCGAATGCATTTCCTTCAGAAGGCATTCTGCAAAGCAAAGTGCTAGTCGTGTATATTAGTTGTATTTTCAGTATATTAGTTTGGTTTTTCTGGTGAAACCAGAGATGTTTTCCTGAATTGCCCCCCCAGTGTTCATAAGTTACAATTTGATTTGCACTAAAATAAAAAAATGTGCTCTTGTGGTGCTTTTTTTCTCCTCTGATGTTCTCATGAGTATTTTTTATAGAGAACATAAAACGGTTTGCCAAGTGCAGCTTTCAGTTTTGGGGTATGTATTGTGTTTGAGGCTATTGTGTTGGGTTATGTTTTTGGCACGTGTGGTTTGGTGTAAAGTTATATAACACGAGTGACACAAGTATTGTGTTTGTTTGCGAGTGTAGGTGTGTAGTAGGAGATTGAAGCCCAGCCAGCTTTTACAGGGTTACTTTCGGTCACTGACCCAGTGCCTATAAACATATCCAGATGTCAGAGAGACACACACGCACACACACACACACACACACACACACACACACAGAGTAGGATGTTTTATAGCTTTCTAGTTCTACTTTCGCTCCATCTTTTCCCCCCTCGTGCTCTAGCTCATAACTTTTTATTCTAATTCTGGATGCACGTCTCCTCGCCTCCCTCCTTTGTAGCACCCATCCACCTCTTTCTGCTTTACTTCTTGCTCCTTGTTGTTCACCTCCACCTCTTTTTTTTCTCTTTTCCTTCATGCACCGTTGTGCATCAGTTCCTTCCTTCCTTCCCCATTTCTGTCCTCTTTGACCTTTTCACTTCTTTCTCTAGTGCTCTTTTCGAGTTTGGGTAACATGGATCCCTCCGGTCTCCAGACGGGCAGCTGAAAACTTTAGTGAGACGCTTCATTGATTGTAAGCCCATCGACATCAATAGACACAAAGATCACTAAGCCTCCTATTCCTCTGTAACTCTGTCCATATGGAGGAGAGGCTGGGTTTCAATTTCCATACATCTTCCAGCCAACTGTTCTCCTGGAGTTTTGACCTCATGCTGCCACTTTTCCTGTTAAACTAGTTTGAAGACAGAACGTCTGCTGTATTTTCTCCTACTGTTCTCAGTGCCGCATAGGTTCATATTTTGTCAATTAAAATTTGGACCTCAATGAACCATTTTTATGAGATTGAACAAATCAATCTCTAATTACCTTCGGAATCAATAAAGTATCTGTCTGTCATTTTGTAGTGTCCAAAGTTAAAAGACCAAATTTCTCATTACTTAATTTCTCATCACGCGGTGACAAAGAACACCCCAGAAATAATAATAATAATAATAATAATGACCCTAATCAAATGTTGAAGGTTTGTCTAAACTGCGATGAACACATTGTGTAACAACTTTGGAGTCAGCATGACATCTGATCAAAAAGCTTAAGAATTTACTAAAAACTACAAATGAACTGTGCGTTAAATGAAATGTCTCAATTCATTAGAATGAGAAAACGCAGACTTGTGAATTGTGTTGCACTGAACCTCGTGAACTTTGGTGGAAATGGACGTGATCGTCCCTGTGCTAGCTGGGACCTGACTCGTTTAAATTGGATGCAGTTGTCTCCCTGTGCTGCCACGGGCCACAGGACACTGAGGTTTACAGTGACTCGGGACGTCGGTATATTTGGATGAGCAAGTGGCGCTTGGGTGTTATTAGCTGAACCAGCTGAACCAGCTTCATGAACAGGCAGATCAATTAAACTTAGCACAAAAAGTGAGGGAATTTGTTTGGTTGATTATTTCTTTGTTCTAACGATGCTTCTTGGCAATAAATCTGATAGCGTTGGAAAGCCACGTTTGTCAGGAAATTGCATTCGGTGGTTGAGCAGCAGAGTTGAGTATGCAGGTTGGCACACATGAAAAACCCGCCAAATCTTCTCTGCCAACGCCAAACAGCTCATTCTGCTGTTGACTCTTGATAAGCTTCTGGTACCCGAGGCGCTGACAATCATTGGAGACAATATCAATGTAGAGAGATATCGAGATGAGATTCTCCACAGTCTGGGGCCGAACTCTATTCTCCAAGATGACAACACTCGCCCCCACAGAGTGGGTTTATCAAAGACCACCTGCAGAATTCGGGAGTGGAGAGGATGGAATGACCTGCCTGACCTCAACCCCATTGAACACTTATGGGATCAGCTTGGGCATGCTGTTTGCGACAAATGCTGGTTGAAGGGTTAAAGAATGGGATGCCGTCCCACAGCAGTGTGTGACCAAGCTGGTGACCAGCATGAGGAGGTGGTGCCAGGCTGTTGTGGCTCTGTGTGGTTCTTCCACATGCTGCTGAGGCCCCTGTTTGTTAAATGAATAAATTGTTAAATTGCCGATATGTCTCGTTTCTTCAGACTTCAATCATCCGATCCAATAAAGGACACCAAACAAGAGCCAATAGCAGAATAAGCTTTTTGGCAGAGAAGATTTGGCAAGTATTTCACGGGCGTGTGTGTTTGTATTACGCATTTCCCAATAATGTCTAAATAATTGTGGCTTAGCCCTGTGATTGACTGGCATCCTGTCCAGGATGTATTTTGCTTCTCACCCTGTGACAGCTGGAGAAGGCTCCAGTTCCCCCTGTGACCCTATGCTGGATAAATGGATAAGGATGGATAATTGTGGCTGATTTGCATTCTTCACCTTGTTTGCAGGAAAACTAAACAGGGAAAACTAAACAGGAGGAGCAAAACCCACAAAACCCTCAAAGTTTTCCAAAATCTTGATTTTTATATGAACCATTTGAAATGTTTGTTTGCATGTCTGACCCAGAGTAGACAGAGAAATCTGCAGATTTGATAAACAGTGGAATCCTGGAGATGGCGTTTCACCTTCTCAAAGTCTGGGAAACAAACGGGAAGCAAAAATTAAGGTTGGCTAGAATGAAAGCTCGGCTCTCCATATGGTAAGAATAAGCTTTTGCAGTGAGCAAATAGCAGTTTTATTTGCTGGATATTTAATTAGCTACAACCTCTTCCGCACGGACATGTGCTAAACATAAAGCTCTCCGCAGAACGGGCCGATGAACTACCAGTGACGGAAATCCCAAAAGCGGTTATTAAAATAGCCATTCCAGGCGGTAATTTCTGTATTTACTTTGGGTCAAAAACAAATGTATTAAATAATATATGTACTGTGGCTCAGGCAAATTGTCATAATTATTGCTATAACCTATAATCCATACAAATGATAACACCTCCCATGCATCATCTGCTGCTTCTAAGTCAAAGTTTGTGTCGAGGGAGAAAACGACCCCTTTCAGAAAGAGTGCTTCACCTGCATCGAATGTGACAGCTTATCGATCAACTTGACCTATTTTCTGGTGCCCCCTCCTGTTCTGTAAATAGATGATACACACACACACACACACACACACACACACAC
>JAVDPK010000062.1:115750-127808 GCA_034780415.1 Cichlasoma orientale
ACACACACACACACACACACACACACACACACACACACACACACACACACACACACACACACACACACACAATACAGAGCTGGTGTTATGTATCTAATTCAGCTGCAAATGAGGTTATAGAGTTCTGGCTGTCTTAAGGAGAATTTATGAAGATGAAACAACCACCCTGATGAATAATTGATGAAGAAACAAACACGCAAAACACAACTGTAACACACGTGCAGAGTGAATTCAACTTGGAGCGCAACTTGTTTCTGAGAGCCAGTCAGTGTCTCTGCTGGAATTAAATACATAGCATGCGCTCATCAATCACAGAGTATGGGAAATGTGTGAGAGAACAGAATATGCTGTCAGTCTGCAGCTGTGCTTGTTTGCATGTGTGGATCTGCAGTAATTGTAATTTCCGTTTTGCTCACTGCAGTTTTTTATCCGTAGTTAGCGTAGTCACAGTGGCAGCAATATGGGAGCCCTTTAACTTTGAAAAGAAGCATTTTGGAGAAAGGTATTGAAACCATTACAAAATTATAGCCTTAATCTATCGTGCTCTTCCTTTAATGTAGGGTATATACTGGATGCCTCTATAAACATATGTACACCTAACTCCTGTGGGGCAACTGTTCAGGCTTCAGACGCTCGTTTTCAGGCGGCTGTTTCATGCTCCCGGCTCTGTGTGATGTCAGTGAAAGCGGATATTGCTCTTGTGCTCATCTGAGCCACAGTGACTGTGAGCACAGAAGCTCTTTAACTGCCTGTCACACTTTGTTTGCAGTATAGGATTTACCTCCTTTACTGAACACAGCGTAACATTACATAATGGCCGACCTGCAGTTAAATTGACATGAACGAATAAGCAGCCGCATCACATCCCGCCATATTTATCTGCTCATTTGAGCCGCCTGTGCTAACTTTAAAATATCTCAGCTGACGAAAAGCACGCCAAATGTTCAGGTGCGGGTTGCAAACAAAAACATTGGCGTGCTCTCCTGGCTTCTGAGGAGCTGGAGACCACGTGGATGACTGGATTTTTTTGTGTCCCTAAACGATCTTCTAGACCTTACAATGATAGCTAGATTGGTTAGCTAGCTGCATTCATAAACACACGCACCTGGTAAAAAGGGCTAAGTACCTGACTCATAAAATACTTGAATATTACTCACCAAAACTGAAGCGCAGACTTCTCGGATGGGCTTTATCTCAAAGCATTTTTAGCAGATAATTCTGTTAAAATGTTAGAAACGCCACTAACAGCCCAAACCCAGCGGACAGCTTTAGCAGACACAATCATTGGCCCGGCACAAAGAAATTCACCCCCTTCATGGTTGTTATGAAGGGGAAATCATTCATAAAAGTAACTGGTTTTTGTACCAGTCTGTAAATGGAGCATTAAGATGGGAGTCTGTGGGGACTGACTCGTTTTTGGCGCTAACCTTTGTGGCACTAACTCACTTTTTCACCCCTTGAGGCTGCCGCTTGGTTAAAGTATATAATCGGTGTTTTTATTGCCTCGTGTGTATAAAAGCATTACAGAAATACATAATTGTATCAGCATTTATATGTGATTGTTTTTTTTTAACATGTAGAAACTTTGTTTCAGTTAGCTGGCGGATTGCTACAAGAAGCGACTGGCTGGAATGTTCTTGCGTTAACAACATAGTTCTTTTTCAAATTAGATTAAGGCCCACCTTCATTCTTCATCTCTCTACAGAATATTTACTCGTTATAGTGATTAAAGAGCAGATGTAATACTTTTGGCCGTGACCCGTGAGCTTTAAATTTTGCTCTGCTAATAATTATTCTTCAGCTCGAGACATTTAAATGGGTCCGACACACTTGATGAGTCCACAGTGGGCTCAAACGCGCATGCATTCACGCACACGTGTACAGTAAGTACAGATGCGACTTGACCTCTGAAATGTAAACCATAGATCGAGCTGATTCATACATGCGTCCTTCGAAACACGGACGCATCGTTACCCTGCAGCCTCTACGTGCAGCCTCGGCCTCACTGTCTGTGACACATAACAGAACCCCTCTGTCTGTTTCCTATCTCTTAAATGCACACTCAGAAAAACATACACAAACACTTGAAGCGGCGCGCACATGCTCTCTGCGCCGAGGGGCAGCTGACTGTGCCAGCGCGGTGGACGTAAATGTGTATGTGACACAGAGATGGAGATATAAAAAGATAATTAAATAGAGTGTTGGATAAGGATAAGGAGAGTGTTAGGACTTGGAGGTGATGGGATAGAGGGGGTGATGGGTGGAAGGCTGGAGGCGGGTGAGAGAGAGGGTGTCTGTTTTATCTCCCTGTGCTGTTTAAGACTGTTACCATTTATGGTGGAGCTGATGGAATAGTTGTGTGTATGCCAACTATGTGACACAGCCCATAGTCTATTTACTTGGGAAGGTCAACCTCTTTCTCCTTTACATAAGAAACTCCCCACACATCTGTACGGCCACAGAGACAACCTGTCACTCTTTCCTCTGCATCCTTGTTCTTCAGCCTGTCAGCCTCTGCGCTCCCTCGGCTCACGGTGCTGGTACCAAAATAGTTTGAGTAGAAGTTTAAGAGGCGCAGGAAAACCGAGGCGTCAGGGGAAAAGGTTTAAATGCATGGTTCCTGTTTTGAAAATTGGTGTTGCTGTTATAGTGAAAGCTTTTTAGCACTGACATGAATATTGATTCAGCATGTAGCCAGTGTATGAGCACAAAGTGATCTGAAGCTCCTTTTGGGTCACTTGCTCTGCGTTTCCCACAAGCAGCGGTTTGACTTTGTTAACCTTCAAAGCGATTCACTTAAAGAGGAAAAGCACATCGGGGTGGTCTTTGAACTTCACTTTGGGAGGGTCGGAGAGGAAGCGAAAATGGTCTCACAGAAGTATGTAAAATGTCTCGTCTGTGATAAACGCTGCACAGATCCATGCGCCCTCAGTGACATAGTGAATGCAGCCATCACGTTTGCCCTTTTGGGCCATGTGTACTTACAGTAGGGGCATTAAGCAACAAATTGTAATACTATGTTTATCCACCAGGAGGAGCAGTGACAATGGAAGCTCATTTGCTCCATAGCTTAAAATCATTTAAGTATTATGGTAAACGTCTTTTCAAAGAAATGACATGTTTGTTTTTAGCTAAAATAAAATAATAGGTTTCAGCATCACAACGATGTGGCTACTTTTAGGAAAAGATCATTGTTTAAGTGCCACCTGTTTTCTGGAAATCCCCAGCCGGAGTTGGTTGTTGTCTTCATCCGGATGATATTTATGGAAAAGTTTGTTGTTTCCTGTGGTACAGTGGAAATGAGGCTGCAAGGCAGCGGATCATCCCTTATAAAATCAAACAAAACTAAAAAATACAAAAACTTTAGCAAACTTCACAAATATATGCAACATTTTTCATTCATACTATGAACATTTTTGGAGTTGAGACCTTCAACATACACGAGGTTATGTGTAAATGTTGCTTTTTTTATTTGCATTTAATTCTAGCATTCTTGAACCCTCATAAGTTCAGAGCCACATGACACAACAAATTTAAGCTCTGTTAAAAACTGCAGCCAATCAACACTCAAAGTGTCACAATCCAAAAATCCACTTTTTGTTCCTAAAAATGTTTTCCTTCTACAGCTCTGAGCGTCAGTGTTCAGGGATATATCATAGATTCAGTATGAAAACAGCACTAATTTAATGTCCATGACACAGAGGAAGAAAAACAAGCATCCCCTGGATGTTTTATCTGTTTTCAGATAATTCACTCAAGGAAACCTCCAAAAATACTGATCGCCGTGTGAGATACGTGGCTGTCAAATCAAAGTTGTAGCATATGAAAACATAACAAAGCTTAACTGTGTTTTTCAGCCCTGAAAATTTCTCCTGTGTGCGATGAGGGGTTGGATGAGACTAATGTAAGACAGACTTTAAAAATTGTCAGCTCTCTTTTTCTCCCCTTCAAAATAAAAGAAGCCTGACAATTAATGTATGAAGAAGCAGTCAGGTTCAGTTACAGTAAGGACGTACATAAGGTTCCATCTCTGTACTATAGATGATGGAATTAATTGGGGATGTGCACGACTAGTCGACTAGACAACTAATCGTCGCTATTGTCACTAGTCAGTACCAGACGTACTAGTCAGTTAGCCTTAATTGTTAAGATTTTAATTGATTCCTGGTGCAGTAAATGTTTGTCCTAAATGTTACGCAGCCATCTGCCACCAGATGGAGCTGCAGCCCTGACATCGTTATAGAGAAATACCATAACTATGTTAATTTTAGCCTGATATTTTTATTGGGTCTAATATTGTTAGTTATTTTTATAAGTTTTACTGCATAACCTGAAGTGCACCTCCCGAGAAACACCGTAGTTTCCTTCATTTGCGGTTACTTCCCTCAAGTTCGTGCAAAGAAGTGCAAAAAACTAGAGGGACAAATGTGTTTGCGCCTTAAAAAAAAAAAAAGAGTACGAAGACCCAGCCCTGAGGTCTGAATCAGGGGTACGCTGGAGGAGGAGGCTGGGGGAGAGGTAGGCCTGGGCTGCACTGCTCAGGATACGCAAAAGAAAATGGATGGATGTTTGTATTGTATTGTTATTATTATTTTAGATTTTAACTTTTATTAAAATGTCATGAATTTTAGAACAGCGAGCATCGTTCATAGTGCGCAGCACTCTTTTAAGTCGCAAATTTATTAGTTTTGGGATGTTATTTTCTCATATTTCAATGATACGTGAACATCGTTTGCAGTAACGCGTTTTCATATGTTTAACATCAATTTAAGTGTTTTTTCTTCCTTGTCTGAGAATACGCAGTGCCGCATAGGTAAGCAGCATTTAGATTCATTATAGAAGAACGTGATTAATGGTTTCATATACCTTTGTTTAGACAGTTTTTGACATTGTCCATTAAACAGTCCCAAAATTGAACTTGATATCCGAGTTTTCTTAGTTTTAGACTCGTCGGCTAGTCTATTTTTCCCCTTGTTTAGTCGACAGGAACAACCCTCGTTAACATATAGTGTGTTTATGTGCGGTGATATATTGCCCCATTGTACTGTGCACACATACATGTACACATTTCCTCCCCCACCAAACCAGGACAGACAGTGGAAAGACCCTCTTGCTGTGTTTCTTGCTCAAACCAGAGACAATATTTATTCAGCTTTTATCCTGCCCTGGCAGAGGAATGCAGAGTTGGCATGTGAAGACACTGGCCACCCTCCAAGACAGGCATAAGAAAAGTGTTTTTCTAATTTGTGCGACGGTAAGACGGAGAAGGCAAAACAACAGCTCCTAATCCTGGTTTATAAAACGAGGGCTTTTCCAGCCCTGAAGGCCATGAAATCAAAAAGAGAGAATCGATGGAGTGATCAAATGATGGCTTCAGTTATTTCCTGGTTCAGTGAGATGTCAAATAACATGCTGCCTGTATTTAGAAAGTTCTCCTTTCTAGCTCCTTCGCTGGATCTGCCAGTTCATCCCTATCTTATTGTTCCTTTAAGCGCTGGTTTCAGCCTTTATTTTGCCTTAGAGAGCAGCTGTTTATGCAGGAAATATTTGAAAATTCATTCAAAGATGAAGAAAATTGAAGAACACACAGTGTAATGTTTTAAAAAAAACAGCAATCTTTGACAGAACCTATGGCAAGAAAAGTCCCGTAAAAACTAAGTGCACCCCACGATTCACTAGCTTGCAGAACCACCTTTAGCAGTAACAAATGAATTTTCTCTCCGACTCTCACGTTGTTGCGGAGGAATTTTGACCCACTCTTCTTTACAACGTGGTTTCAGTTCTCTGAGGTTTGCAGGCACTCATTTGCACAGCTCTCTTAAGGTTCCACCACAGCATTTCGGTCACGTTGAGATCTGGACTTTGGGCCATTGCGATGCTTTGATCCTTTTCTTATGTTGCAGTCACTTTGCTGTAGATTTGCTGGTGTGTTTGAGATCATTGTCTAGTTGCACACCCGAGCCATTGCTGTTGCACAGATGGCCTCACATTTGAATCTATAACACTTTGGTATACAGAGGAGTTCGTGGTTGACTCAATGACTGCAAGGTGCCCTGGTCCTGTGGCTGCACAAGCCACCACCAATGAGGTGTTTGTGCTGATGGGCTGTGTTTGGTTTTTTTTGTCAAACACGGTGCTGTGCGCTACGGCCAAACATCTCCACTTTGGTCTCATCTGTCCGAAGGACGCGGTTCCAGATGTCTTGTGGTTTGTTCAGATGCAACTCGGCAAACCTGAGCCGTGCTGCCATCTTATTTTTAGTGGGAAGAAGCTTTCACCTGGCAACCCTTCCAAACAAACCAAACTCGGCCAGTCGTTTTCATTGACTTTAACATTTAACAGGCTAACTGAGGCCCGTGGAGTCTGAGCTGTAGCTCTTGGGGTTTTCTAGAGCGTTGTACGCTCCGACCTTGGGGTGAATTTGCTGGGCCGTCCACTCCTGTGAAGATTGTGGTGTTGTATTAACACACACCTGAATGCTCCAGACCAGCAAACTGCCAAAACATTTGCTTTTATAGAGGCGCTCACACTTGCTGATAATTAGTTAATCAAGTGCATTTGATTAGCAGCACATGGGTGTTTGTTAGGCTCGTAATTCCAGTGGAGGCAGTACTTATTTTTTCACAGGACTGCTGAGGATCCTGTGAAAACTTACATTTTCACATGGCTGTGTGTGCTCTTTAAACAGCACTTTTCATAAAACATATCAACACAAGAAGTCCAGTTCAGTGTCTTAACTATCGCCGCTCCAACTAATTATGTTCAGACTTTCTCCAAAACAACTTTATCTGTTAAGACTGGGTCAAAGTTGATTGAACTTAAGCTGTTCAGATGCGTGATTCATTTCTTTATTCAGAATGGGAACCACCGTATTAAGGCTTCTGTTAGAATAATGTGATATCTATATTTAGAGCAGTTTCTAAAGCAACCATTCCTTTAGATTGAGCCTTGTGGAACACCGGATTTATCGCAGCAGTGCGACGTGCGAAAATATGCTCATTTTGCTTTATACGACCATCATAATATCTGTCCACTAAATATGAAGCTACAGCAAGTAGCCAGTGAGTTCTGCGCAGCACATACATTTTCATTTATGTTGGGCTGAAGAACGTTAATGCGATTTGCCAGTTGGTGGTTGGCGTAACATGAAACGATAATTATTGGGGTTCCGTGATGACAACAGAGCTGAAAAGGCAAAGTCTTAGCCAGGCTCAAGGTCAAAGAGGGAGCTGCATTTTCATGTATAGCCCTAAAAACACGCCGTAACACCGTCACCTTATGTGTGGCACGGAGGGAACCGGAGAGCCGTGCTGGTGCGGCTCTTCACACATTCTGTGAGTGCAGCCTTTTACTTACTTTTAATCCCGTTTCAGCTCTTTATTTTTTTTCCTACGTCGTCGTGTGTGGACGCCCGAGGCAGCGAGTTGAGAGGAAATGTGAGCAAAAATAATTAGATGATTCAAAGAGAATAATTCGAGCATTTTCGCCATCACATAGGCTCAATGAGGCCTGGACTTACTCACTGTTTTTCAGTTTATCTGCTGCTTACAGAGGACTTCAGCAATGTGCACTAATGTATAGAATAATCACCTACATGGTACCTACAGTACCTCAGAATATTCTGCAAACCTAAATCAGGATAGCGAGAAGAGCTCTGACAGTCGGCTGCACTTCAGTATCAGTGGAAAGTTCCAAAAAGCCAAATTACATTGCTTGTAGTTCATTTCATAATTATTGTTAAATGTAAATGTATAAGCTTCCTAATCATGCAGTCATCTCAGACAAGGCATCACATATCCTCAGCATCATTATTAAATCACCAGCAGTGAGTGTTTCATTGTCCATTTCATACTTGCGATGTCCTCTTCTGTAGCGAGCCTATGAAAACCACTTGATTAAACCAACGCACACACGCGACACACACACGCGCGCACACACCAGACACGATGCCGCATCATTGACAGTCTGGAGCGGCGCGGAGCACAGCATCCCGTTTAGATTAGATCACATCAGATTAGGTGGCATTACATTAGTGCTAACCAGATAACACTATTCCTCATCTAACACACTTTACCTCCTAATGCTCCCGCAGCCTCATTACCCAGGAAACAGCCATCGGAGGAAGCAATTAGAAAAGCAAGAGCGTCTTTCTCACTTACACAATCATGCATGCGGCGGTATTAATCTCCCTCTAGGTAGCACGTACACCTCACTGGCCATTAGTCAATTAAGAAATTTCTCCCGTTTGATAAGTTAATGGCTATGAGCCTTCCGTGACACCAGCGTGCGTGTATGTTTCTTGTGGGTATATCTCTCTCTTTGTCTCTTGTGTGTTCCTATGTGCGCTTTTGTGTGTGAGAAACTCTTTTATAGTCTCATTCTCTTGCAGTAATCTTGCATGATGTCTGAGGAATGTCTAATATACAAGCTGAAACAATAGCGGGGCAGAAACAGTGGGGGAAAAATAATGACCTGAACCTCGGTCTCAAGGCCCAGATGTCTGGAGTCCAAGTCTCACCTCATAAAAAGTGTACTTCTTGTTCTGGCTTATCAACCGCATCTATTATACAGCTGGATGTGTGTGTGTGTGTGTGTGTCTGCATGCATGGCTATAAGTGTGAGCCTGTGCAGAAATGTGTGCGTACATTGTTAGGAGTGTGGGAGTGGAGCTCACTGTGTGGATTTATGTGTGTGGCCTGTGGATGTGTGTGTGTGTGCGCGCGCACAGCTATTAATGTAACTTTGGAGACGCCTCTTTGCGCACTGCGTGCATGTGTGCTTCTGCATAACTGTGTGTGTGAGGGCATTCATCTGACAGAACACACAAACATCTAAGTGCCCCCGCATTTGTTTACCCCTTGAACTTTCCTTAATCGCGTGTGTGTGTGTGTGTGTGTGCGTGCGCACACTAATATGAAGGATTTGCCGCGGCCGCGCTCGTCGTGTACAAATGAATGGACACAATAAAGCAATGGGATCAAACGAACAGATTGATCTGTGCCTGCGAACACAGAAACAGACACAAGAGACAGAAAGACAAAGAGGTGAGATGAAACGGAGAAAAGCTTGTTTTTCAGGAAGCAGCGTCCTCCGATCGGAGCTGCGCTGCAGACTGTCGGCAAATTATTCTTTTTTAACAATGTGGCCCTCTTCTGTGTACATATTCTCCACCGTGTCGTTTAATATAGCAGCTATCTCGCATGCTGGCGTTCAAACTAAAATGCACAATGAGTAAAGGGATAAAATGCACAAAAATTTAAATATGGCAACAATTTGTTGGCCTGTTTTTAAATTGTACAGTGCAGGTACCCAAGACAGAAACAAAGTAACAAATTATGAAATACATAGAAACAGTTGCCCATGGTTTTAAGTTATGATGTGAAGTCCTAATAAACCTAATATACCTTTTCCTCTTTCTTGAAGCCAACATTCTTCTGACTGCTCCTCGCTAACAGAATATTTGAACAGCAGGTGGCACTTTTGTGCTCTGACACTAAAGGCGATGTTTGAGGTGACCATATAAGGGAGATCCCCTCTCAATGACATCATACAGAGCAAAGAGAAGAAAAGCATTTAGAGCAGTCCAATACAATACGTCAGCAAATAGGTAATATCAGCTCACCGATGTGTTGGTTGGAGTCTAACTGCAGCAGCAGCATATTTATGACAGAAAATAAGGGACGCCATAATAGGTCTCCAATTAGAATCTGATAATTAATACGATTCTTGAACATCTGTGCTTAGAGGAGCACTGAAACACTCACCCACCACTTTCAAAGACAAATTACTCACTCAGCACAGCAGATACAGCATAGTATGCCCTCACCATACAAACAACAAAACATGCTTACAGTATTATATACTAACATGTTACCAAGTAACATTTAACATGAAAATAAAGAAACCGAGACGCAATAAGCGTAATTGTGTTATCGTTCCTCGTAACATCATTTGATCACGAGTTAAATTTTCTTTTCTTCATGCCAAGGTGGGAACCTTTCCTCCTGGGGACTGTCACCCTGGTTTTGTGCCTACAGTGCATCAGTACTACTTCACATACAGTCTGCCAGCAGGCATTGCTGATTTTAGCAGCTTAAGTCACTAAAACCTGGATGACAGATCATTAAACACTTGTGCATCATTTTCTCGCAGTTCTCAAAAGCAAATTACAACTTATTTTGTCACGCAGGTATAAAGACTTGTTAAAAAAGATAATTATGACAATCACAGTCTCAAACTTCAAGCCTGAGTTATGCTGCAATATTAGGGCTTGGTGTTGTTGGGCTGATATTTGCCTTTGGGCCTGGTGTTAAGTTCAGGTCTCGTGGGGAAAAATGACTTAATACCAAGCAACAACTTGTAAGTGTGGACTTGTTGAAACTCAAACAAGCTGTCAAGACCCTTTATTGAAGTTTTCCGTTGATGGTGGTTGCTTTTGACTTGTTTTGTTTCACTACTCACACATGCACCCAGCGAATAACCCATTTCATCTTTAAGATTTAAGAAGTTCTTTGAGCCGTCGCTTTGTCAGCATGCTGCTGCTGCCGCTGTGTACTTTTTCCAGTTTATTTTAGCAAATAAGATAGTAACTTAACTGCAGGCTGAAAATCTGCCCTTTCTTTTAAATGCACGGTCATAATTGTGCTCTTTTGCACCTGTGCACACTTGTGAATGGGTACTGAAAGATCCTGGAGAATACTTTTACATCACTGCCATGTGGGAAGAAGTTAAGGATGCATTGTATGTATGGGATTCAGTGGGCTCTGGCTTCTGTTCCTATACCAGCACTGATGTGGAGGTTCTGTTTGAGTGGCGACAGCTCAGATCACTCAGGAGACTAAGCGCTGGTATAAATGCTACGGAACTGTGGTGACATCACCGTCGGCATGTGAAGTGACCAATGTACCATTTGATCATCAAAGAAAGTAGCTGTGAGCTACACTGGTACCAGCCAGCCACCCATGTATAAAAAATGCATCTCTTTTTCTCATTATTTTATTTATAAAGCTTTAATAGATCCATAGAGATACTTGGAGGAACATGTAACCAATCTAACCTGTGTTTACTGGCTCTGTTTCAGGAACAGACTATTCTCCAGAAGCCTCGATACAAACTCAAACTTGATTTGCATAATTCAAACACATTATCCACATTTTGTCTTCCCTGCTTGCTGTCGGCTCGATATCGCGTTGCTATTGGCTGCACTGGCAGTGATCACAAATTTGAAATGTAACCTTTGCGTGAGGCAGAGCTCCTGAGCTGCTCGTGTAGTGACAAAGCGTTGTTCGAAATATCAGGTCTCAGGGTGCAGTTGCACTGTTGCAGCATCCTCTGTGAAAGCTCCTTGACACTTTTGCTACTTGAGGTTACTATGTTTCACACCTCACTAAGCTCAGTTCCACCTGAGGAGACTGCCCTCTGGTGGTGCTCATACTCTGCACTGCAGTCCATGACCTCAGTGCAGCATCTGCATGCTAGTCTAACCAAGAAGGAAGTGTCTGCATCCTAGTTTACCATGAGGCTTTAGCGGCCAGCTCGTGATTCCATTTGGGACACAAACATATGGTGGAAGGGCCGAGGATCAAACCAGGTCATTATAGACCCATTCAATGTCTGCCAGTAGGTCTCCCTAAATTCTACACACCCACAGCTTGACATGAAAGCAGTGTAACAATACCAGCAGTGACCGTATTTCAAAGTAACTGATTGACTCCGTTGCTTAAAGGCTCTAGACAAACTGGTGCCATGGCGCAGCGCGTGGATCTGTTATTCAACTGGTGATGCTAATCTCTGTCTCCTTTTCTCTGTGTATCCTTGCTAGTGTTGTGTAATCGCTGCTTAAACAGTCAGGGTGTGTAGTGATTAGTGGCAGCCCACCAGGACAGGTCCTAATGAAACACACTGTGTTTACATTACATTGCATTACCTCCTGGTTCAGCCTGGAGGATTATGTTTCTGCATGACGACTCTATTTACACACACGCACGCACGCACGCGCACACACACACACACACACACACACACACACACACACACACACACACACACACACACACAC
>JAVDPK010000062.1:127908-179457 GCA_034780415.1 Cichlasoma orientale
CACACACACACACACACACACACACACACACACACACACACACACACACACACACACACACACACACACACAGTGGGATATAAAAACTATAAAAATTACACATGCTAGAGATCATGCAAACCAATATCATGCCTTCAACACCCTCTATCCTCTGTGTCATGTTCGATGTGAGTGTGTGTGTGTGTGTGTGTGTGTATGTGTGACGGTGCGTTTTGAACCATGTAAACTGTTTATTGCGTGGAGATGAAAGGCCTCAGTCTGGGTTGCTGCGCAGTCCACAGACACACAACAGCATTCCGGCTCTTTTCCCCTTGCCAATAATTACAGATACCAGCTATAGAAGTCTGATTTACATACCGTGTCGCATTTGGATGTGCCGCGCCTTTTATCTTTTGGCTCGTGCTCTTTCTCTTGTCTGTCTGCTTGTTCTCATCGCCCGTTTCCCCCTCCGTGCTCAAATGCTTACACACACACACACACACACACACACACCATTTGTTTGATCAGAATGTGAGTGGCAGACCAATTCTCTGATGAGCTTTGAGCAGACGTTGCATGTCAGCAGTCTGATTGCTGCGCGTGTCCCAGTGCAGTGTACATATATGTGTTTATTGTGTGTGAGAGCCAGAAACTGTGTCTCATTTGTCACATTTGATTTGTTGTCAGTCTTTGGCATATTGCCTTGTACTCGTGTGATACAGCAGGTTTTGTTTCTGTCGTCATGCAGACACCTCTTGATGGTTTTCAGGTTGTCCTACACTGTTTCTTCTGTAATAAAGCATTAATTAATCCCTTGTTTGCCTGTGTCTCTGCAGCCTGAAGAGCTGACTAATGCCCTGGAGATCAGTAACATCGTATTCACCAGCCTGTTCTCTTTGGAGATGCTGCTGAAGGTCTTGGTGTACGGGCCCTTTGGCTACATCAAAAACCCCTATAATATCTTTGACGGCATAATTGTGGTCATCAGGTAAGGACTCGCTCTCTGGCAACAGGGACGCCCTAAAATAAAGCATGTATCCTTTTCTGCACTCTGTTTCTATATTTAAAAGGATGCCACTGGGAACACATACCCTGTTCAGTGCAGTGAAAAATTATTCAACTCCCACATGAATTCTTCTGTTTTTGTGTATGTCTCATACTGTCAGATCTTCAAACTAAATTTAACAAAATACAAAAGTGACCTGACCAAATGAAATATACAACCTTTAAATTATATTTATTCAAGCAAAAAAAAAAAAAAAAAAAAAAGTTCCTGACATCACTGTGGTGGAATCATATACAAACTGCTCTTTTCAGGTTTTGCAAGAGCACCTCCTGACTTGATTTTTATTCCCTGTGCAGCAGTTAGACCTTGTGTGCTTTGGATGACTGACTTGCTGTACAACACGGTTCAATCCACTGCAACCTGATATTCTTCAGGATTTTCTGTCAGAGAGCAGAGTTCATGTTTGTCTCTGTTAAGGCGAGTTGCCTCGATCCAGATATGGTTCCAAAGCATCTCCTCAGCATTACAGTTCAACCTCCACTCTTCCTTTGGGTGTATTTTTTTTTTTGTGTGTGTGTGTTCTTTTTCTGGGTTTGGTAACAGGACCTCAGTTCAATTCAATTCAATTTTATTTATATAGCGCCAAATCACAACAAACAGTCGCCTCAAGGTGCTTTATATTGTAAGTTAAAGACCCTACAATAATTACAGAGAAAACCCAACAGTCAAAATGACCCCCTATGAGCAAGCATTTGGCGACAGTGGGAAGGAAAAACTCCCTTTTAACAGGAAGAAACCTCCAGCAGAACCAGGCTCAGGGAGGGGCAGTCATCTGCCACGACCGGTTGGGTCAGTGTAACCTTTGACCCATCAGTCTGTAGCACACTGTCCCAAAAGATCTGAGGGTCATTCAGGTGCATTGTGGCAAAATTCAGATGAATGATAAACTTCTTCTGGATTAACAGTTGCTTTCACCTGACCACTCTGCCACTGAGTGGCCACAGATGGCCGCCCCTCCTCGTATATACTTATTGTCTCTTCCTGTTAAAAGGGAGTTCTTCCTTCCCACTGGTGCCAAATCCTGCTCATACTGTAGAGTACTTACCGTGCAATAAAAAAAAAACACCTTGAGATAGCCATTGTTGTGAACCAATGCTACATAAATAAATAAATAAAGAGAATAGAATAGAATAGAATAGAATAGAATAGAATAGAATAGAATAGAATAGAAAAGCAGTCAGGCAACGTTATTGACTAATATCTGGTGAATGTGGTGCATCAACCCTGATTTTTCCTTCACCAGGAGGTGGAGACCTAAACAGAGCTAAAAGGAGAGGGAGCATTTTAGCCATTTTCACACGTAAACTTCTTTTCACGAGGATAAAGTTGACCTTTCTCATATTTAGCACACAGCGCGAAGGAGTCCGCTTCAGATGTGTTCACACTGCTGGAAATGCTCAGTGTGGTTTAGGCAAAGGGAGCTGCCAGGATAGAGGGTGCAGGAACCAGCACGTGTGAAGGCCCATCCCTGGCAGCAAATGCACTAATCTGCACTTTGCACACATTGGTGCAATCCAGCGTCACATTAACATTATACTACCGCGGCTGCGGGTTTAATGACCGATCCCGGTGACTCGGAAATTTGCATTCTCACATCCACCTCTGTCAGGTTAGTCTTAGAAAGGTTCAGCAATGTGGTGCATGTCTGCAAATGGCTTCACATTAGCAATACTATTTTGTAAAACCTTTATAAGGTCATATGTAATGTTAGGGATGAGTTTACAGGTTGCTCTGCTGACCTCAAGTGGCCTGAAGGATAAATATATTATACATTAATTATTTAATCAAATAAAATATTTGTTTTAAGTAATGTTTGCACCGCTTCATAGCCTAGAGAAAATGTTACTATTAAATGTTATTAAATGGTTGTGCGGTGCTGGACCATAATTGTGTCAGTGTGGTTAGGATCACATCTGGGAAGCCACAGTATTTAGAAAAAGTAAAAAATGGATTCAGTAACGCAGCACGGCTCCAAAATCGCTGCTCAGGGTTTTTGCTTGTCTGACTTGAAAACAGTTCACTAGAATTTTGGACCTTAATGAATTCTAAATGTGCACATGTTTGTCTTTTCTCTGGACAGCGTGTGGGAGATCGTGGGTCAGCAGGGTGGGGGTCTGTCGGTGCTGAGGACCTTCCGGCTGATGCGCGTGCTCAAGCTGGTCCGTTTCATGCCGGCCCTGCAGAGACAGCTGGTGGTGCTCATGAAGACCATGGACAACGTGGCCACTTTCTGCATGCTCCTCATGCTTTTCATCTTCATCTTCAGGTAGGCTTGGGAGGAGTGAGTGACTTAGGCTGCAAAAATATTTATATTTCAGTCTTACACTAGTTTAAACAATAGGGGGAGGTAGGCAGCACTCTGCTTCTCAGTTCTAATGGAGGAAAAACATCAGAGAGGGTAAAACAGTTCAATCACTGACCACGGAATATAGAGAGAACAGAGGTGTGGAATGAAGGTATATTGGTAAATCAGTACATGATAACTTTTGTGTGAGAAGAAAGGATGTAAGTTGGAGGGTGGAAAGACTAAAGTAATTCCCTCTTTTAGTCAGCATTCCTTCTTTCTGCCTGGTTAGACTTTGGGGCTGAGCCCCCCCAAAGAAATGCCTGATAATTAAATAAGCCACGGAATGGTTCTCAGCGTATTTCCGACCCCTACTTTTATTTAGCAGGGAGCATTAAGAGAAAGCAGACTGAAAGAGCGCGTCTCTGTGTGTATCCGAAGCATTTGCCGCTTCATTTCAGCAGCTTATTGGGATGTGCGCGTGCGCATGTATGGGAGGGCACACAGGCACTTAAGTACACAGGCATGCACCCACACACACACACACACACTTGCACATTTGCACACGCGCATACAAACATAGGGCCTTGTATATGCATAGATAAGCAGTGCTTGATTTGAGTGAAGACCTGCCAAGTTGACACAGTGGAGGCCTGTTCATTGATCCCTCAGCTCCAGTTGAGCTTCAGTGTCTGTTTCTGAATAAAAGGCAGACTGCAGTGCAGACTCACTGCTGCTTCATGATAATAACACCCCCACTTAGTTGTTATGTAGCTCAGCTTTCTTTGTCTTTATCCGCTCTGTCTTTTATAGTGTTGCCTTTGCTTCCCTGTGCCAGTCTACACAGATTTGGCTGTGTCACTGTATATACGCTACTATACAGTTTACTATTTACTGCAGTTCTTCCTGTGGATGGAGAAAGAGCTTTACGAGTCCGGTTATATGTTTGGAGTTTCTGTCACACTGTTGAAGAGTGTGGCACGCATACACACAGGTTTAGTTATCTTCACACACTTATAAATGTCTGTTAAACTACTCCTTTAAGTTCCAAAGTAGGGGAAATAAGTCAGTATGTCAGTGATCCAATGAAAAAATTATGTTATGGGTTGTGTCACTCTCCATGGTGCTGAATCCGGTAAAAGCACTCCATTACCATTGTTGGCCAAGTGATAGGGTAATAAAGTGAGTGCTACCCAATAAGGGGCAGGACTCAGTATATACTATTACCTCTGCAACTTTCTAGGTCAGTATATACTTTTATTTAAGCCTTTGTACGACTGTAGTGCTGTTTATCCTCAGCTCTTTTTTTTTTTTTTTTTACAAGCAGCAATAATAATCAGTAAACATGTTTTTTCAACAAATATTTTCTGTTTATTTTTATGGCATCTAAGAGTTTGGCTTGATATAAACATTTATCCCTCCTTTTCCTGTTTGTATTTTCCTGCTCCCTCCCTCCCTCCTGTGTCAGTATCCTGGGGATGCATCTGTTTGGTTGTAAGTTTGGGTCAGAGAGAGATGGAGACACTCTACCAGACAGGAAGAACTTTGACTCTCTTCTCTGGGCCATAGTGACTGTCTTCCAGGTGAGCATATGCCTTACTCATCTCCCCTTCCCTAATGCTGTTAAGTGTTCATGCTGTGTTTTGGGCACATTAGCTGCAGCTTTACACTTCACAGCACAGTCTGTTGAAACAATAACAATTCAGCAGCATGAAGACATTAAGGTATGCATGTTCATCAACTGTCTGGAAGCTTGAGCTTTCTCTACCTGCTGGACTAACCTACAGTAAGAGTCCCCCCGAGTCACTGGTGATGACTGTCTTCCTCCTCCTGAATAAATCACATATATCAACCGCTTCCCCGTCTCCCACCTACGCTTTTAATATCTTCCTGATCTTCTTGGCGTCATCTGATTTTCCATTTCTAGCTATCTTCTATAGGTTAAGAAGGCTTGTCTCCTGCATCATGTCACCTGAGATTCATGAATTAGCCTTAACTCCCTGTGTGGGCTCCAGCATATATCACTCTCAATATAGTAACCATTTATTATTCACCTGACCGGCTGTCTGCATGTTTCTCTGTGCAGAACATTGTAATGACACGTCTGTTCTTATGGAAATGTGTCTTCACTGGTTCAGTCTGTTTAATAGATTCCATCTTAATGCTGCATCTTTAACTGATCTGTGCAAATATGAGCAGAAAAAAAACAGATTGAAAAAAAATGAGTGACTTACAGTTTAAAGCATAAAATCAGGATATTCTCAGACTCAAATACTAATGTTCTCTCAAGCTGTGCAATCTCACAAGGTGTTCTTTGGTGTGGGTACAGTGACTCTTATTAAGGACCCCACGGCATCCCGTTTACACATGCTCAGTAGCCGTGTAAGCATAATCTTGGGTCCAGATCATAGAAAGGACAAATGCAGTCTAAGGCAGAAGCGAGAAACAAAAAAAATTAATCAAATACATCTTAAAACTTGTCACAGTTCCGACCAAATATCTGACATGGGTGATACAAGGGGCTGAAGGCTTTATGATGAAAACCTTTTACAGCCTTACACAGACCGTGAAGAGACATCAGGTATTTTTGCAGCAGTACACAAACAATACAGCTGCAGTAAACGCACGACAGCTTCTAATCGTCACTGATTACCAGCGAGTAACTTCTCACAAAGTGCAGTAAACAGAAAAAAATGCTGTTTGTCAGCAAGATTACACAAAAACTACTGAGCTGAATTTTGGTGTGGATTCTTACGTGAGGAATACGAAGGAAGAGGGATCGATACATGTTCAGAATTACATTAAATTAATGAGAGGATTTAAAGGTTTTATAGATGGTATTGCAGTGAAATATTGAGTTTCCTTCTAGATTATTTGCATTTATGCTTCTAAAACTTATCATATAAAGTGAGACTCAAGATAAAGGTATTACGTTTGTCAAGGTCATTCTTCCAGTAACAAAAGAAAAACCTCTTTTTCGTAGAGTAATCATAATCCCACATTTTAGGTGGTGACCCTGACCCTGTATTTAGGAGTTTATGATGTGTCAGAGTGATTTTTTTCTCTCTTCCTTCATTATCAAGACTTGAGTACAGTTGACAAAAATTACATCTTCTGCTTGTCTAGGGTTGTGGTTGGGGGGGGCGGGGTGAGATCATTTTGTAAATCATTTTTAAAAGCATCACATTCAAATTTTCTTATGCAGATGCTGTTCTGCTGAATTCTGAGTTCTTATTCGTCACCATTGATTTAAAAAAAAAAAATGACCCCTCATTAAAATGACCTCACAATCAGCACTGCACCCAGGTTTTCAGTATTACACCTGCCAAGGAGGTATTGAGGCAGACCGCAGGTGTACTGCAGCACCTTTGTTTTCAATATCAATACCATTAATCCTGCGAGAACATCAGTGGGGATTTTTTTTTTGTTTTGTTAGAACAATTTCACAAAAACAATTCAGATGACATGGTTGGAGTTCTGGTCATGACCCCAGAATTGCTCATCGATACTTTTGCCTATGAACACTTGTCTTTTACTCTCTCTCCAGATCCTAACCCAGGAGGACTGGAACAAAGTGTTATATAACGGCATGGCCTCCACTTCCCCCGTAGCTGCTCTCTACTTCATCGCGCTCATGACCTTCGGCAACTACGTCCTCTTCAACTTGCTTGTGGCCATCTTGGTTGAGGGATTCCAGGCAGAGGTATAATGTTCCTATGCAAAAACGGACGATGCAGCAGCTTAAATTATTTTGTCAGATTGTTTTTCTCGTTGACCTGATCGAGCTTGCTGTCAGATCTGTATTTGCTTATATCTTTATATATATTTTAAAATTAAGCCTTTACTCTTGTGCTTCTTATTTTTCAGCACAGGATCGCGTAACTCAGCGCAGAACTAATTTTATAAACACTAACAAAAATCACCTTTTCTTGCACTCGTTGCAGCGGGTTACGGGAGGACACGAGATCACACTGTAGCATTTCATTTTTCTGTCTCCCCTTCATGTTCATCTCCCTTTTTTGCTGTCAGCCACTTCACCTCCTACGCTTTCCCACTATCTCAGCAGTCATCCTCATTATTGTTCTGCTTATTTGCCAGTGCCATAAAGTACATCATAAGAAAACTATGTCCGCTAAACCAGACTGTGCATCAGCCCACGTCACCCAAATCCCCTGTTTTAAGTTTCATGCTCAGATACGTCCCCCCCCCCCCTTAGTACGAATTGTTTATTGTCATAAAACAAAAGTGATATGTTATCTGCCACGATGTTGTGTTTGTGAGCTCAGAAAAGAGCAAGAAGCAGGCGTGGGAAACGGTTAAATGGCCGTAGGAAGAAAGCAGCTCAAACTCATTGAGGGAGCTCTCTTCAGGTTTCAGCCAGTGCTTTATTTGAGACAGACTGAGTTACTCAGAAAGGAATAGAGAGCGAGAGTAAATCACACAAGTATCCAGTCTATCCCTGCCTAGCTACTCGTCTCCTCCTCCTCCTCCTCCTCTCTCTTAGCTCTTAAAGGGTTACAACACCTGTGCTTTGATCTCTGACACTCTTTGGCTCTCCGGCTGAGAGGACAGAGAATAGATGGGAGGTAGCAGCAAGAAAGGTTGACAGCCTCATAAAGTGTGGATTAATTGGAATGGGCTGCTTCTGCTATTGCAGTCATCTGTTACAGAAATATCAAACGTAGTATTATGGTGAATGGAATTCCACGGAGGTTTGGGTGCAAATCACCCAGACTGCTTAGGATGAAAGCTCCGGATGGAGGCCAAGAGCAAAACAAATGAATTTCCGTTGACTTCAAGAAGTCGAATTCGAAATGATGCATTTTTCCCGTCTATGACATTGCACTTCCAAAGTTAGTGTTTTAACATCATATCAATCAGAACTTTTCGCAGGAGCAAGAACCTTTTGAAGCCTAGCTGCTCAGTACTTTACCTCGAGTCCAGGATGGAGTCCAGGTTTTTCGTGTCCATTTATGCAGAGAGAGAATTTGATGCTGTCATGCTTTTAATTGCCTGCTTGAGCAGGCTAACGTGCTTCCCGGGGCTTTTGCCCTGCTTTGGAAATACAAATCACAATGTGCCAGTTAGTTCTCGGAGCGTTTGGTGAAAATGCCGAATTGTTCATCCTTGAGGTTTTGTTTTGTGGTCGCAGCGCTGGTATTTTCTATGAGATTAAACAGGCTGCTCATAACTGCACCCGTTCATGAAGACGCCAAACCCACCGGTGCCAAATGACATTAGGTTTTCCTAGCCACGCTAGCTAGCTTTTACTTTCCCAGTCAAATAAACAATTACATCTTCTACAGCACTGTGCAAAAGTCTTTCTTTATATTTTGCTTCCTGTTTTTTCACTCATTTTCAGTCCCGTCCTTGTACCATTCTCAGAGGAATGTTTCTTTGTTCGCCAAGCCGCTTGACACTGACTCAGCGAAGCATAAAAAAGGCACTTTACTGCAAACAACACACACAGTTAGCTTCTAACCGGTGAGCATAGAGGAGCTTTTAGCAGCTTGAGAAGCAGATTTCTCTGTCAGGAGTCGATGGGGACGAAAACAGTGTTTAAAAAACACTACTTACCTGCTACCTAACTAATGTTATGTAGAACCAATACTACAGAAAAGTGCTCACTGTATCTTTTCTAACAGAAAGATAGAAGTCAGATTTCCGTTTGCCTTAATGCCGTTGTGGAAATGTGAATAAATATTAACTGAACTAGAAAATAAATGTTAAAGAAAAACAAGCGCATGCTGGTGCAGTACAGTATACAGTCTGCAGCTGCACGAGGAAACCTTTATGCTCTCGTATTCCCCCTCTGCCCTCCTGTATCCCTGCAGAGCTGCCGGCATAATTCCCCCTCCCGTCTTTTTTTCAGCTTTACATCCTTTTCTGCAAACACGAAGTTTATTTTTAGTCAACCAAACTTTCCCTGCGTCAGGGTTGCTAGGTAACGGGCACTTGAATGATGTGAGCAAAGCCAGGAGACATGTACAGCGTTAGTGCCAAATCACACACACACACACACACAGAGAGAGAAGTGTTTTACTTCTAATGACCTTATTGCTTTGGAAATAAAGACAGAGGGAAAATTATATCATGCATATCATCTTTTATTATCTTAACTCCTTCCTTTACCCTGCACATCACCATCATCGTTATCTTCCTGTTCTTTCCTGGTGTCTACCCTCTTCTCTCATCGTGTCTTTTTGTCACGTTTGACCACGTGACAGAATCCAATATCCGCTGCAGAGAATGCAACCAGACCGGTTTCTCTCCTTAGGGAGAGCTTTTAACAGAAGAAAGACTAAAGTGTTTTGTTTTTTTTTAACTTTTTTATTGCACCTCTCACTGTGACAATAAACATGCATTTTACACCAAAGCACAAACATGCACTGTATGGGCCACATGCAGAGGAATGCTTCCGTGCCGAGCACGCGTCCCGAATGGTGCTGAGCGCTGCTGCACGGTCACGACTGTAGGGTCATGTTTCTATGAGGATCATTTTCATGTCTGCTTTCCGAGCAAATGATTTAATCATACAAAACATCAGCGGACCATCCGGAGGGTAAAACATGGCTGTGCTTCACCTCTGTTCTGCGGTCCTGACTTCGTAAGCTTTTGGATTGCTGAAGTGCACATGCGCAGCTCGCGGCCGCGCACTGTGATCCAGAACAGCTGCTTTGATATGTTCTGTCGCATGGTAAAGTGTAAATGTTCAAACAGGCTGAATCTTCTATAACTCTCTCCTTCTGCTCTTGTCTACTGCTGTGATTCAACCTCTCACCTCTGTGCCTCTTTTCCTGTGTGTGCCTCCCTTTCCTGTCCGGCTGCACCAATCACTTCCACTAATAGGAAGTGGCCAAGCGGGAGGACTTGCATGCCCAGCTGAGCCTCATTCAGCTGCCTGTAGTTTCAGGGGTATGTACAGCTCTGCAGCTCTGCCTTTCCGTCTTCCTTGTGACTGACTAACTGGCTTCTCCCTTCCTCGCACCCCCCCCCCCCTTACAGAGGCTTTACAATGATGCTATAGACCTCACAGCTACAGCTTGGAGTTCTTTTGCAGAAGTGCTGCTCATTAATGATCGACTGATGAATAGCGGCTTCCTTGCACTAACATTTTGCTTACTTGACTAAAAATCTTAATATGCATAAGTAGTAAGAAGCAGCTCTGAATGAAGCTCGCTCCTCATGTCTTAAAGGGACATTGTAACCAAATTTAAAAAACTAATTTACTTTCGAGCTCGCCCCCGATGACTCCCGGTCGTGCAGATGTAGTTTAAATTTTATTCACAGAAGTTTTGGGATCTTTGCTGCTGCCAATCCAATCCAACAGAGTACTGAAGTGGGAGCTTTTCCAAGGCTAGAATGGGCATTAAACTCTCCGGGGTGAATTATGAGTACATAAGATGAGCAACTGTGTTAGAAAATATCTGCTTCTTTGATTGGAAAGCAGGGGGATAATTCTGTTCTCAAGGAGAATTTTAGTAGGAAATGTTTTCTTCAAATGGTGCAAAAATTCTTTTTCATAAGGCTGTAGTTTAGTCAAATTTGAGGTCAAATAAATTTAAAAGATCATAACAGTTTACGCTAACAACATCTCTTCTTTCCCTTGTCAACTTTGTGAAAGTCCTGCAGTAGATCGCGGGACAATTACAGCTGACTCGGTGTTTTCACAGATTGCCTGTCACCTGTAGTTTCCACTAAAACCAGGGGTAGATGGAAAAATTCTTCTACTAAAAATCTAAATCAGCTGGACATTTAAAATGACTACTTCGGCATATCTAACGAGATAACTAATTCTCTGTGATTGATTTCATCACTGCCAAACAAGCCGTTCTGAAGCTAGCGTGAGAACGAAGAGCCAGTTTCCATCCGCAAAAGTCCTCCAATATGGCCGCCTGAGGATTTGTCGCATCATCGAAAAGTCCTCAAAACCCGCTTCCTGCATGATGTCATGATGTTGAGACTAAGAGCAGCACTGAGTGACTGCTGTGTGGAGTGCAGGAGAGACCGTCTTTGTTGAGTTTGTTTTCTTACTTTCTCGTCCTGTCTAAAGAGCAGACTCCACATCAAAACTCATCTCAAATGCTCACCTCTCGGCGGCCCTCTTTTTTCCTTTCTGGCCTCCAGATAAGAACGATGAACCAGCTCTGCCAAAAAATCCCCAAGTTCCTGCTTTATCTGGCTGGAGGATGAAGGGAAGAAGAGAGGGGTATGAAGGAGAAACGGGGTGAGTGCCGGCTTTATGGGAGGCCCCGGCACTGCCAGATAAGTCGAGCCCGACTGAAGGATGAGAGCTAATAAATGGTTAGGAGGGGGAGGATTCAAGTTCTTACACTCAGTGAAATGAATCCTTTAGAAAACAGACGATTGTGAGTCCGCGCGTCCTCTGACTTTGCAAACTTGAATGCTGTCCAAGCTGATCCAGGACTTTTCTATTAGATAAACGTTCTGGATCGCTCTGAGCTGGTCAGAATTCAGCAGCTTACTGGGGGCATGACATGCAGATTTTGAGTGGAGTCTGCTGGCCGGTGTAATGGTCGAGTCTGTCCTATTTGTACACTGTATATCCTTGGTTACATTGTGCATACTGCCCACCTACAGGACCCCTTAAGGTGATTTTTTTTTTATTTTTTTTAAATGCAGTTATTATTCCGTGATTTGTGTATCATTTGATTCCTTTTTCTTCCTGGCAGTGATTTATTTAATTTTATTTTTTTTGCTTTAAGCTCTAACTTGTTGGTCTACCCCTTTTTTTTTCAGCACCTGCGTGTGACTGATTTGCTCTTTCAGAGTTTAATTTCTTTCCAAGTTTTGAATGAATTTCCATAATATTTGGCACAGACGTTAATGCTTCATTTTAATGAGTAAAACTAAAGAAAGCAGGTTACACAATCAGAAAGGTGCAAAGGGAACAAAAATAGGAAGTTACAGTAACTGACAGACACAAACGGAGGGCAGGTGAAGCACAGCAAAGCCAAAAATATAACCAAATGGATTATAAAACCCTGGAACCATGACAAAGATACCTCGCAATAAAAGAGTTATAGAAGTCTATATTGTGAGGCAGATGGGGGGGATTCCAGCGGACACACTCGGATTGATTGGGATCAGTTTTTAGCTCATCCAGCTGACGGATCATTAAGCTTATACATGACACGGCGTCCGGCGTCCCTCCGACCTTCTGTTTACAGTTCACGAGAGTCGCCACTCCTTCTAGAATATTGGTCAGATTTTAGTGAATCAATGATCACCTAATGGGTCCTCACCACAGACAGCATCAAAGATGGAGGCAGCTACCGTGATGTCACCCGTTGGTTTCTGAAGTCCCGTTTTGAAGCGTCCCCACCCTCGTTACAGCGAGGACTGTGAAACCACATGCTTACGACTTGTAAGCATGTGGTTTCATAGCACAGATAAGCCTTCGTTTTGAAACACGGCACGACCACAATTTACAAAATAGACTTAATATTTTATTCAGTATGACCCAAAGTGAGTGACTGAGACCACCCACTCAGCAGGAAAGAGCTTCTAGAAGTCAAAACAGAAAGCCTCTCGCACACAGACGTCTGTGGGACCAGAAGACTTTTTGCAGCTGCAGCTTCAAATAGAATGCAGCTCTTCCCCACAAAAATACTGACGACAAAAATTAGAAAATACTGTTTTCGCTTAAAAAAAAAAAAAATAATAATTAAGAATTCAGCTAAATGTGTTGATGTTAGCATTCTGGAGCATTTTCATTGCAAAGTGCCAGAAATAAATAAATGTGCTTTTCAACTTGAGGAAACGGATCGGGAAAAAAAAAAAAAGATTTTTGAAGTCAGAATTTTGTTACATGCATGCAAAAGAAGATGTGAGCAGTGTTTTGGTGTTGCATTATACGCACTGTAGGTGCAAGTGAATCTGATTCTGTCTGATGAGTCTCAAAGAGCTGTGGTAGGCTACACACACACACACACACACACACACACACACACGTAAACAATTACTCCACTTCCTGCTATCAACAGCCACCCTCTGCCTCCCATTTACACCCTTTTTGAAGCAGCATAATTGAGCTCCCCCGTGTGCTGCCGGTGTCTATTATTGTCCGGCTATCAGCAGCAGACCTGGTCTGGCCCATCTCCTGCTCCCAACACCGTGCCAAAATTGGGGTGGCAGAGTGTAAACAACCTATCCAAACAACCAATTTCAGGACCAGGGATTTCCCTCGAGTCCAGTGCCCCCACCCCCACCCCTTCAGTTTAAAGCTATTATCCCCACCTTTCCTGTCCCCTATGAAACCTGCATTTTTGAATGCCAGATGCATAGACGGCACCTACATGCCAAAAGTACACAATCAGAAATCTGCTGTCCTCCAGTTGCTAAGTAATAATATTAATGAGCAAACTGCAAAGGGTTCTGCGCTGGCTGCTCATCCTGACGGTGATTCATTTGGAAGTGACGCTTCCTTTTCAAGCCGTCCTTGTAAAGTGAAGTTATTGTCCGTCTTTTCTTGGAGGATTTTCTTTGTGACAGCTACATTACCAATTAATACCTGCCTGTGAGAGCGCCGTACATGTTGGGAAAGACAAGTAAATGCAACTGAGAATAGAAGACGAGCGAGAGAGAGAGAGAGAGAGAGAGAAGGAAATTTGGGGAATCTAAATCAGGCCTGAGCTGGAAATAATCGGCCCTCACAGTTTGATGTCGTTTTATTGACTTTAGCTCCTCACCTCAGTTTACTCCAGGTTTCTAAATGACAATCTAAAGATTAGAGCTTAAGCTCGCTTATTTGACATGGTTGGGGAGGACTGTGCTTTTTAAGCTGTCTGTATAGGCCTGCTAGTGCCACCTGTAGATATATCACAGGTTATGCTACTATAGCACAGTGATTATATCATCAATCATCAAGTAATGATTAATACAGTAAAGACAAGTTGCTTTTGGATGACATTTTTAGGTTATTTCATAACAACAGCCTCACCTTATCTGCTGCATAGAAATGCACCAGGAAGATGTCATGTAGCAAAAAATGGCACAATGAATGACTGCATGTTCACTGTAAAGCACCAGAAATGATCTGTAAGATTTGTTCTGAGAGAAATCAAAGCAAATCTTCCATCAGAACTCATCAGGAGTTTTTCATCTCCCCACGGCGATGAAATCATTCGAGATTAAATCCTGGAAAAGCTGAAGAACTTGCAGGGATGTGTCTTGTTGACCTCACTGTGTGCCGCCAGGGACAAATTTAAGTCTATCCATACCTGTGAGATATCTTTTAAAAGCGGGTTTGCTTCAGCGCTCTTCACCTGGGCCTGCCAGGTCATTATACTTACACCTCAAAGCCAGTGCAGCGAAACCCTTGGCCTCGCTTGCTTTTTCTGTGAGTAGACCTACCCACACTCTGCCACACTGACCTTTACACTAAACAGAGGCTGCAGATCCAAGCTCCCAACTAAAAACTGCTCTCCCAGAACGGAAAACCAAGACCAGGAGCGCACATAACCCCACCCCCACCTCTGAAAGACAGACAGGGAGAGGACATGAGACTGCACACACACACACCGATCTTAGTGCTGGTGCTCCACTGGCTTTGTCCTATCACAGCCGTCCCTTCTGATTGATTGCAAGTGGGTTGATGAGCCCTGTGGGAAACGAGCCCCTGCAGCGGTTAAAACAGATTTTTTTTTATTTATGTGTGGTGATAAATTGTTGTGGGTGTTGGATCTGTGTTTGGTTAGCAGTTCGTCCGTGTGTTGGTGGATATGTGACGATTTGTCTGCGGTGTAACGCTTCTGTTTAAACGTTTTCGAGAGCGTCGCTAACCTCGGTCGCTCTGTCCTAAAACACTGCAAATTCAAATCAACCAATCAGAACGGTTTAACATCAAAACCTGACTGAAAAGGCTTCGAGATGGGACTCTGCGGCAGAGAGAAGTCCCCTGCCCCAAAATCATAAGCTCTTACTGTTTAAGGAGTCTGAAACAGACAAAGGGAAAAGTGCAGGAAGAGCCTGAAAATTAATTATTCAACTAAATCTAGTAGATGTGGCAGATTTCTGTTTCACTGGAATTAGGTTGGAGGGAACTTTTAGACATCAGCCAAAAATATAGACAGCTGTTAAGACTGGGTGCTGTTAACATGAGAATGTGAAACACTAACATAATGGGCTGCAGATTGGACCCTTGAAATGAAATAAGGAAGCTTCACTTATTACTTTATGGCACCTTCTCAACTGCTGAAATTGAGGAAGAGCCTTAAATGTAATTATTTAAATAAAGTTTGACACAATATAACCCTGTGAAAGGATGCCAAACACGATAGCTGGGAAATACAGGAACTCACTCCTCATCACTCTTTCACCAAGAAAACGATATTTTTAATCTGGGGAAAAAAATCATTGCATTTGAACCACTGGATCAATATAGTCGCAGAATGCATCACTTTAGAGAGAATAACTTCTCTCTAAAGTGATGCATGACTGAGATTGCTGCAAAAGTTTCTATCCATCTGTCCATCCATTTTTGTGCCTGCTTATCCAATTTAGGGTTACAGCGGAGCTGGAGCCTCTCCCAGCTGTCAGATGGCGACAGGCAGGGTGTACCCTGGACAGGTTGTCAGTCCATCAGTGGGCCAACGCATAGATGGAGACCCATTCATCCCCACAGTGACACCTACGGTCAATTTAGAGTTTAGAGTTAAGCTAACATGCATATCATTGGACTGAGGCAGGAAGCCAGAGTACATGGAGACAACCCAGTTAGCAAGAATCTTGTCTCTTGCCTACAGTGTGGGGATTTGCAGATATCTGTTTTTAGAGATGGCTCCTACTGTAACTACAACATATTTTCAGATGCTTCATGTTTCCTGCTGCAAGACATAAAAATGAAGCACTCTGCACGCAGGAACGTGATGAGCAAGGCAGCAACAGAAGGCTGCGGGAGCCCTTGAGTTGATTCGCCTGCTTGTTCACGAGCAGCAACTCTCTTTAGGTGATTTTCACGTCCTTCACGGGTCGAGAGAAATCAGTCGGGGGCACAAAATAGTAGATTTAACTGCAAATCGGTGTCTCAAAGATAGCGTACCCAACACACCCGCAGTAAACAAATACAATATGCAGCATATCCATTCCCACTTTGTCTCTCTCAGATACTCATGGGAAGTATCAGGAAAGTCATTTGTTAGTTCCAAAGGAGGTGCATGGTGATTAGGTCCCGAGGCTTTTCTGCACACAGTTTATTCACTTTGCTACCGCAGAGGTCTGACTCACTGGGTCGGCGTTCTATTAATCCAGCATCCACCTGGCACCCTCGCACATATTAATGGAGTCTTCGGGCTCCGGTGTAGCACAACAAATCCAAGCAGGGATGCTGAGGGTTCTCTGCAGTGGATTTGTAAATAGGAAGCAGCATGCGGCAGAGGCTAGCAGAGAGTAATTAGAAGCTCGTAAAATGTCGGTGAAAGACTGAAAGGACGAGGAGAACGATCGTAGGCTCGTTTCGATGTCGCTGTCTGCCAGTGATAGAGGGCAAAAGAAGGAAAGAGTCTCCCATTGTTCTGGTAAAAGTCAAACTGTGTCATTGATTTACAGATAAGCTGCAGTGGAGTGCGTTTTATGGAGTGTTGTGTGATTGTGTGTACTTGTGAAAACTGTAGACCCAGCAACCACACTGAAGCTCTCAGCTGTTAATGAGTCACAGCAAGTCAGAAGAGTTTTGAGCTCCTATTCTGAGCAGGTTCTCCCTGAAAAAGCTCCAAGTTTTTCAGTGTGGTTTCTCGCTGAACTCTCACCTCTCCTTGCATGCCAACACTTTACTCCACTGACCTTTCTCACCCGCTCTCTGTTACCTGTGAACGCCCGTCCTCTGGGAGCACGAAGACCACACCCCCACCCACCTGCTTACAAAGAGAGGTTGCTTCTATAGTGACTGATCCACAGTCAGAGCTGAATCTAGATTGATGTAAAACTGAAAGTAGAGATAGCCGAGCAGCGATCTGTGTTTAGAGGCAACTTCAATCCACCTGCTTCCTTTTAACTCTGTATTTTCACAGGTGTTTTTTCCCCTGTGACACTTTGTATGTGTGCTTTTTGTGTGCCAAGGGTGATGCTTCTAAATCATGTTCAGAGATTGATTCCTTCGCACGAAGCATGGAGGATGTTAACGGCAGCAAGAAGGATTTATCGGCCTCTGCAGGTGAGGCATGTGCATCTACTGTTCACACAGTTTGTACACAGGCAACATGCATTGATCTTAGAGCAATGGGAGCAATTAAATTCAAGGCTGTGTGATTCTTTTAAATCCCCTGTTACAAACACTTGTTTAAAAATCCACCATCTGTGTTTGCATTGTTAACTGCTGGCGTTTTTCCTCTCTAATCTTTGCTGGATTCCTCTAGATTACACACTGGTGCATTTCTTAAAAAATGTATGTAAAGGTTTGTGATACAGCAGCAAGTTAGGCCTAAGGCAAACTTTCCCCCACCTGCGGTCTCCTGTCGTCAGTCTTTTCTCCCCCGGCTTCTGACCACACTCAGTGGGCACGCGCTTGGCTGTCTCCCTGCACAACATCAAGTCGGCAGAACAGCTTCATCCATAATTCCTCATACCATCCCCTCTAATAACTGTTGGTGGAGACTGAAAAGCCCAGTGGACACACTGCTATATGTATAGAATACAACTCCCAGATGCACTGTATCATCTCCCCTTCAGCCCCTTCAAATGCTCTGTGTAAAACTGCTTACATAGCTGGAAGAGCCTAACATCTTCAAGGCCTCGGATAAAGTTTCGAAGACGGCGGAATTAGCATTATTAAAATTGCATTCCCCTCCGCATGTCATGCATTTGTGTTGCTGCCAAACATAATATTCTCTCCCACGCATCCCATAAGATTAATGCCCTCTTGAAATATTCATGTTGCTCAATAACAGTAAGAGGCATACTTTTTTTTTAGGTACTGCATAACCGGGGGGGGGGGGGTACCTCAGTGGTACTCATCTTCACCTCTTCCTGTTCTTCCTCATGTCTTTATTCAATTCATCGAGTTCATTCACCACTGTGAAGCGTTTCTTCGTCCTCTTCATTCATTTTTCTTCTATTAGTAGTGCCTGTAAATGGCCATGTGGACCTGAAGTCAAACCTGACTCCACCGCTAATTACCCACACTGCTGCCACCCCCATGCCCGTACCAAAGTTGCCCGTGGGAGGTGAATCCAACCTGGGCTACGAGTCTCGTCGAGGCAGCAACGGTTCTGTCGACCCAGCCTGCTATGACAAATCACCGGTTTGTGTATTTATTTTTATTTTCACATACAAACAAAAGCACATTTTCATGTAATAACCACAGACTGTACGTAAAACATATATGTAGCTACTGTGATATCACCCACTGGTTTGTGGACCGCAGTTTTAAAACCTACCAATTAAAGGCTAGCTAGCTTAGTTAGCAATATACGAGGCTTTGACTAATTTTAGCTAGCAAAAACAGGCTTAAAACAAAATGTACTTAGTGGAAGACTTAACAGCAACTCCTTAGAATGTCACCCACATGTTGCTTAATTCAAGTTGTCATGAAGGCATAAGTTAGCGATAGAGACCAAAACCATTTTTTGTAACGGTCTTGAAACATGCTAACTTTTATTAAATTGGGTATTTAAAAATCCTGAGGTCCAGGCGATGCCAAAGCGTACGAAGGGACGCAGTACGAAGGCTGTATGTACACAGGTTCAGGTTTCTGGCCTATCTCCAAAACTCTACAAAAGTCGCCAACGTCAACGGAAACTCGCTAAATTTGTTACTATTTGCTTTTTGGGGAAAAAAAGTTGCTAGGGGGTCTGAAAAGTTGCTAAATCTAGCAAGAAAGTTGCTAAGTTGCCAGCACTCTAGGTGATAAGCGCCAAGATTTACCCCTCCTGGCGCACTGCTTTCTCCAGAGTGTGTGTCTGACAACACTGTATGTCTTACTGATGAGTGGAGGTCATAACGATTGATGATGATTAATGAAGTGCACCAGTCTGACGCTCATCTTATTGCTACCTCTGCCACTCTTTATTTGACAAACTGATGACCAGATTAAGTTCAGATCTCTACATTCGCTCCTGTCTGTCTGTCAGTGTGAATCTCACTTAAATTCACCTCCAGCAAAGCCTAGTCGGTTTTATTCAGCTGGTTTTATTTGTGCAAAAGAGCAGCAGAACCAAAGGACTAAGGCACAAAATTAATATTTTACTATGCACTTCTTCCTGTGACTGTTTTTTTTTTTGCCTCCTGGATGTTGTCACCCTCCTGCTCCAGGCCAGTGTCCGGAGCTCTTCTCCCTATGCACCATGGAGCTCTGGCAGTGGCCGGACAAGCCGCAGATCCAGCTGGAACAGCCTGGGTCGTGCTCCGTCATACAAAAGGCAGAAGAGGCAGTCCGGGGAGCGACGGTCGCTTCTGTCTGGGGAGGGTGGCTCAAGTTCAGAAGACGGAGAAGGCGGAGAAGAAGCTGGAGGTGGACTGATGGAAGAAGACGACGCGTCCCTGGCCAGGACGGACTCCATGTCCCAGTCGCAGAGAGGGCATAGGCACAGGAGGATGGAGTCAGTGGAGACTCGGAGTTCAATGGATTTGCCCCCGGATGCTCTGCTCCAGGTAGACCCCTGCAGCCATTATCAGTTTAAACCTTTGCCTTAAGGTTGATGGACAATATGAAACCTGAGTAGGAGTTTAATGGCTGTGGAAAATATTCAAATAAATCTAAAAAATGTTCCAGTCTCCAAACCAACAATATAAAAAAATGCCTAACTTTTTTTTATTCCTCGTGTAGGTGCCTTACCTGTACCGCTCAGCAAGCATGCATAGCTCCAGGCCCCCCTCCTTGAGCCACTTACGGCCCCCAGAACACAGTGACTGCAACGGAAAGGGCTCTCCATCAGCCCTGGGCCCCACACACGTCTCACTGGAGGAGAACACTGAAGACGAGAACGTGGAGGAGGAGGTTAACCTGGTCAGTCGATCTGCATGTGGGCTTGTTCTTTATGACTGATTTTCTAGCAGGTCAAAGGCCAGATAATTGTTTAAACAGTTAACAGTCAGGCCAAAAATGCTACTAGAATTTTAAGCAAAGGCCGAATTGATTATAGGTTAGTTAAAAATGTTGAAAGACTTCAAATAAACTTAGAACACCTTTCTAACTCTTACCTATTTTATTGAATCCTGTTTATTCCATTGCCAAGTATGATGCACATCAACTAAGCATGTTTTTAAGAACATATTTCAGAATCTGTTGAATGGGATTGCGCCTCACTACATGCAACAGGAAGTCGTGTGCATATGAATAATAAATGCACTTTTCACTCTCTGCAGGGTCGTTTTGCCAGGCTGCTCCGCTGGCTGGAGAAAAAACAGCCAGAGTGGTGTAAACAGAGAGATACATGGTCGCTCTACCTCTTCCCTTCAGAGTCGAGGTAATATTCACATGATTACCGCCCTCTCTTATTGCAGGTTTTTTCCTGTAATAAAAGTACTTTACATATCCATCCTGTTGTTCCAAAAAGAAGATGCTTATGAACAGCTTTCTACTGTGGCAGCCATCAGTGTAGAAAAAAAAAGACTGAGACGAGTCTTACCATTGGGCCTGACTGACATCCCGTGATGCTGACTGAAATGGCAAAAGAGTTTTTCACCGCAGTGCGAGCGCAGCATCCCCCCCCCCCCCCCCTTATATCAGCTCCTCTTCCGTCCTACATTCTCTCATCAGAAGTCTCTTTTATCTGCACATTTCTGCCATGTCAGGGGGTGAGTAAGCAGGAGCAGAGGGAGGAAGGGAGTTTCTCCCACTGAGTGCTGCATGTTATCTCGGCCACGTGCAGAATCTGTCGCTTCCCTCCCTTCTTCATCGCCCCCTCTTTCTTCACTCCTCCTCCCCTTCTGGAGCTTTGATCCGTGTGTCTCTGGTTTCTGTTCGGAAGATGTGGCTGCGGAGGCAACACTAAGCAACACGCTGACCCCTGCCTGCTGCCCCAGCCACAACAACACGCAACATAATGAAATATCCCAAAACAAACCACACAACGGGAGCTGCATTTTAGCCATCACAGCTGTTTCAATCTTTCACTGGGATGAATTTAATTCAATCAGTAGTCAGAAGCATAAGGGACAGTGTTAAAGACTCAGTAAAATAAAAATAATCATTTTTGTTCAAAAAGCTATATACAGCACCATACCCGTGGTTAACGGTTTCAGCTTGTATTTTATGTCCTTTTATAATTGGAATTTTATTGGAATTTTATCAGGTTGGTTCATTAACATTTTAAAAGACAAAAAACGATATATAATTATTTTATTTAAGCTCATTTGTGTGAAGGGAAAGCCAACCAGCTTTCACGAGGGGATGCTCCCATCTACCCATTACATCTACTCCACTACCTACCTATGCCTATTATTATTTATTACCTGTTATTTATTGTTACTATTTATGATAAGTTCTTTTCTCATAACTCTGACTTTAATAGTAAGATAGTTTGTATGCACCTTGTCTTATCTTTAGGCTGAACAGAGACAAATATTTAGGCTTTACGGGCCCAGATTTATAGAACCCTGCAGAAAATTTGAGTATTTCATGCAGAAGCTTAGAAAACCTTGATTAACCTGCTCTGTAGCTTTTGCTGAAATGAATGGGTAAAAGAAGGTCACAGCTAGCAGGCTAATCGTATCCTGCTTACTAAAATTATCGCTAGCAAAATCATGTCTCTGTCAAGCACAAGCTGGCTACTTGCCACGTTCTTATCACCTATCACAACTTTTGCATCATGTCACATGATTTTGATCGTAACCATCAGTAAATCGAGTAATGACATAAAACAGAAGTATCTAAATATTTGCTCTCTGCAGTGAGGGCCTACATGGGGGCAGTTACCCAGCTAGCAAAGCAACACATATGCGGCATCGATAGCTTTGTGAACATGAGGCTGTTCTGCACGCAGACAAGTGCAACAGAACGATGACTGCAGCTTACTTACCTGCTGCAGGTGATGTTAGTAGCAAAGGTTTTCTGAACGTTTGCTTTACACCTGTTACTTACCCTAACGTACACTTCCTGAGTGTAGCAGGAGGACGGGTTCTCCCACATGTTAAATGTTAAAAAGTAACAGATGGCTTAAAATGAAGGGCTTGCTGTAAATGTGGGCAAACATGTAGGTTCTAATATGTTCTAATAAAAAAATACCAAAACCATACAGTAAGGAATACATACTGTATATAGTCATATTGCAGTATTGTACTGTTATAAATTAACTGAAAGTTTTCTCTCAAGCATCATAAAGCGAACAACAGGTGATCCTATAATCAAGCTTAACAAAAAGGTAGATCAGCTTAAAAATAAGACTGAAAGCCAGCATAAATCCATGTTACCGGGAATACGTTCTGTAATCTGTTTGACATTAAACATGAACAGTGAGTCTGAGCACTCTCTGTTCGTATTTTATAATTTGGAAAAGGTTAATGAGAAAAGCTGCATGTAGTCTGCTCCTGTTGGAGTGGTAAGAAAACTGAAGGAGCTTGACTCAAACCGAACTTCTAGCTGGCTTTCAGTCGCAGCGGGCTGCGAGATCCGGCCGTCGCTGAGAGTGACACCGAGGACATGGGCTCAGCGTGGCGCCCGTTCTGGCCTTGAACCACCGCGGACGCCTGCCCGCGCTCACGATCACATCAAGAGACAGCAGCACGGCGGGGGGCCGAACTCCAGCGGCTTTCACACGGACCCGAGTTCACCTCAACCTGCCTTTTGTGCTCGCTGTTGTTACTGCTGCTGCTGATGATTACTGCAGGGGAAGTTTCTAATGAGTGGAGGAGTGGGCTAGCATGCAGGCATACTGAGATACAGTCACAGCGATTAGACGTGCTCACCGTCAGAGAGAACAGTGGTCTGGTCGGACCAGAGATGTGCAGGGGTGTGTGTGTGTGTGTGTGTGTGTGTGTGTGTGTGTGTGTGTGTGTGTGTGTGTGGTACCCCGTACAGACTGTGATTAAACGTGAAACAGGACTGCACTTTGTGGGAGAACTGGAACGTCAGCAGATAGTAAGATACAGACAACAATAGAAGAAACAGACAGCAAGGAGGGTTTTAGGTAAATAGTGAAAGCAATGACGTGTGGCTTTTTTATGTTTCTGTGATGCTACTTTCCACTATCAAGAAATATGCGCCCATGCAGGTTAAAGACAACATTAACTGTTCCCAGCATCTGTCAGCTCTCTCCCGGAAGGCAATCATCCAGCACGCAGGAAGGGACGCGGTTTATGTCTGTGGTTTCTTTGGAATGCACAGAAGAAGAACTGAGTAATTAGTATAAGTGGATTTTGTCTTTTTTAGCTACACAGAGGTCATGCCTGAGTACTGCTGATAAAAATTAAGGCAGAGGATGTAAGCAAACCAGCCAGTCTACCTCCTACGCTGCTAAAGTGACAGGGGAATTCTGAGACGTGAGTGCAATTTGTAAAAAGAAAAGGAATAAAATACTCAATGGATAAAATTTGCAAATGTGCTGAAAAATGTTTTTTTTAAACTATGAGCATAATTTGAGAAAACTGCTTTGACTTTATGTCCAAAAACTTCTAAAGTCATGTGAATAAAGAGAGTTTTCACAGTCCTCTGAAAAACTAAGTGCACCGTTACTGTTTCCATAGGAATTAAGAAGGTAAGTAGATAGATGCTGCTGGGCAAATGCACTTGATTCACTGATCATCACTAAATGTGAGCACCTCTTGCAGAAGTTTTTGCACTTTGCTGGTCTGGAGCATTCAGGTGTGTTAACACAGTGCTTCAGTCTTCCAAGGGGTGGACATCCCAGCAAACTCACCCCCCAAAGATCATGCTGTGCTGCAAAAAACTGCAAACCCCCCCCCCCAACAGCTACATCTCAGACTCTACAGACCTCAGTTACTCAGCCTGTATAACAGCGTTAAATGTTAAAGTTCATGACAGGCCAAGAGTGGCTTGTTTGGAAGGGTTTCCAGGAGAAAGCTTCTTCCATCTGAACATGGCAGCATGGCTCAGGTTTGCAAAGCTGCATCTGAAGAAACCACAAGACTCTCAGAACAATGTCCTTTGGGCACATGAGACCAAAGTGGAGGTGTTTGGCCATAGTCCACAGCGTCATGAGGCCATCTGTCCAGCAGCTAAAGCTTGGGTGAAATTTGGTCATGCAACAGGACAGTGATCCAAAACACTGGCACAGTCAGAGTCCGGACCTCAACCCGACCGAAATGCTGTGGCAGGACCTTAAGAAAGCTGTGCGTCAATGTATGTCTGCAAACCCAAGTGAACTGAAGTGATGATGCGGCCAAAATTCCTCCACAATGATACGAGACACTGATAAAGTCATACAGAAAAAGATTACTTCAAGTTATTGATATTACAGGTGGTTCTACAAACTATTGAATCATGGGGTGTACTTAGTTTTTCACAGGACTGCATAGAGTGTTAAAGAGATATCAGCTGAAGCTGAATTTGGGCCAGGCTGTACATTTGAGTAATACCAATTTGTACCACAAGATGGAGTAACGAGCCATGTTGACCTTTATTTATAGCACATTCTAATTAACAATGGTAGCATCACATAAGGCAAAGCCTCTCGAGGAAATAAGGCTAGCTTAAAAAAAATATCAGAAGTTAAACAGCAGGACACAGTTTAGTTTTTGTTACAATTCTGTGCAGCGGATTTACAATTTTAAAGCGTTACATGAGAGTTTTCAGACACACTTTGTGACATTTGAAAAGAATAAAACTAACTGCAGTGAATAAGTCACTTATGTCGGCTGTCATTTACAAGTTTTGATGCTAGAAAACTCAAAAGGTCAGTAAATATCATCTCAGGCCAAAGCTTCAAGCTCGTGTCAAAATCCTTTCGTATAAACATCAAGACGTCAGTGAGTGTTTCAGAGCTCTGAACGGAGGATTTTCACTTCATCCTGTATCGGCATTTTTTCCCGAGGTTTTTGCTGTGTGTGCATTTGGAGGAATAAGAGGTTATTTGACTTTGACGTGAAAGTTCACATCCAGACAATAAGCTCTTCAAACACCAGAGGAGGAGCTGCTACGCCACTCGAGGAAAACACACAAACTCTTTATCATAAAGGCTCTTGCGCACAGATATTAAACACCCAGCCTGTATAACGATGAATAACACACACACAGTTCAGCAAGTGTTGACACAGTGGTGTCTGTACTGCTAAATAAAGCCTGAAATCCAGATCTGAGCCTCACAATATTGTCCCCTGCTGTACACTTACACTGGTACGAGCCATCAAAGTGGATTTGATGCACAGTTTAATCCCTGCCACCGTCATACATAACAAGCATTCCCTCTTTCTTCCCGCTGTCACGAGCCGAAAGCCACGAGAACCTTTTCATGTCGGGTAATGAAAGTAAGGCATAATTAATGACTCCTAAATCTACAGTGCTTCATTACAGAGTTACTGTATGTGAGACAAGCGCTCTTAAATTAAATGGGATTGTTCATTTCTTATAAATGCGGCATTACTCCAGGTTTTATAGAACATGCCTCGACTGAGCATGAATAGTTCCATTTCATGCCACTTTAAAACTTCCACTCCACTGCAGTTCAGGGCAAATGTTGCACATTTTACTCCAATATTTATAGAGTACTGAACATATGAAGATTTCCCAGACAGAACGGAATTGAAGAGCTTATAAAATGTGACGCGCTGTTACAAATGAAATGGTCCAAAAGCATGTCGCTTCCACTTCAGCTGACTACAGTTAAATGCTACACGCACTTTGATACATCTGTAATAACGTATGTACAAAACTACAGTCTTTGCGTGTTTAGTGGAAGCCGTTTCTGTAGTTGTAGTGACTGGTTTAGTTGCAGTTGCAGCTGTATTTAGTTACAGGTGTTGCTGTAATTGCAGCACCTGGTTTACTGGCACAGTTGGTTTTGTAAGTTGCAGGTGCTGCCATAGTTTCAGTTGCTGTTTTGGTTGCAGGAGTTGCTGTGATTCCAGCAGCTGGTTTAGTTTCACAGCAGGTATTGTTGATTGCAGGTGCTGCTGTAATTTGAGTTGCTTTAGTATTTGCAGGAGTTACCATGTATTGTTAAAGGTTTTGTTAGAGCTGCAGTAGCTGGTTAGGTTGCTGGGTCTGCCAGATTTTGTTGCAAATATTGCTGTAGATGCAGGTTATTTACAATACTTAACAATTTGATTAGACCACCACCCAATGAAAAGTTGCCACAGCTGCCCTAAATTCACAGTGTTGTTATAATAGTTTGTGTATCTTTAATGGTTAATCCACCAGTATTAATACACTAATTTGTGCAAGCTCGTTGTTATCCATGAATTTTCAAATTAATTGTTTTATTTAAAAAAAGTAAAAATAATAAAGCACATTATTATTTGTTGATTAATGTGCCAAATTACAGTTATTTACTTGAATCCCTGAACAGATAAATTCGTTTTATTGACTAAATATTATGCTTGATTAATTTCTAACCTCTCAGAGTCAGTTTGGGTATAAAAATGTGAATTCAGCTTCTTGTTTGCCTAAATAACAATAATACTGTAATTACGACTGTAATAATAGTGTAATTACGACTGTAATTGCAGTAATTTGTTTATCTGTGCTGGTTGGTGTTGCTAGTTGAAGCGGTTGCTGTAATTTCAGTTGCCGATGTGGTGCAAGAGTTGCCATGTTTTGTAGCAGGTTACTTATTTATGTGTACATCGAGTGGAGGTTTCAGTTGGCCACAACATACTCGAGGAAGGAGGACTCTTCTTCTTCTACAACTTAAATATAGAACTACAAGTATTTATTAACGCTGTCACATGACTGGCTACAATGTGGATATTTTGGAAGAAATTATTTTTCTTTTAAAGGAAATCACACACTTTATGTTACACGAGCTTATTTAAGTTGCGTAGTATGTGTGAAGCCCATTTTCTCGCCCACAAAAAAAACATTCTTTGTTTTTTGCCTTTTCTTTGTCAGGTTCCGGATCCTGTGCAATAAGATCATCACCCACAAGATGTTTGACCACGTCGTGCTGGTCATCATCTTCCTCAACTGCATCACCATCGCCATGGAGAGGCCTGGAATCGGTCCCAAAAGTGCAGTAAGTGTCACGACGTGTTCGAGAGGAGAAAAGCAGCAATGATGTGATGAAGTCCATCCTCTGTTCAAACACACACTTGGAAAGAGTCAGAACTGTAGTTTACTCTATGAATGAATCAATAGCTCTTATATAGTGCTTTTCTACTCTATTTGAGCACTCAAAGTGCTTTATACCTCCTTTTCTCTACATCTAAGTGCTTTCTATCCAACATTTACACACACACACACATATTCACTCTGACGCGCCAGGAGCAACTGTGGGTTTAGTATCTTGCCCAATGACTCTTTGGCGTGCAGACTGGAGCAGGATCGAACCACAAACCTTCCATTTAGTAGATGACCTGCTCTACCTCCTGGGCCACAGCACCTCCCCCCAACCCCCATGCAGAGAACTGAAGTGGAACATAGTGTTAGCGGGGAACCACTCCTGTTTGACTGCAAGCCAGCATCTTTGGGTTATCTGTGCTATACCCTTGTACCTACTGCATTACATCATCAACACCATCACCTCTTTAGCTAATGCGCCATTCCCTTCAAACAGAAGACTGGCTGGATGCCTTGCAGCAACACGAACACACATCTAACTCGGTGTCCCTTCCAGCAATAGCAGCAGAACACAGCCCAGTCGTTCCGTGCATAAACACAATAATTATCACTGTTTGATTCTTTTTTTCTCCGCTGAGCGAGGTGTTCCGCAGACCAGCCTAATTGCGGTTCGGTCTCGCTGGAACGCTGCGTTCTGCTTGTTTTGCGATGAAACACGGAGGAGACAGCGCTATTGTAATTGATTCAATTATCCGTGGGCTGCCGTACGTGGCTAATGTCCAGGAAAGGAGATGTTTAACAAATGCAGGCTGCCCCACAGGCCACCCGTTCTCATCGAGGCAGAAGGATCACACACACATACACAAGCCCTGATTTCTCACCTCTCACGTCTGCGCGCGCACACACACACACACACACACACACAGGTGTGTAAATATATTCGTGCAAAATCCAGCACAGCGGCCGCTCAAAGATTCACATCAGAGAGCGGTATTTCCAGATGCACATATATTTTGTCAGCTTGCCGCCGCGGCCGTCGTGTCCGGCCTGCACCCAGAGGTCGTTATTGAAATGAGATGGAAATGTATGACGCAGCAAGCGGCCTGAAACCAGAGAATGAGCAGTCATTACAGTTGTGAGCTGTGATGCTTATTGCCGCAGACCTCATTTACCCGGGTGGTCATTGCATGATGCTATTTGTTTGTCTGTGTGGGTTGTTTTGAATTAATGAAGCCGATTGTGAATCAATTTCCACTCCCTGATTGTAGTTTGGCCTGCGTGTAACAACCAAACATGTATAATTTATGACTGCGCTGCTACTCTTTGGAAGAACCTGCTCCACATCACCCCCTGTGCCAACTTGACAAAACACATGTAGTGCACTTTAAATAGAAATGTCAGAGATAAAGCGTCTCAGTCACAACATTTTAGTGTGGAATGCACACTGCATAATTAGTTTATTGTCCTGGAAGTTATGTCACTTGGCTTGTGGTCTATTACTGTTTTGGTTTGGCGCTGTAGGTTGCCTGGATACTGTCGTCCTGTAGCTCAGTGGAAATGATTGAAGATGATTATACCACCTATTATGATTTATTATTTCTAATTGAGCTAGGGGACAATGCATCACTGCCTAACGCTCTAAATTGAATTATGTCAGCATGAGCAGGATAACATGCGATCCGTCGAAGTTTTCAGCATATGCGTCATCTGCTCCAGACGACTTCGAGACAGAAGTGGCGCGATAGCGAGAGAAATGCCCGTTTCAGCCTTTAGTTGTTGTTTCACAACACAACTAATTTGTTTCACATGGTGTTTCAGCACTTTCATCAGAGTTATATGTAATTTTTACAGCGTGCACACTGAAAAGTACAACAACAATATGTTACTGTAAAAAATATATATCTGGTGAAATGCTGTATGAATTAAATGCTTTACAATACTAACTGCTGAAAATCTCCAAAAACTGTTTATTACTGTGAAGTATATTTTAAAAAAAATGCAGCCTGAATTAATTTGTCTTAATTTTTTGTTTACTCTGACAAAATATCAGCTGTGTCACAATTCCCACATTCCGTGGACTGTATGTTTAATGAACGCTGCAGCCACAGAAATCCTTTAAAAATATAGAATTAAGACAGAAGTGGTGCTATACACAGGACTATCCCACAAACTGTAAGCTGTATAAATGTATAAAGCTTTTTATGTGCATTACTCTGTGGCGTTCATTATATAACGAAAGAGTTCCTTAAAAGCCAAGAAAAGTTCTGAACCTCGACAGCACCGCCAGAGTACATCACCTGCTCAGAGTGTTTAGCATTGGGTTTTGCTGTTAGTGGCGTCCGGCTAAGCAAAGTGCCTCTGGGCTTAAGTCATAGCTGGCTTCTGCCGCTATATTCAACATTACTTCAAACTGGGCCTGATGCCTGCGGTGACCAGGCTTGTGGTCCGGGAAATGAGATTCCAGGTGATGAACTGGGAATAACAGCACCACCAACGGCAACACAAGGGTGAGAGGCAACGGGGAGAGCTTTACTCCTTATGAGGGTGCCCAGATTCCTGTCACTGTTTGTTACAATCGGTTTCTTTCAGTCTTGGACTAAAAATAGGCCCAAGCTGTAGAGAAAAGGACCGACAGCACACAAACAGAGAAATTAGTATTGCCTCATCTTACACATATGATCAAACAAAACTAAAGATAACACATAATTGGTTTTTGCCAATTAGCCAGCTATATTTAGCCTTTATTTAGCCTGTGTGTGTATATATATATGCACATTATGGAAAGCATACCTAACTGTTTCATATTATCTTAAATAACTGCTAATGGAGCATTACATCTGCCTGCCTGGTAGACCTCCTGTGTTTGCAGGTACTGTCAAACACTAAATGCACATCAATAAGTAACAAGCTGAACTGTATGTTTGAAACTGTGTAGATGCTTTGGTTTCTGAACCATAGATGACAAGTTCAATGAGCAAATTTTGATTCAAGACATGAAAACATATGCTGAACATTACCTACAATTGCTGCATATCTGTTTGTATTTCTGGGATATGGGCTGTCTCACTCTTTCATCTTTCTTTACATGAAGTACAACAAATTTAAATACAATATTCTAACTTAATTAAGCTACTAAGCAGTGTTGCCTGATCTGTGTGACAAAATCGGTGTGTTAGCCAATCAAAACCAGTCCCAAAGCCAGCCCGACACCAGAAGTCTTGGGACGTTGGTGCATTACAGCAGATGCACACTTGGTTCAGTTGGTATCATTCGTAGATATTATTTATGTAATTACTTGCAGAAACTAGCTGCCAAAAATTCAAATTACTGCAACAATTAAAAGGCAGCCCAGTGTTAGCTGGATACTAAGGTCAGTTCAGTCTAACATCAACACGCTTCACTAACTAATGTCCTTCACCTTTGGCTGTAGTTTTTCTGGTATCTACAGTAGCTATCTACATTTATTACCTTAGCATCCAAAATTAAAAATTAAAACCTTTAGGGAAAAGATGAAGTTCTTTGAAATTGTTTATTTTCACACCTACATTATAGTTCATTTACTGTGGTCTGGATCAGCTGATAACTTTGTATAGTTGTCGCTTTTCCCAGTGGTTTGGTCTCTTTTCACACAGAGAACCAAAGTGTGCCCCTGCAAACCACGGGAAAAAGCTACAACTACACAAAGTTATCAGCTGATCCGGAAATAAGTGGAATGAATATAGGAAGAAAGTGCCTAGTGGTTCATTTTATGGCTAGTTGCTACAGTTTGTGTACTCTGCATGTCTGCGGTAGTCTGCTGCATCCCAGAATGCAAAGCATACCTAGTTACGGGAAGGCCTTTAATTCCATATGTTCAATTCAACTTTATTTATAAATCACAACAAACAGTCACCTCAAGGCGCAACTTCATATCTATGAAAATGCCATATGTGTAAAGTGCCAGTGTATTACCGTTGCATTAGCATAATTAGCATGCTAGATACGATTATAGCCTGTTATATTTTGTTTCACAGAGGTAATATCCCTGTGCTGTTTTTGCACTGCATATTGGTACCAAACAGACCTCTTTCATTTGTTGATATCTGCACCATCCACTTACATCAAGAATACAAAACAAAACAAAAAAAAAGTTTTCTTTTTCATTAAATTTGGGAAGTACATAAATATATAAGTAATAAAACAAATCTGTGTTTTGCAGATTACAGTTATTTACTGCAAATTTTTACATTACAGGGCCTGTTTAGCCTGCCAAATATAGACTGAGTGAGTCACCGATACCCGCGGCCCTGGACAGGATGAGCGGAAGAGGATGGAGGGATGGATGGATGGATGGATGGATGGATGGATGGATGGATGGATGGCGTCAGTGATAAGGTTAAACAGAAACATTTCTAATCAAATCCAAATTAGGTCGAGAACAAATCGAGGCAAAGTTTTCATCCTGTGACTTTATGTTTCATCAGGCATGCAGTATAAAATTTTACATCAACCTTTCTGTTAGTTTGTAATGAATGAAAGTATCAACACTTGTTTATAGAGAGCAGGAATGGCTAATGTCAAGACTGGAATTTATAAACCCTCACCACGGCAGCATTCCCAGTGATGTCATGCCTGACATTCCCAGAGACTTCACAAAAATCGCTGCAGGACTGCCATCTCTGTTTATGCATGTGTGCATGACTTTGTGCTCCACCGAGTGTGTGTGATGGTAGTTGGAGACCGTGGGAAAGGGAGTCACCTAAACCCACACACACGCTCGCGCGCGCGCACACATGCATTCGGTGGCAGGACGGGGTCGCGTCTCCTCAGACGGAGGGGATGCAGAGCAAATAAGCAGTCAGTGAAAGGATCTTACTCTTGCTTGTTTTCTCTCTTCAGTCCTTGTTTAGCTTAGTAAATAGGCTCCCATCCTCTCCTGCATGCACTCACACTGCTGTACCGAGGCATGCCGCTTCAGGCAACAGGGGAGCATGGGAGCGCAGTAATGCAACCGTGCACAGACGGAGATACGGCGTTGTATTGTGTGCATACTCACAACAAATTAATGGTGCTTGTTTTCTAAAATGACTCTCTGATGAAAAAATAAAGCGTCTGACGCAGCATGCTCGTTTAGTTGGCGAAACGCCAATTTCAGCCTTCGGTTGTTGTTTCTCAACACAAGCAGAGTGAAACACATTGCAGTGAGAAACTGTGAGAAGTTTCACAGTTAAATTACAGTAAAGTACGGCAGCTGAACTGGTCAGCTGTTAAAAGCTGTTATTTCACAGTGTAGAGTATATTGTAGCTCTATAGAATATATGCTTTGCAGGATAATACTGTTCCTAGTGTGATGCCTATAAAGAGTTGGTTATTGTAAAGTAGAACTGTGTGTTCTTGCACCCTGAATTCACTTTACATGATGGCAGCTTTTCCACTGTATGATGACAGTAATACTGTATCATCACCTTCCCGAACATCACAATGTACTGTAGCTTGCTGCTGATATTTTTTACATCAAAGGCACTGGTGTTTTCAGAATTCAGTAATATTTATAAGAACAATACTTCCTGAATGGTTACAGCGTTTTTTTTAAAAAAAGTGTACTATTATTATGTTGCCACTTGTTCCCAGTGTAGCTCAGTTTGTTCAGGAAGTTAAAGAGTTTTTGTATTGTTGCATTGTTGTTCATAATATTTCCCTAATTTTTTTTTTTATTGTATCTCATTTTGTAGTCTTGAATTTTACCCCACAGGGATTTGCAATGTTTTTGAGTACATTTTTTCAGTGTTATAAGACTGTGTGCCTAAATACCAAATCACATCCCTTCTTTAAATATTTCATGTCGCGCTAATATAAAGTAAACCTTATAATTGCCTGCCAGCTATCATTAGAGAGAGCACAGTAAGGGTGTTAGTACAAACATGGTTTCAGATAGCGTATGTGGAAAGTGGCTCCCTCATGCATTATTCAGCTGTACACTAGTCAGTTTAGAAGCAAACAGTAAACTGAGTAAGAAAAAAAAGTGCTTAGAACAAAAAAATGTGAATTTCAGATGATGAGAACCACCTCAGCTCAACCAAGCCTCTCTCCCACTCTCTTCTTTCCTTTTGTTTGGCAGGAGCGGTGGTTCCTGACAGTGTCCAACTACATTTTCACAGCAATCTTTGTGTCCGAGATGACTGTAAAGGTGAGACACGCTGAATTTCCACTGACACCTTGCATTAGTTGTAAAAGTCCCTCTGAGGCTGCAGGCCACAGTGCTTCCTAAACCCCCGTGCAAAGTTTGTGAAAGGGTTTGCTCATTTTAGCCATTATGTTAGAGGATGTTGCACACTGCGTGCTTACTTTTACCCTTTTAAAGTCTCACATATCTGCTGTTCATTCTCCCATGAAGTCATCCCTGATTCCTGTTTTTGTTCACTCACTTGATATCAGCTCTTATCCCTCGAAATATTTGGCAGGTCAGGCTATTTTGGTACCGTGAAAACACTGGTTGCCTCACGTCGAGATCTCCCGTTCGCTCTGAAGTTTGAAGGAAAGAAGACGTGTCACCTCTGTATTTGCAAACAAAGCAAAAATGTTTCATAAGAGGAAGAAACCCGAAGCACACTCCCAAAACCACTCAGACACCAAGCTGGAGAGATAACAGAGTCCGCCTGATACCTGCATGCAGTGTAAAGCCCCCATAATGCAAAAGAATACAGGCAGTTTCATAATGCTAAGAGGAGGATTGTCTCGCCAGTATTCAAATGGCCCAGCTTTGAATGGAGGTCCACGCGGGCGTAGGCAGGAGCTCGCGGAGGCAGAAAGGAGGAAAGTTCACCGGTGTCACTCATTCTAAGCCTCTGTCTCTATTTTTGGTCCCAGCGACTCACAAACGTTGGGCTCGCACGCACACACAGACACACACAGAGCGCTGGTTCTGTCGTCTGATGCCCAAGTAATCTTTTTAAGTGTAGCCCAGGAACGCGACAGCGGCAAATGGTTGGCGTCAAAGATGTTAGCATTTCTAAATACTGAGCGTTTTGAGGGGCAAATTCATTTTGTTATCTGTGAATTAACACAATCTTAAAGTGCAAGAACACACGTTCACGTTAAATTCAGAATGTAAGTAAAAGTCTTCAATTTAAAGCAGAAGCAACTGCATAAGTTTACTCAGTTCCACTGATGCTAAAGCACTTCAACGTTCTGCTAGCGTAAGTCTATTTCTTCATTTTGGAGCAGGAATTTAGTGTAGTTACAGCAGCTGTAGTGTAGTGGAAGCTTTCCATATTAAAAATACATTTTTTTTGTTAAATATTACACCTTGTATTTTCACCCCTGTTGATTTCTGACAGAGGTTCAGTGTGTAGTTGATGTCCTTTATCACAAGTACCGGAGCTGGTAGCAGTTACATGAAATCCAACTGAATTTTCACGTGTGCTTCTCAAAATATTTCATTTATGTGTAACTTGGCTTTTAATTAGGTTTTACATATCAGGTCATAACCTACAAAATAAGGCATATTACATTATATCATTATTTATTTAACAAGAAAAACAAGACCAAGGTGGAGATGTTTGATGAAAACCAAAGACAGCATATCTGCACAAACGCCTCATAACGACTGTCAGCATAGTGGGGGAGGGGTGATGATTTGCGCTTACCTGCCGTGGACCATTAACTCCTCTGTATACCAGAGTATTCTAGAATCAAATGCGAGGCTGCCTGAGAGCCAAAGTTTGGGTGAAATTGGGTCATGCAGCAGGACATTTATCCCACAGCTGCAAATCTACAACAGAATGACTAAAAATGAAAATAATCAAGATGCTGCAAAGGCCCAGTCAAAGTCCAGACCTTAACCCGGCCCTGGTGGGACCTGAATGTCCCAAACCTCATTGAACTGAAGCAGAGATCCTTCGCAATGATGTGACAGACTGATATTATTATACAGAAAATGAGTATTGCAAGTTTTTGCTGTTAACGATGGCTCTACGAGCTATTGAATCATGTTTTTTATAATTATAATAATGAGTTTAGTTAAGCAGAGTTTCATTTTCTCAAACACAAGTATTTATGTTTAGAAATAACAAGATAACACAGACTTAGTGTATTTACTGATCTTTACTAAAAAAACTTTTTTTAAAAGCTCTCAAATTTATACAATAGAATTAAATGAAAATAATAAATTATTAATAACCTATCAATAACTAAACAAACACATGAAACCTTTGTTTATTAATCTGTCTTTCATATTATACTCATTAGTATCAACTTATATCAATTACAGTATCTATCCATCACCTCTCATCTTTGTGTTTTTAAAATTGCATGAGGCAAACTAGTTGTCTTGGCCTAATTAAATAAGTTTAAGCTCAGGGGGAAAAAACACACTCAGCCCATCTGTAATTTTCTGGAATGTAAATTGCTTTATAGGCAGAATATGTAGTGAGTAGAATCTATAGAAACAGAAATGAAGTTTGGAGCGCTTGCAGCTTTTATGATCTTCATTGCCAAACAAACAGTCACTCCTCTAAGTCAATAATCTGGGCATATGGGACATTAAACACTGACTCCTAATAAATAGAAAGTTGGCTTGATAAACAAATTGCAGCCACACAGACAAAAATAGATATTAAATGACTGATTTGTGTATCATATGTCCGCCACATATATTCAGAATGAATAATTGATTTGAACTAATATCCAAACCAAGTGGGCACTGCAGCAGTCTTAACGTTGTGCTTTCTGCTATATCACAAGCACACATCTCCACTCCACTCCACACTAACATGTCCCGGTCCCCTTTGCTGTCCAGATCGTGGCCTTGGGCTTTTTCTTCGGGGACAAGGCGTACCTGAGGAGCAGCTGGAACATTCTGGATGGGATGCTCGTCATGATTTCTGTTATTGACATCCTAGTGTCTCTCATTTATCGATCGGGAACCAAGATCCTGGGCATGCTCAGAGTGCTGAGGCTGCTGAGGACCCTGAGGCCACTACGGTAAGTGACTGGAAGTAATAGCTGAGATAGATACCAGTATTTACTGATACTCGTAAAATAAAGACACGGCACTGGTTATGGCTGCTTTTCACTCATGGGTAAGCTCAATTTTAATTTTTTCATCTGAGCTTTACGTCAAGCGGATTTCAACACAAACACGTCACACCAGCTATCAAGCACGGTGGTGGAAGGGTGATGATTTGGGCTCGATTTGCAGCCACAGCACTTCGGCACTGTACAGTCACTGAGTTGACCATGAGCTCCTCTGTATACCAGAGTATTCTAGAGTCAAATGTGAGGCCATCTGTCCAACAGCTGAAGCTTGGCCAAAATTGGATCATGCAACAGGACAATGATCCCAAACGCAACCGCAAATCTAAATTATGAAAAGAGTGCAGCGTCCAGACCTCAACCTGCTGAAATGCTGTGGCAGGACTTTGAAACAAATACCTGCAAATCTCAATGAACTGAAGCAACACTGTAACAAAGAGCGGGTTAAAATTCCTCCACAATAATGTGACAGACTGAAAAAGTCATACAGAAACGTATTACGTCAAGTTATTGCTGCTAAAGATGGTTCCAGAAGCTGCTGAATTTTTATCAGTAACAAAAATCAATGTTAAAAGAAAGTTAAGGACCTTTTCTACAGTAAAGGTATGAGTGTAAATACTAAAACATTAAATATCACCCTCTGTTCTCTCTGTACTGCTCAGTTTAATAGTTCCAGAATGATGTGATTAGAATGTTTTCATATATGGGTGGGAGCAAACTGAGCTTTCTCTCAGCCTCGGCATGCGCCACCTTTGGGAGCTTTTAGGAGGTGTGTGTGTGTGCGCGCGCGCGCGCATTTATTTTAGCATGCACTCATACAGAAGTTATTGTCAGCATGTACACACAGTTGTGTTAATTTGAGCAGAAATAAAATGTAAATCACCAATTTGAAGACTGTTTTTGTACTTTCCAAATATATGTATGTATGTGAATGCACTACTTTGAGTTTTATTTATTGGTTACGTGCGCGCGCACAGTCCTTTAGTTGTAGCCTAAGCGTGTTTGTGTGCGTGCACGCGCAGCCTCTCGGATGCACGCAGCTTCATGCACGACTTGGCTCGCGGCCACATGCTCAGTGTCTCATGTCATGGCGGGGAGCTCTCCGGGCTTTGCCCTCTCTTGAATATTTATCGCAGTTCTCGGGAAGAGCACAAAAATCAAATATTAATTTTCATCTTGCCAAATTTACCCACTGATCTTTCTCCCATCCTTTTGCTTTTTTAACTTTCACCTTTGACATGAAAGTGAAATCTTTTGACAGCACTGCTTTGCTCTGCGGTGTTCAAAGTGTTACTTTCGTCTTTGAGTTCATTCTGTAACGTCTGGGTTTAATTAAACCGAGTGAATTTGCAGTTAGCTGGAAAACTCGAGGGTATTTTTTTTCCTCTCTTTTCTGTCACGTTGCAGGCGTCAGAAGTTGGTTTGGAGTTTGTTTGCAGTGTTCTCGTTGTGCTCCAAGGTGTCAGTGCTCGGTAGCTACAGTGCTGTTCTAATTAGAAGCAATGATGTACAAAACTGCATTAACCTAATGTCCACATCATATGTTTGTTAGCAGTGTTTACTAGTGTACAACAGTAGTTAAAAGTCTATTATCAGCCAGTGCAAATCTTTACAACAACAAACAATGTTTTAAAGGATTATGTGGGCTGACTGAGCAGTGCAGGCCTGTGGGGCCTTTAAACTGTTGAAAGAGCCATTTTATTTAGGATACAATCCTAAATAAAAGGGGGGGGGGGTTATCCCAACTGTTATAGGGCGAGAGGCAGGGTACACTCTGTACAGGCTGCCAGACTGTGACACGGCTAACACAGAGAAGCAGACAACCATTCACACCTATGGGCAATTTAGAGTGACCAATTAACCTAACCCCACTAACTGCATGTCTTTGGACTGTGGGAGGAAACCCACACAGACACAGGCCTGGGCCAATGTGGAGTCAAACTCAGGATCTTCTTGCTGTGCAGCTGATAGAGGCTTTTACAATCCCTGTACATCTCCATTTATCGCTTTCATTACTGTCCACCTGAAAAATCCTGACAAAATCTGAATGTCCTGAAACCAGGTACGTCTATTGTTCTTCATTGCAGCATACTTAGAGTGCAGGTCAGTTTGGCCAAAAACACAAAGCTGAGACAATCAATTGAGACTGGATCAAATCAAAAATACGAATTCTTAAAGATGATAAACCAAAACAGAAGATTACAGCTATCATTTGGGCGACTGGCAGCACACCCACCATCTCACCACCACTGTCAGACAAAATGAGTCTCCAGAGGTGCTGATGCTACTGTTTATTCACAGTAGCCCCTCCCACTCCAGGAAATAACAGTTCATTAGACAATTAACTTTAAGTGCTTTATCTATTTTTTTTTTGACTAATACTCAAGAAAGCTCTGTATGTGTGGCTCCCATGTTTGTCCAAAAATTTGTTCTCTTTTAAAATTGTTTCCCTTAAAATGACTGCTCCAAAACTACTTCCTCCTTCTTACCACACTCGGCACATCCCACACTAACATGGTCATAAAAGGAGTCCAATGGGCACGGAGTGGTTTGGCGTTTCTTGGGTCTAAATCAGAGGAAGGCCAAATGCAGTCTAAAGCAGAAGTGAGAAGCACAAAAATGAATCAAATACACCTTAAAAGAAGTCACAGTTCAGAGAAAACTCTTGAATGGACCAAATATCTGACATGGGTGACAAAATGGGACTGAAGGCTGCTACTATTTTTAAAATATGCTTCTTATATAACTATTTATATTAAATATAGGTTTAAGTATATTTAGAGAAGGGTAGTCAGGAAGAGGTAAGCTCAGAGAGACACTAACAAGGGTGGGAAAAACACAAAGGAGGGAAGTAAAAATGTCAACAACCATACAGGAAGCTAACCTACGAAATAAAACAGGAAGTATACTGAAAGAGACTCACAACAAAAAAATGAGTAAGACAAAGACAGAGGGAGCAGCGGAGGCAAAGATAAAGAAAGAAAAACTAAAAATAAACAAAGAAAGAAGGAAACTAATTATTTATGAATAAAAGCTTTCACAGCCTTACACACACCGTGAAAGAACATCAGGTATTTTTGTCAGACTTTGGCAGCAACAACACAGCTACAGCAAACAGGCTTTGACTTCTAATCTTTACTAATTACCAGTTGCTGCATGTTCTGTCTTTAGAGGTTACAAAGCCCCCCCACGAGGCTCAGGATGCTGTTAAAAAAAGGCTTAAATAGGGATCTTCTCAACACACTGAGGTCTAAATCATCAGTGATCATTCCAACTCTAGGCAATCAGAACATGTAACTTCTGTTTTTATTAAATAGTTCTCTCAAGTCTTTGCAATCAGGGGAAAAAAGTAAATAACCATTCAATCTGACATGCATTAAAAAGTTTTTTTTTCTTCAAAAACACCCATTTTGCTTCTCTCCAGCATATAGAATTAGAGTTATCACCTATGACAGCTCGGACCTTGGAGGGTTAATAAGTAACTTCTCGCAAACTGCAGTGAAAAGAAAAAAATGTTGTTTGTCAGCAAGATTATGCAAAAATTACTGAGCTGAAATGCAGTGATCTTGGTGGGGAAGTGAAGCACGGGCAAAGGAAGGACTGAGTGAATTTTGGTGTGGATCCATAATCACTCTGCAAAAAAAAATCCTAAGTGGAGAATTGGCCTTTGCATTGACATTGCCATTGGCACTGACAGTAGCATTTGCGTTGGCACCGGCTTTGGCAGACAAATCACTGAATGCCCTTCCAGATGCCGCTGATCTTCTTGTGGATAATTCTTTATGAATGTATGTTTGGGCTTGTAGTCGCACTGCAGGATGAATATGGAACTGATTAAATACCTCAGTGTTAAAATACAGTCTTGTTTCAGCCTTGGTGCTTAGTTAGTTAGTTAGTTAGTTAGTTTAAAAAATGGGTGTGCTCATGACTGAAATGGTAACGTGACATTAAAGAATAAGCTTGCTGTCAAACAAGCGGCTTCCCCGTTAAATCTGGTGCAGCGGTGACAAACTGAATACCTGAAAAGATTTCCCTGTTTTTAAATGTTGTTGAATCCTCTTTAAGTCTTCCTGTTACACCCCCCCCCCCCCCCATTTAATTCTCAGAGGAACGCAAAGCTGACTTTGTGTTAAAATTGAGCAGCAACAGTTTTAAAGTCAGATTAGAAAATATGAAGCGATAAGAAAAAATTGAATACATTTGTAGACTGGGGGGCGCGAAAGGCAGCAAATTCTTTATGGTCAGTATTTTGACAGCGATGCAGAACGGCAGAGAAGCACTGGCAGATGTAGACCGTATATATAAAGAAGCAGAAGGCAAAAGAGAGAAAAACTGGATAGGACAGGAGCAGAAAGAGCTGAGCTGTGGAGCCCAGTCCTCTGCTCTGCTGAGGCTGCAGATGAATTACAAGAAAGCAATACTGAAAATCATCTCTAAGTTAGTTATTAACTTTTAATCCAAGAGGAGGAGCGCAGCATTAAAGGCTACAGCATATTAAGCTATAAGTGTGCTGCTCTGGGTATACTGTATAGCCTGATTATAGTGTACTGCAGGTACTTAAATCTGACATAATTCAGGCTAGACAACATATACTGGAATTGCTGCTTGCTGAGTTGTTGCTAAACATTCACTGAAATGCTGCTTCAAAGCCAAACAGTTAGATACTGCATCAGGTTGTTGTTTTTAATGACCTGATCTGAACATTTAAATATGCTTATTGAAGCTAGCTACTATTAAAACTGATCCCAGAGTGCTATTAGCCCAATCCGTCCTCATTTCAGATTTGAGTATTTAAACGTTTGCTGCAGAAGATGTAGCTATGTAGTGATACTGTACCTGTAGCTATGTTGGCACAGATCGTCTCAAACTTTGACAGGGTGTTGATGGATGGATGGATGGATGGATGGATGGATGGATGGATGCTGTAGTCACACCAGGGAAAACAGTTGTTGATACTGAGGTACAACCAAAATAGATCATTTAACTGTGATTCATCAGTGAAATTCCAAATCTGTTACTGCTGCGAATCTGTCGCCGTCTAAATATGCAGAAATTCACATTAAACAGAAATCCACATTAGCCGCTTATAGAACCTCATAGATTTGAAACAGCAATTCAGAAACGTCTTCATAAATAGTGACGTAGTGGGTGCAGGACACGGGTGCTTGGCGATGTTGCTTTAACATGGGAATAAACCAGAATACAAATATTCGTCAGTCAGATGAGTTGAGTCCTCTATTGTGCGACGCATCGCAGGCAAGTTGCGCTCATAGGCACAGACTGACCTTCTGCATTTATAAATTAAACAGCAATTATTTGCAAACCTTCGCCAAGCTGAGTGTGACTGTAGTCAGTCCAAGTCTGTGGAAACAGGTTGCCTCCAACATGGCACACACGCACAATCACCTTGTGATCGAAAGTTGTCGCCCAGAGGTTGAGGATGTTGTGCGCTCAAACTCTGGGTGACCAGTTACAGTAGGTGTGGTAGCTGCAGCTAGTAATTGGTTCAGTGCGGTTACCGGGCAGCATTTTTTTTTCCTAGTCAGAAGAAGGCCTGCTGTTTACAAGGGGCAGCCAATCAGAAGAAAGCTGGCTTAAAGGGAAGCGGAGCAGTTCCAACAGAGTCTCAACTGAATGGCTGCACCAAGCACCCAGTATGAGACAAAATTTTATTTTCTGACCATGACTCATGCAAAACTACTCTAATAGAGTGCAAGAATAAAAATATGAAGCTGGAAATGAGCACCATAGGCCCCTTTTAAAATATTTGTTAGAACATGTCATTACCATTTCGCCAGTTTGTTAAATTAAATTAAACACATTCAGAATGTGTAAGCCTTAACTTATAAAACCTCTGAATTTATTTCAATATCAGCTCGTTATCACTCCAGTTCAGTTGTGGCAGATTCACACTCACTGGGTATTTTAATTAAATATGAGCTCGTCTGCGTTTTCCCCTCCGGCGCCGCAGCGCACACGGGGGTTCACGCAGGCAGCGTCGGAGCTGCTGACTCCGATATGGGGAGAACACTCAGTCAACAATCACTTCTGTCCTCGGGGGCTAAACTCTGTGACAACTTAGACAACCAAGTTTTAAACTGCAGCGGATGATGCCTACTGTAGCGCACGCATCGCGATAAGGTGAAACGTTTGCTCTAAACCAGCTGTGTGCGTTGCATGAGCATTACTGCGACATGCAGGCGGTTTTTTTGGTGCTTTTACACAGGAGTCTGCTGCTGTTTGTTCCTCATTAGAGATATTAATGATGGCATTATATTACACGAGAGCGGAGGGTCCACAGGGGCACGTGTGTGTGTGTCTGTGACAGAATGATGCATCAGCTTTGTTTAACAGGGAGCACGCACACACCTCCGCAGTCATTCATCAAGCCCACTACCTGAGCTGATGGTAGTCCTCAGGGAAGTCCAAGTAACACCCCATGTCACCGAATGGCACTTTTATGTCACCCGACAACACCTACACCTCATCGGCATTTAAGCTGCAACCTAGAAACCCCCACCCGAAACCCTCCCCACCTTCCCCATTAGTTATAGCTGCCACAGTGCCAGGCCCCATCGCAGGCAGGCCGGTCTCTGCGGTCTGCGAGTGATGGTGAGGTCAGAGTGAGCCAACAGGTTGTTTTTATTGATAAATCCCCTGCTGCGGTTGACCTCTGTCAGATCAGCCTCTGAGCTCATCCATCACTTGATGGCGATGATGATGTAATCACCTCAATGTGTGTGTGTGTGTGTGTGTGTGTGTGCTTTTTGACCCTTGTAGCTATTGCCGTTGTTGCTGGCCTAATTAACTTAACATGTAGTTACAATTCTCTGAGATCTCAATGTGACTCTTCACCGGCTTCCATTTTTACTTTGCATTTAATTTACAAGCACAGCGAGGGATGGAGTTGAAAAGATGACGAGGAACGACAGGTGCAGGCAGGAAAAGAGAAGAAATTCACAGAACCAGGTGGAGTGACAGACGAAGTTTCCACAAAAAAAAAAAAAGCAAGAAAAGAAGAGCTGCCTCATTTTTTATTCCCTCTGTATTCCTGCAGCTCATGAGCCGTCCTCTCCTCCCTCTATTCCCTATTTCTATCTCTCGGCGTCGCTTAATTACACCCAGTGTTTGCACCGTGGGAGCGCAGCTGCCACTTATTGCCCTACTTGTTGTTCCCTTTCCTCAATGTGAGGGATGTGCTCGCGGTGGAAGGAGAGAGACGGGTGGTGCACGTGTGCAGGTGGTGAGCATCGCGGCGCGCTCCTCATTGCTCCTGTGTACAGCACACAAAACAAGGACACCGCTACGAAATTATGCAGAGGTGTAGATTAAACGAAGCAAACTTTTTCTCCTTCTGCCCTCTCCATCCAGCTTCCACTCATCCTTCTTTTTGTGCCATATGCAAATAGACATAACGGAGGGGGGGCCCATTGCAGTATGTCCTTCATGTGCTGTATCAGTGTATTGACTTAGAGTCCTCAGGTCCTCTCCTTAATAAGCCTTTTCACTTTCACTTTGTTAGAATGGAGGTGGAGGTGTTCATATGTGAATCAGCTGTGTATAAGAACTGGTGCAAAATGTTGTTCAGTTATTCATGCTACTCAGCACACAACCACTTGTATCAGTCACGTGTCCTAAGAGATTTGAACATAATATAAAACAAGTTCCATCCATCCCCCCCCCATCCATCCATCCCACTTATCCTTTTCAGGGTCACATGGAGCCTATCCCAACTGTCATAGGGCAAGAGGCAGAGTACACTCTGGACAGGTCACCAGCCTGTCGCAGGGCTGTTGTTTCATATTCCATTATGTAATTGAATTTAGAAACATATTTTTTAAAAAGATAATGTGAGATTTTTAAACTTTATGAATCATTTATAAACACAAGAACATTTCTAAAAGTAAAGGTACATAAGAATACATTTAAGTAGGTAAAAGAAAGCGTTTTTATCAAATACTTCCACCATGAAAAGAAATGTGAGTAAAACGTAGAGCCAACTGGACTTTGATCCCCGTCTTTGCCAAATAATTTGATGCAAATATGTTGTCACAGAACAGGAGAATGGATCCCAGGAGACTCTCACAGATGCACTGCTTGAGCACTAGTGCCCTCTATAGGCCAGATGCGGAGCCTCAGCCTATCATGGTTTTCAAAAAGTATCAAGAGAGGCAATGAGTCAAACACACTTGAGGCACTTTGACCTGAACACATAACCGTATTTGGTCTCTCACAGAGACCAAACCGGTACATATGAGGGCCAAACGTGAGCAAGACGTGGAGAGTTCTCTTGAAGATGGTGAGTAGAAATCACAATGTGAAGGAGCACTAACCTCCTCTTACAGCAGCCACCACAAGGTTCTGCAATTCACTTTTACCCACAGTGCCTTTTTACAAAGATAAATAAATCAAATCAAATCTTTGCCTTAGATGCAAATTAGAGCCAGATGACCTCTTGGAAATGTGATAAATTACATTTCTAGGAGATTATAAAAGAGACTCAGATTTGAGATCCCCCGCTCCCCCAGATTAACCTTGATAGAGAACACTTCCTATTTCCTGCTTGCCAAAAAATAAGAAGGTGCAGTTTGTGGAATTGCCAATAAATGCTGGCAATAAATATGCCTGCTGATTAAAGCAGTCTCCTCTGACATGGTTTCAGGCTGTGGCATCGACTGGTTTCTGTACTCAAATATTGAAGCTTCAGCATTTGGTCACTGCCGTGTTGTTTCTTTGGATCGTGAAGCTGCCGTGTGCAGACCAAAGCGTGGAGTGCTAAGTTGCTAACGGAAGCTAGTTTGTTTAGCATGCTGCAGCCACAAACTTTATGGTTTAGATGGTCTCGTGGGATTATTTGTTATGTTTTTACCCGGCAGCCTAAAAAGGCTGATGGGGTGTTGTCGTCAGGACGCTGGGCGGACGGCCAGTTCTCAAATGTGTGAAAGAACAAATGCCTGAAAACTGTGAACGTGATAACTCGAGAAAGATTTGATCTACGATGCTCAAATTAATACCCTAGATGCATCTGCTAAAAATCTCGAACGAGTTTGAATTTTGGCAACCTTGACCTCAAGGTCAAGGTGAGAGGTCAAGTTTTCTGAAAATCTTGTGAATGCGATAACTGGAGAACGATGTCACCTGGGATTTTCACATTGATGCCAGAGATGCATCTACTAAAAATCTCAGATGAGTTAGTTCTTATCATAATAATGCCGATCACAGAAAGTGACAGTATTATGATTTAGCTTTTCTTTTTCCCGGTTCTTACTGAGCCATTTGCTTTTGAATTGATATGGTGACTAAAGCCACTGAGGCTCATATGCACCTCATTAAGGTCTGCTGAGACCTGGTAATTACATGTTGTAGAACTTGTGCCACCTAAAGCTCCGGCTGCCAGGAGGCTGAGACACAACCAAGAGACAGCCAAGCAGTCTCACATGATGCTCAGTGATGAGTTTAAAATGACAAATTAGCCTAAAAAGCACGTCTTTAGATTGTGGGAGGAGCCCAAAGCGGCCTTTATTGTTTTATTGTCATTGATATTTCAATATCCTGATCCTAGTCCTGTCTTGTAAACTGAACAATTCAATAAACAAAATGTTAAAAGAGGCGGTGAAGTGCAAAGAGGAAAAAATGGCTCGTTATTCTCCCTGATCAGAGCTATTGATCATTGTGGCCTCGGTCAGCCTCGGCTGCTTATTATCTCGTGTCTTCTCTTAATGTGCTATTGACTCTTCCATCACTCAACCGTCTGCCCGGGGAAAAACATACAGTGTAGACAAAGACAAATAGACAATGGCAGAGCACACAATCGCCTCGACGGCCCCTTTTTTTGTATCAGCTTATCTGTCACCTCATACTGACATCGGTTCGTGTGTGCGTGAAGAGAGAGCCTGTGCAGATGAGCGTATGTCCGTTAGGTTTTATGTAGTATCTGTGTATTGAGTTTCTCCCTGTCAGAGAAGCGCAGCTGCAGTACAGTGCAGTGCCAGGTGCCCTGCTGGCACTAATTAAGCATCCTCATCAGTCCATTGGCTTATTTAGAAGAATCTGTTTCTATGACTGCAAAAAGGAAAGGAGAGCAGAAAGAGGCACGAAGGAGATGCATTTTAAAGAAAAGAGGGAGCAAAAAGTTAATCTGTTTGCAAGCCGAGCGTTTTTACTTGGAAAAGTTCAAAGAGCGACTGTGATAAACAAACTGAGATGGGGAAAAGTGCATCTGTGTATAAATGCGCCTGGGGCGACAGCCTTGGGGGGGGGGGGGGGCGCGGGTGCGGGGTGTGATGAGGTTGCGGGTTGGATCGCCGCAGGTGTCCGTTCTCCATCTGGTGTGAGCTGGACAGTAAGTGACCTCAGAGTACCCGGCACAGATTCACACACAGTGCACTAATATCCCATTATATGCCATGTTCCAGCGTGATCAGCAGAGCCCCGGGGCTGAAGCTGGTGGTAGAGACCCTGATGTCGTCACTGAAACCCATCGGCAACATCGTGGTGATCTGCTGCGCCTTCTTCATCATCTTTGGCATCCTGGGAGTACAGGTGAGCGGAGAGGGGAGGAACGGAGGCGAGAAAACACACAGAACTAATGAGAAAACTCTGCAAGCATGCTTCAGCACTTTGACATGTGATGGATGCTCTCACAGTTTTCCACTCTCTCCTGAACCGCCTTGGGTGTACATACATCTGGAAACGCACGCTCCACATTATAACTCATATGCCAGGACACTTATGTATGCTTATGTGGCCGCAATGGAGATTTCATGGCTAACGGCCCAAGGACCGATCCATACCAACAAGCTCTGCGCCCTTGGTGTGGTTCCAGCTCCTGTTTGTCTGCCACCAGCCATTAATGTCCTTTAACCATCTGTGCAAGTAAAGCAAGGTCATGAAGGGTTAATGGCTGTTATGACACCGCGAGACAGCAACTGGAATATTCACTCATTACAGAATTCAACCTCCAGTGTTCCAAATGCATCCGACCCACGTGTTGTCATTCAGTCTCGATGCACTTTGGAACGATTTAAAGCCTCAGCGTGAAGCTAAGGTGATAAAGATTGCACTGCTTTGGCAAAGCTCCATCTCATCTTAGCTCGCATGATATAAAATACATACAAATGCATTCTCAAGGTAACCTGCAGTCAAATCATGGGAGGGTCGGCTATAGGCTCTACAAACTGAATAGTATTTCTGTGGTGGTTCAAAATAAAACGCAGGGGTGTGTGCGTGTGTGTGTGTGTGCGCGCATGTTTTTTTCTCCTCAGCTTTTCAAGGGAAAGTTCTTCATTTGTCAAGGAGGGGACATGAAGAACATCACCAACAAGTCAGACTGTTTGCTGGCCAACTATAAGTGGGTCAGGCACAAGTACAACTTTGACAACCTGGGACAGGTAAGACATCGGGAAGGACTGGATCCCTGATGGATAGACAATGATGAAGTTTTATGACTATTACTACAACCACTTTTAACTGTGACATGTTTAAGTTTCAACCTTATCGTCCTTTCTCAGGCCTTGATGTCTCTCTTTGTACTGGCGTCAAAAGACGGATGGGTCGACATTATGTACGATGGACTAGATGCTGTAGGAGTTGACCAACAGGTAAATATGAAACTGTGCGATATTATGGTGAGGGCCTTGGCTGCTAATACTATTTCTGGCTTTCGTCTAATGCGGCTGTACCTAGCTGGCAGTCATTACTTAGAGTGAGTGATGAAGGCTTCTTACTATAAAAAAAACCTCCACATATAGCTAAAAGAAGATTGATATTTCCATCTGCAGCAATAATGGCAGCAGCGAGACCCCAGCACAGGCCAGAGCAGGCAGCAATGATCATAAATAAGATGCTGAATGATTCAGATACAGTATAAAAGGAGGAGGTGGGTTGCAAAGCAGCATGCAGATACGCAGCACCTGTGGGCCCTGTGTGAGACTTGCCAATTAGATGTGTGGAAGCGCATGAGCTGAGCCATCAGCTGATGCGGGCTGGCATTAGGATCAGCTGATCTAACAGGAACGCAGCTGAGCTGAATTAATGCTGTTCTTTTTTTCTTTTTTTTTCGTGTTTCAGCCCATAATGAACTACAACCCATGGATGCTGCTCTACTTCATCTCCTTCCTCCTGATCGTTGCCTTCTTCGTGCTCAACATGTTTGTGGGGGTGGTGGTGGAGAACTTTCACAAGTGCCGGCGCCACCAGGAGGCCGAGGAGGCCAAACGCAGGGAGGAGAAGAGACTGAAACGCATGGAGAAAAAGAGACGGAGTAAGGAGAAGGAGCTGGCTGGTCGGTAGTCTTTCCACATCTTTCTGAGTCCTGCTTGATTCGAGCTTGAGCCTCTTTTTTTTAAATTTTTGCTTTTTAATTTGGTTTGGCCGAATCCGGAAAAATGCAATTAGTGAGCTAGTATCAAATATAGTTGCTACTCTGCGGTAGAACTCTCCCTTTCCTTCAACCATCCTCTTCCCCTTTTACTGTGAGTAAAAGGGGAAGAATTCTTAACGCAGGCTGGTGGTCACCTGCTCTGGCTCTGCAGAGTCTGCTACAGACTGTGGAGGCTCTTCTTCTACCCCAGCATCAAATTAATCAAGCTGGATGTTAAGAAAAGCTCCCATAATCGACAGGTTTGCAGAGTTGGGACTGATGACTGCTGGAGTCAGCCGCCATCCTTTCCCTCCTCCCCTAACTTGCCTGGTCTACCGTAGACACCGTGCTTGGGATGGCCCCTTGGAGCATGCCCAGTGAGTGCTGACAGATGGGGCTTGCATGGTGGTGGGTATTCAGAGCTAGAGGGAGGGGGAGTCAATGATTTCATCGCCCTGGCCGAAAAGGAGATGACCCCCTCTCCCTTCCTCTCTTCTGCATGTGGTTTAGTACAGCCGGAGGAGCAGGGATAGACCAAAATCTGGAAGAAAAGGAGAAGGAGTTTCACCTGTAGCTAAGAGATAAGCTGCTGAGATTTGAAGGAGTTCGAGCTAATTCCACTCCTGTCCCCCCCTCACCTCCGGCTGTATAGGAGTTGGTGACAAACTGCTGTTTTTTTGTTTTTTTTTTTAATTCTTTCCACTGCCTCCTACACCCCCAAATACGGTGCTGCTAGCATTAGCCTTCTTGAGAATTTGGTGCCTGCACTCAGTATTCTAACTACCCATTCCAAAGGCACTTTTTTACATATTTTGTAAAAGGAGCAGTGGACGTTGGTTTCTTTAAGCCAAAAGGAAATCCTTTTCATTTCCTTCTGTATCTATAATTTTATTTGATAACCGGAATGTTTCCGTCGAGCTCTTGAGAAATACAGATGGAAATTGATCTTGCTTTTACAGGAGGTGTCTGCCAAGGCTATCTCACCAATCAAGAAACTCAGTCGCGACCCCGTCGCACACAGTCTGCGTGTACACACAATATATGTCAGGAGGCCCTTTTACCTTTTCTCCTTCCACATTTCTTTCCTCTGCTTTTGGTTTTTTTCCTTCTCTGATTTTTGGTTGAAAGGTTTCTCTTCTTTATTTCCGGCTCAGTATTTTTTGCCAGGACACCTTTTTTTTTTTTTTTTTTTTTTGGTCTAAAGGGCGAGATGTTGGTTCCTCAGTAAAATAGCAACACGAAGATGAGAAGTTGCTTATAACAATTGCAGGTGTGTTTCAGCAATTTGTAACGCCGGTGTTTTGAGAACTCTGGTTTATGATTTGATAAATATTGTTACAAAACAGAACGTGAACGTTTTTAACCCAAAGAACTGGACTCAGAATCACTGGAAAGACAAAACACAGGCACATAAACCAGCTTAATCTTTTCATCGCTTCCTTCTGGCCTTACTGCATCCCTCTTTCCCTTTTTCTATCTCTTTGACTCTCTTCTGTCTCTAACTTTCAGCCATCTTTTCCTTTCTTGCTTTCTCTGCCTCTTCCTGACTAACACAGTCTCATTCCTCCAGATTTATTGGTTCCGGGGGTGAGTTGGGCCCTCTCTGACGGCACACTGAAAGGTACAGAGTTTCCAGCATGTTCTGTGTGTCCCTTTAATCCCCACACCACCACCGACCACGACCACCCATTACGGTGGCTAGGGTTATAATTTCAATGCTCACGGGAGGTAGGGCCCCATCTCGCGTCCCCCCGCCCCCCTGCCTCTCTCCCATCAGCTCTCAGTCCGCTGGACATGCTGTTACCTGTTTTCTCTGTCGTGGCTTGTCTTTCACAGCTCTTCCACACCGCCCGTGATCCATCCACTTTCCACAGCACTGCACCGCTGCTGCTGCACCACCACCACGAGAAAAGAAGACTTTGGTATATTTAAGTTTGCAGGGAAACTGAGGTGGAGACAGGGAAAGAAAGGAAATGGTTCAGGGCAGCCAGTGTTGTACTTGTTTTGAGATCAAGATTTCAGTGTTTTTGTTTTTTTTTCTCCACAAAGCAGCCGGCAGTCGTGGTGTAATTCTTTCATTACACGTTTAAAGAACAATTGTAGATTTACTACTTGTGCTTTATGATTGACAATAACATTTTTTTTCTCAACACCAAAGCCGTTTCTGTACTTTGAGAACTTTGAGATGGAAAAGAATCCAGGAAAGCTGTAATGAGCTTAATACTTTAGCATAGCTGTGCTTTGGGTGTCAATATGCTGACACGCTCACATTTAACAAATGTATTATTTAGTGTAGTGTTGCAGTGAAACACAAACCTCATGTAGTTACTAGAGGAAAAGTCTACAGTAAACTTCACTAACTTTGTACCAACCCATGCATTAAATGTTAACACGCAGTTTTAAGTAAGGAAAACTGAGCTGTCGGTGTCTCTAGATTAGCCGTTACCAAAGTCACTGGTCATTGATCATATTTGAACAAGACAGGTCAGAGGTCACGAGACAGAGCCGTGAAGTTAGCATGACTGACCCAGAGTCTACCGCAGTGCTCGCAGCTCTGCTTCCACTTTGAGATTTCAGCAGTCTTACATAGCAGGATTACTGCTCGCTCTCCATTCATTTCCTATGGAACTTGAGCGAAGCGATTGTCGCCTCATTGCACGAGTTCCATAGGAAATGAATGGAGAGCGAGTGACGTAGCTCCCGTGTGTGTGTGTGTG
>JAVDPK010000062.1:184701-203546 GCA_034780415.1 Cichlasoma orientale
TGTGTGTGTGTGTGTGTGTGTGTGTGTGTGTGTGTGTGTGTGTGTGTGTGTGTGTGTGTGTGTGTGTGTGCATGTGCGCGTGCCATATTCCTCCTATAAGTCAAGTCTGTGGGAATTGTGGTTCTGCCATGTTAACAGATGGCTCTCGGTTTCCCAAACATGCTGAACAGATCACACTGTATCCCAAGGAGCTCTGACTGGGTCAGCCCCCACATGATTTCACTCTATCATAACACACTGTCATCACATCTCACCCCCAACAGCGAGCTGATCAAGAAATAAAAGCGCAGGACAGCATAATATAACCCCGGAATACTGCAGACAGACACACACAAACATCTATATACCTTCACATTTACTGTCTGCTGTATAGCTGTTAGTTTATCTTTGTGATACACGCCGTCATGATTTTAAGACTGGCCACATTTGTTTTCCATCTCTCTTGGTGGTCTCACGTTGCTGTGGAAACTGGCATATTCAAGAAGTGATTGCCGGTGATACTTTCTAATAAATCAGCTTCCTGCTCTGAGCTTCCTGCATGCTGTTTATCCACTAACCTCTGTATGCTATCAAGACAATGGCAGATTAATATTATTATTAATATGTCCTATAACCTTAATGTGATTTCATTAATGGCCACAAAAAATTCTTATCATTTATAAAACTTTTTAAATTATTAGAGATTAATTGGAAAAATGACCCAGACCCACATAAGCAGCAGAAAAAGTACAGATGTTACTGATTCCACCTTTGTGCATAAGAAACAAATCATTTTTATTAGAATAAAAAATACAAGAGAACTATAAAAATTAGAAACATATTTTTTTGGTCTTTCAGCTCTTCGTCGCTCTGCGTTTAAACATTAAACGATGCCGGCATTGATCTGCTGCTAACTGATGAACATCAGCTGCTGCCGTTTTATAAATGCCAACTCATTTGCCGATAAACTGATATCTGTCGAGCAAGGCTGCTATCGGCCTTCATGGATGTTCTGCAGATACATTATAAAGAATTAGGCCACACCTCTTAATCACTGAAATCAGTGTTTTTAGTCCCAGTATGTAAAATTACGCACGTGGACACACAGTCTGCCTTTACAAACATTTGTGAAAGTAGTGCTCGCTGTGCCACTGTTTCACCAACTCAGTTCATGATATTTCTTCCCTGCCAGATATTCCACAATCAACTGCAAATGGCATTATTGCAAAGTGGAGCTGTTTAGGAACCAAAGCAACTGAGTCAAAAAGTGGCGAACCAAACTTCCTCTGGCATTAACATCGGCACAAAAACTGCGCCGGGAGCTTCGCTGCAGGGGTTTCCATGGCCGAGCAGCTCCTGTAGGTGGAATGTGTTGGTGGCCCAGTACTTTTACATTGGTTAAATGGTGTCATATTTCTCCATATAAATTAATATATTCCACGTTTAATTCTTTTTTGTATAAATTTGAATCACAAATTGTAATCGGTTATAAAAAAAACTGCTTGTGTTAATATTTTATGCAGTTAGAATGCTGCAGTCCTGCAGTACACTGAGTTCCTGAAGAACCCTGCTTGTTTTTATTCATCTCCAAATGCAGCACAGATTTACTTTTTACTTTCAGGCTCACAAAGTTTTCCAAACTTTTTAAAACGTCCTAACACCAAATACATGTAAAAGGTTTGCTAAGCGTCCCATAGTGCGGGCGCCCACATGGCTTTGGTGCAGGCGGCCCGGGTACGCCTCTGACCCGTGGCCCTTTGCTGCACGTCTTCCTTTGTCTCTCTTCGCTGTACATTATCTAAAAAAGCGTCCCACAGTGTAAGTCTCTTCATCTGAGAGCACTCAGGTTTAGACTGAAGGAAAAACTAGATCAGGGCTTTATTTTTTCCCACATAAATGATGGTTTCTCTATTTGCAAAAAGCGAGCCTACAGCGCTGTAGATAACTGTGCGAGCGGTCGATGTGGACAATATGAGTGTTGTATTCTTCATGTAGAGCCATAAATCCTCACCACCTTAAAGTGGATAAACAAAGTCATTTCTCGTGTTGTGGTGCTAATCTTTGTTGTCAGTGCACGTCCGGCAGTCAACGAGAAGACAAGGATAAAAGGATCACCCCCTCTCACGTCGGTTCCGCTGGCACCAGAAACGCATACGGTGACATCCAAAAACATTAGCGTGGGTATTCAAAGCAGCTTGAAATTCCATGAATAGTGTTCTTCATCTATTAGCTTGGCGCACACACACATATACACAAGGAGCCACACAAGCCAGCTGGTGCCAATCCCTAGCTGTATCTGGGTCAGAGCTAACAGAGATGAATCTAACAGAAGTTTCACATTGCCCCTCTTTCTTTCTTCTATTCCGCTGCTGTAGAAACGTAATTAATGACAGCAGCACTTTAGGGAGGGGGTGAAGAAGAGAGGTGGGTGAATTGGAGAAGGAAGAGAGGCAAAAAATCTCAGGAGGCAAAGGGATATGAGAGACAATGACATCTTGGCAAGAAATCCCAAAGATGCAGCACAGGGGTGTAAAAGTTTGATGCCACAAGGTGTATGTAGCAATGTTAAATGAAGTGTTAAATGCAATGAATCTTTCATAACTTTTGGGGGGTTAGCAGCAACTGGCCGCTATGTTACTCCAACTGCTTGGGGATGTGCCAGTGGGGGTGTGCAAAGGGTTTTTTTTAATGGTGGGGGAACTTAGATCAGTATCCTAAATTGTAATAATAGAACATCCTGTGATGGTTTGGCGTTACCTCATTCAGGAAGCGGTGAATGGAGCTAATTTGCCTTTTTGGAACAGTACTTATATTCATTCATCTGCAGTTGTGGCACTGTGAATGAGGGATGATTGATATGTAGTGAAACAATGACAGCAGAAGCTGATGGATTCTTGTTATCCCTGAAAAAAGAAGTAATCAAGTGACTAATGAAGTTAATTAGTTTTCACAGACATCAATGTTTTAACTTTTATAAATGCTTCAACTGCTGTGACAGAACATGCAGTAATTACATAGGTTGGATAAAAAGCTGTAAGTAATTTGTGGGAGGGGGGAAAAAAACCGCCCCAACAACACTCACTATGAATGTTTCATGTTGGAAACTTTCTCCATGAATATTTCATCTGCAGAAATGTCAAAAAGAGAGCAGCATGGAGCAGAGTGGGCAGCCAGCCTCATATTGTAGTGCTGCCCTGCTGCACTGAATGTAGTGATGAAAGAGACATGAGGCAGACTTTTTTTTTTTAATTCTTATTTCTCCTGGGCAGAGTTATTTATGCAGAGGGTCGTAACTGAAAGCTGCATCTTGGTGTGTCCAAGAAGAAACATTCGTGCCAAAAGCTATACCAGGAGCTGCATGTGTGATTAAACCAGGCTGGACATTACGTCAAGCTGGATCAACCATTATAATGTGTTGGACCAACTATATTGTCATATATATACATGACAGTTTTTCCACTTCTGTGTAGCTAGTTGGTGCTAAAACAATATTAAAACCTTTCCTGATTTACTAAGTGGGGCAAACGCTGATGTAAGCGGGAAGTCCTGCAGGTGAGCTACTGACATTGCACAGATTTATGAGCATTGACACAGACAGATCAATGCAATCTCCCAAAGGCAGCATAGATTAGCATGTCAAAAACGAGCAGAGCTAATGATGGAGCGACTAATCTACTAACCATAGTATGACAGCAGTTTTCTGCATGCTGTATTTTCTTAAAGTCAAACAAAGGAAGCTGGCTCAAACACCTGTGGGCAACAAAAAGTTTCTCCAAATCTAGGATTAAATTCAGTAACACCTGACACATGGATCTAGAGAAAGCATATGTTGGGGTGCCAAGAGAGGAACTGTGGGACAGTATAAGGAGGTCAGGAGTAGCGGAGTATGTGGGGGTGTAGGAGGACAGTCGTGAGGTGTGTAGTTGGAGTGACAGATGGGTTCAAGGTGGGGGTGGGATTACATCAGGGATCAGCTCTGAGCCCCTTCTTGTTTTCGATGTGGATGGACAGGTTGACTGATAAGGTCAGGCAGGAGTCTCTGTGGACTATGATGTTTGCAGATGACACGGTGATCTATAGTGAGAGGAGGTGGAAGAGAGCCTGGAGAGGTGGAGGCGTACACTGGGTAGAAGAGGTATGAAAGCCAGTAGAAGCGAGACAGAATACGTGTGTGAATGAGAGGGAGACAGGTGGAAGGTGAAGATACAAGGAGTACAGGTAGTGAAGGTAGATAAGTTTGAATACCTGGGGTCAACCATCCAAGACAACAGACAGAGCACAAGAAAGGTGAAGGGTGGAGTGGGTGGAGCAGCTGAAATAAGAAGAACATCTGAACGACATGTCAGATCTGTCTGACACGGCTGTCCTTTCACAGACACTTCAGTGTGTTGTCATAGAGCTGATTCTAGAAGGGAAGTGAAAATAAATGCAAAATACATGAAAGTGATGTTACCAAGACATACAGAGGCTTTTGCGCTCTCTGCAATTATCATGTTGGACCAATCTCTGTGTAGACATGTGACTGTAAAAAGTAACTTTGCTGTCCATATTGCATCCATCCATATGTGGGTCTTATTTTTAGGAGTTATCCCCCCCCCCTTTGCTTTTGTGTGTTTTTGTCCTGTCTCTCTCCCCTCACCCCCAAACCGGTCGCGGCGGATGGCTGCCCCTCCCTGAGCCTGGTTCTGCTGAAGGTTTCTTCCTGTTAAAGGGGAGTTTTTCCTTCCCACCGTCACCAAGTGCTTGCTGTCCTGTAGCTTTGACACTGCACTCATAGCTTTAAGCTACCCATCTGCAACAATAAGGTGCTTGTTCTGATAACATGACCTTCTGGCAACTGTCACAGCCATATCAGGTGCCTCATTAGTAAAGCCCAACAGTAGTTTTTTAGCACCAAAAGAGATTTTTAGTCATGCAATCAGGATCATTACTTTCAGGCAGCCAGTAATATAATATTATATAATATAATGATAACCTTTGAGGGTTTATTTCTACACACAGGCTAACATATGACAACAGTACAGAAGTTTTAGGTTCCATCTTCACCAACATGTTTTAGTATATTAGCTTAGTGAGTCTGTGTGATGTTGATAGAAAAGTCACTGGTTGGTCATTAATGTTAAATTTGTCAAGTTTTCAACAACCAAACCTTTTACAAAAAATATTTCTTGCAAAAAATACTAAAACAGACTAAATGATGTGCAACCTTTGAACTGCACAGTGAGGGGATGGAATTATTGGAACGTCAGCGGGAACTTTGAATCTTTTCTTTGTCTTCTGTTTTTAGATTTTGCTCCTTTTTGTGTACGTTTTCTGCTTAAATGCACGGGTGTGGAAGGATTTTAGCGTCCGTGTTGGTAGCAGAACATGTCAAAGTGACCGGAATAACAGTCTCAGTGACGTGCAGCGTGTTGTCCTCAGATGTTTTATATGGGCCTTTTTCTGTTTGTTGTTGGAAGTAGATTTCATGTGTGTTCAGGCGTTTCAGTCTTTAGCCCTTGAAAGTCTTGAGGATATATTATGGAGATGCCTTTCTTGTGGTTTATAGCTGTATGATGAATGTTTTTAACTGGAAACATTGCATGAAAGTGTAGAGTAGGCAAAGAAAAAAAGTTGGCATCAAATTCCAAATCCAGCCTTCGCCCACGGAAGGGTGAAGACATTAAAATCAATGACTTTTCGAGGTCTTCCTGTTGCGTGTACAGCAGGAATTGTTGCTCTCAACATAAACAGGAATCCAGGTAAAGGAAGAAAGGTTAAAACACTCATTATGCTGTTAAAAAGCTTCCCATCATTCTGTATCTGTTTTCCCTGTTACTCCGCCTTCCACTCACTCTGTCCAATTGCTTGCATTCACCATTCAGTCCCCCATTTCAATTGGTCCATCCTGCTCAAGTATGACTCAGAAAGGTGTGTCGGTCTACTATGTGAACCAGCACAATGTGTGTTAGTGTGGGTGTGTTACAGCGTGCTGGCGTGAGTGGGTGTTACCATGCCCTGTCATTTTGAATGATGTCATGTTTTTCCTCTGGACTTTTCAGTTTGCTCTGCTGTTCTCTTTTTTTTTTTTTTTTTTTTGCTGTTCCCAAATTTGATGCAGATTCCATCTCTTCTCTCCACGTTCTTTGTCGCTTCCTGTCTCTTTGATGTTCTAAGCAGGACAGCAGAGCATTCAGGAATTCCACTTAAAACTTTCTTTGACTGTAACTGTTTATGTTGACGATGGTTTTTTTTAGACTCAGTGTTTGCTGGATATCAAAACCTGGCATCCAGTCCTTGACAATGAAGGCTGACATATTTTTTTTCCGGCAGACGCTGAGTCTCAAGGTTTACTACTGAACCATTCACCATGAAGGACAGGGGCATAAAAGCAGCCGCCGCATCCACCCAAACACCTGCTGTACAAGCGTGTTACTTATTTCCATCCAGATCAACAACCTTTAAAATGCATCGTTGCTGCTTTTACGTCCTGAGTCCTGCTCTTCCTTTCACAGCCATTCACATTCCAAACTTTAAGTCCACTTTAATCCCCACATCTCATCCTTGACCTCCATCCATATCAATCCACACTTCTTGTCCCAGTCAACTGCAAATGTCTGCCAGAGCCTTCAGATACATTGAGAAGAGGTCCAGCAGCCATTGTGCCAATGAATCAAAGCCAGAGCAGTGCCTCGTGTTGTTTTGAGATCATTGCCAGGCCTCCTTTCATAAGAGTAGTCAACACGGCATCCTTTCCTTACTCGGGACACCTTCACATGATCACCAGGTTCCGGGCAGCTGTAGGCGCTCCGTGTTCCAGAACCACACGTCACATATCCAGTCAAACCCAACCCGCCCGCACCTACACGGTCACAGTCACACATAGTGCTGTGCTGTGGTGTTCTTACTCATCAGTGCAACAACCAAGGACCCTTCTTTTGTCTGTATTTCCCAAAACAAGACCAACTCGAAAATGTATGCATTTATGTTTTTGAGTGTGGCCACGTCCAAAAGCAACTCCCACACCAGAATCCTCATCGTTTACCGCCGTCTCCCGCAAAGGTGACGGTGAGAGTGAGGGTAGGTGTTCTTGAAGGGAAGGTGAGTAAAAAAGAGGAAAAGCTGGTCTTTGAGTTGCTTTTGGACAGGGAATAGTTTATGTCCTGTTATATTTTTTCTCTTGTCTGGCAGACCCTCGGGCAAATGTTCAGCAGGGGTTTGAGATCTCCTTAGAAGCACTTAAAGTCATTAAGTCCACCTAAAGCCAAATGTCCACAGGATGTGGCTGCGCTGCGTCCCAGTTGAGCTCTTGTTATGTTCACAGTGCACAGGTGAAAGTTCAGGAGTGGAGCATCTGTCCAGCCTCTTTTCTGAGATAATTTAGGATTAATGTGATGTAATTTACTGTGTTTTACAAGGATAGATAAAGACAGCTCTATCATTGGTTAACAAATGCTTTGTGCTGGTACTTTAATTACTGGTTGACCTCAAAGTCATTTTGCCCCTAAAATGAAATGCAGAACAATAACACACACATGCTCTGTTAGTGTAAAGGAGATCTCTTCTGTTTTTCATGCACATATTCTTGGTGCATGCTCGTATTAAACATGGCTGAAGTTTCAAATAATTAGGTCATTATGAGTAAGGAAGCTAAAACAGGTTGATTGAGACGGAGGTTTAACTGAGGATGTCCCAGGTTGATCCTGTGATCTGAGGTTACACGATGAGACAGACTAAAAAAATTTCCACAAAACTACAAACAAAGATGGATGAAGCCAGCGGACGCAGATCGTCTGCGCAGCTCAACAGCCAGACCTGGTGGACGTTAACTGTAAAAGTGACGTTTAAATGATTGTGAAGGTCTGTTTTGTTTGGCCCCAGGACGAACCCTAACCCTAACCCTAACCCTAACCCATTTTTAGGGTGCCTTTTGGCCTAAGCGGGAGAACAGTTGTAAGTCCCTGTCCCTTTGCCCTGGCTGGTCTGTTACACTGTTACACAAAAGTGGTGTCACAAGTGAGGACGGAGATGCAGAGAGCAGACGTGACCTTCACGGACAGGTTGGTCACGGCCCCTCTGTGCATTTGCGCTCATCCTCATTCCCTTTCAAAGCTTAGAGAGGAGGCTCCACCTGGCACATCAGTGAAGGACGTGCAAGAAGAGGGTGAAGCGGGGACAGAGGGAGGGGAAGTGGGAGCCGAGACTAAATCATTTTTCATTCCCCTGAATATTTAGGTAGCTCGCTGGCATAGGGGGGAAAAATCCATTGCCAGCTTTGATTGAAAGCAGGAGCTGTGTGAGCGCTATTCCTCATTAGTAGAAGCTTTCTTTTCTCGGCGGAGGCGAAAAGAGCGGTGGGAGCGAGTGCAGGGGGGGGTCGGGGGCAGCCAGTGTAATTTGGCTCCCTAAACTTTCACCTTCTCTTCTCTCACTTGATTCGCTCTGCTCCTCTAGAGACCAGCTGAGCTTCAGCCAAAAGGTTTATGCCTCTCACTTCCTCCACCCTTATCCCCTTGTTGGGGCTCGCCCTCGCTGCCACAGCCGTAATATTAAGGGCGATGCTCGCTCGCACCCTCAGATGACTTTTTCAGGGAGAGGAAAGTGACCCAAGCTTGCTGAGTAACTTTAGCTATGGTGTGGTAAACTTTTCTTTTTTCTTGGCCCTGTATTTGAATGTTTTACTCTGCAGGAAAGTAAATAGGACAGTAGGATGAAAAACAACCTGTTATGCAGAATATCTAAATGAATGAGGGGGAGGGGGGGTGTAGTGTAGCTCCTCTGTGTGTGTCTGTCTGGCTTCGCTCGCCCTGCACCTGCAGACAGTAAGTAGAGCAGAGTAAAAATAATGTTTGCTCACCCAAAGATGATGGAGGAGCTTGTAAATGTGAACTCCCAGTGAATGAACCGAGCTGTTGCGTCCCACAAGGGCCGTACCTAACTGCCCCGCTTCAAAAGCGTGTGTCCCAGACATTTTACATCTGCTTTAACACCATCCATTCAGCGCCCGCATGGCCAAACATCCAAGAGTACAGCGTAGTTTATTAAAGGGGGGGAAAAAGCAGCTGACAAGATGAGGGAGTGCTGGTGCGGGGATAATTCCAGGTTGTGTCCTGCTGAAAAAGCAAAGCAGGCGACAGAATGTGTCAGCTTGTGTTAGCGCATTAATTTGAAAAGCCAGACCACTCACACCAGAGGCCGCATCGTTTTCACCGTCTGGCACGCACATGTCTGTAGGTATTCCTCAGCGGTCCCACTCCACCGCTGGCTGCCCCGTGGTGTTCCCTCCACCGCTGATATTCAGGTTCATTGCTCCTGCTGACAATATCAATAATTACCAGCAGGCACAAAATTGGCACAAATACAGAATAAATTCGCTTCAACACACTCGGCAGAGTTCAGACCCCCGTTAAACCTCAGCAACTCTCCATTATTTACCTCAGCAGCAGCAGAGACAAAGAAGCAGCTTATAAAACCTTTAACTTTTATTTAAATTGTCCAATTCAGAATCATCTCCTCGGGCGTCTGTAAGTCCCCTGGAGGACCATTTTTGGCATGTTTGCGCATGCATAAAGTCATGCATCCATGCTTTATTTGATAAATTGGTAAATATTACATCATAAAATTTGTTTCAATAAAAAAAACGAATAATCAACTGCCTCTTCCTCATCCTGTGGATTGAACCCAACTCCACCAACACCACTGGAGCTGATGACTGCAGCCCCTGTTCTGCTTTGCAGCCTAGGTGAAGCTTCACCAGCTCTCCACCTGCTGCAGGCTTTACATAGAGGGGCTCTCCCAGAGCAGAAAAATGACCATTGTCTCCGATCCAGTCCAAGACAGTGGAGCTGAAGCTGAATGAAGACTGCCACAACAGCGGCGTACCAGCCTGCCCATAGGGAACCACTAGATGGGAAGGAAATGAGTTAACTGGTTGGCAGCTGCCGACCTTTCAAAATAAGAGCAAGGGGACGGTCCAGCAGTAAAGAAAAAAGTATAAATAAATAGCAAAATAGATTTGGTAGTCAGTCAGTTTGCTGTTAATGCAAATCAGCTTTACCTCAGGTCTTAATGATAAATTTAATCTCACATAAAAACTTGGACACATCACATGGTTGCACTATTCTAAGCTTCTGTTTTAGCAGAAACATCAGATCTCTAATTCCAGGTGCTGCAACGTTGTTAGTCTTTACTTAGTGTGCTGTCAGTGAAATGAAGAACCTCCTACACAAAACTCGTACATCAAAAGCCTTTCAGCACTTCGTATGACAGCAGATCAAATCGTTCTTCACTAACTTAACACGGAGTCCATTTTTTTGGAACTCTAATTAATTTAAACAGTATTTTTGCTGCTATAAAGAAACAGTTACATCAGACTGACGTGTCTGACAGCCCTCAGTAGGTGGCTCACCCGTTGCCTTTGTTGTATTGCTAAAGATCACGCGGTGAAAATGTGAGGCGCGCCATACGTAATTATAGCACAGGTGATTTCGGCCACTTTTCATCCTTTAATTTATGTGTTTGTGCCTGCAGTTAATTTTGATGAGAGCAGTATTAGAATATGTCCTTTTAATTCTGAAATTATTGCCGTATTTTAATTGGATTTTGGTCTTTATAGTTAATTATGAAAAACAGCTGAAGTGAAAGATGCTGCTTTCCTTGCAGGACTTGAACGCGCGATAATGTTGGTTTAAACTTAAATGCGAGTGTACGGAGATCATCGAGTATTAATGAGGCTTCTGCAGGGCAGCCGTGAATGGTTTTTGATTTCGACTGCCATAAATACAAATGTGAATTTATTGTGCCGACGCACCGCAGTTCAAACGCAATGCAGCGTGCAGTAGTATACATTAAAAACACTGCCTGCCCCACATTTGTAGTGACTTTGCACCTGCCAAGTTATATAAAAAACCTCAATCCCAAAAGATGCACACACATACACATGTATAAAAACAGTAAGTGATGGGTATATTTATTCTATACTCGCTATAAGTGGAGCTCCTCTGATTTGATAAGGAACCCTGTAGGGACACACCAGGAACTGAACACACAGACACACTGGGAATAGTCTCAGCACAGCTGCAGTCACAGCTAATTGGGCAGACAGGGAGCGCTCACAACACCCAAAGGATTTTTCTTTTTGAATGTGTATGTGAGCGATTCCCTCCCCCCCCCCCCCCTTACTCGTGTGACCTAGAGCCTCTCCTTCACTGATGGAGTGTTAGGGTGATAGATGGAGCAAGTCTCCTCTCTCTTCCTCATCCTAATTCCCAGCCTATCCATCCATCTATCCATCTTCTCTGGACAAAGGGAAGGGGCGAGGAATAAAGTGATGGATGAGTATGGAAAACTTTTCTAATGCGTTGCGTTCTTCTCCCGAGAGGAGGGGAATGAAAGAGATAAGGAGAGGCCGAGTCACATGATGACAGAGGGAGCGAGAGCTACACCTCCATGCTGGAAGATCCCGACAGCCGCCTCCTCCCCTGAAGCCGTTCTCAAACACATGCTGAGGATTGTTGTTTGTCTCTGGTCGCGCTCGCTCAGGGGAGAGGTGTTAAAAAAAGGAAAAAGAAAGAAAAGAAATTTGATCAGAGGGGAGGGGGTTTGATTAGATTAACGGTGACTCCAGACCACAGGAGCGCTTGGCTGTAGTCTCTCTTTCCCTCTCTCTTCATTATCTGATTGGCCTTCTCTTTTTGCATCTCTTCCCATGGTCTCATATTTTTAATGGGAGTCGACCATTGTGAGTGACTTTAATGCACCGATGTCCCACTGACCACTTCTTTTTTTCAAAGGCTTCGTCGACTCTAGTCCTCAGCGCAGCAGCTCTACTGTATGTTGTCCTAGTATAATACCGCCTATCTCACTTTCTGAACACCTCCTCCACCTCCTCCTCCCCCTCCTCCTCCTACTTCCCCCTGCCTACCCCCTCACCCCCACCCCCAATCATTTCCCATTTCCAACAGAAGCTCAGAGTAAACCCTACTACTCGGATTACTCCCCCACCCGCCTTCTCATCCACAAGATGTGCACCAGCCACTACCTGGACCTGTTCATCACCATCGTCATTGGGCTCAACGTCATCACCATGTCGATGGAGCACTATCAGCAGCCCAAGGTCAGATTTCTGGTGGTGGAAATAGCAGCCAGTCTGCTGGCTTACTCTTTGGGGGAAAGAGCCGGTTTAAGGTTTCCACTTCTGTTCAGCTGGCTAATAAAAGCTAAATCATCATCGCGCTGCAGCTGATGGTTTTGTGCCTGCACGTAATCAGAGCCTACTGAAATGAGGCTAGTCAATAGTGGGTCTACTCATAAGTAAACCAGAAATGAAAATGAAAATAGCGATTAAATATACACTCACTGGTCATTTTATTAGGTACACCTGTTGAAAAGCTTGTTAACACAAATATCTAAACAGTTAATCACAAGGCAGCCGCTGAATGCACTTAAGAATTTAGACGACCAGCTAACATTCAAACTGTGCCCCAGGATGGGGGAAGAAAAGTGATTTAAGTGACGCTGAACGGGGCGTGATTGTTGGTGTCTGAGTATTTCAGAAAATGCTGATCTACTTGGATTTTCCCCACACAACCATCCCTGGGGTTCAGAGAAGATGGTCCTGAAAAGAGAAAATAATATCCAGTGAGCGTCAGCTGTGACCTTGTTGATGCCAGAGGTCAGAGGACAGACTGCTCTGAGCTGACAGGAAGGCAAAAGTAATTCAAAAAAACCACTCGTTACAAACGAGGCATGCAGGAGAGCATCTCTGAACGGACATCAGGTCCAGCACGTCGAACCTCGATGCAGATGGGCTGCAGCGGCAGGGACCACCCGGGGTGCCACACTTGCCGGCTAATAACAGGAAACTGTGGATTGCCGGGTCAGAATGTGGCATAAACAAAGTGAAAGTGTGGATCCATCCTGCCTTGTATCAGCGGTTCAGGCCCGTAATGGTGGTTGTGCAGTGGTGTGGGGGCTTATTTTCTTGCCACACTTCCGGCCCCTTAATGCCAATTAAGCATCATTTAAACACCACAGGCTGTTTGTCTGTTGTTGCTGACCATGTCCATCCCCGGCGTAGCCCAAGAGGTAGAGCAGGTCATCTATCAATTGGTCCGTGGTTCGATCCTCAACTAGAATCGTGTTAAATGTCCATACCTGGGTTTAAACATTAATATGAATATTAATTTTAAAAATCAACGATTCATTGGTGTTTTCCTTCTTCCAACATCGGTTATTCATAACAACCTCATACTGTACCAGTGGATCATATCGTGGAGATAATGCAGCTTCTCATAGTTACAGCTACCAATAAATGCATAGTTTCTTATTATATGGGAGTGAAATTATAAATGTTTCAAAAGCATTTCTACCCAGCCAGACTGATTCTGCTGCCACAAAAATGATCTAAGCCGAATATTGGCGAGGCCCGCTGACTGTTAAAGACCTCAGTCTTCATTCTTCAGGTCAGTGGCGTCTAAAACTGAGTGTTTTTGGAATTCTAGTTTAATCTTCCAAGAACATAAGGTTTATAGCTGCGGATACTTTAGGAGACAGTGTCAGGTGTACAAGCTTTTCCAGCAATAATAAAATAGTAATGAAAATAAAAACAGCCTCACCAGTTCTTTGAACAGGGCTGAGAAAGGGATAAAGTCATCAGGGAAAACAAATGAAAGTTAGATAAGAACTGTAAAAAGCCCGGCCAGAAAGACTGCGGTGAACTGCGGAGGGAGGTCAAAACAATAAATAACGGATTATTGGACCGTCAGTAAAATAGAAAAAAATATTAAAGGACTTTAAATAATGCTGCAAACTTTAGAGAGTTCAGGTAACCAGGGTTACCCCAAATCCAGTCCATTAAATAAAAGGTAATTATATGTATCCTGAGAACCACTGAGGTCTGGTATGGATATTTAGAATTTATGGCCCATATTTTAATCACCATCAGGCAGCCGTGGCAACTGGGATTTGTCCAAGACTCGTTTTTGAAACATACAGTACCAGTCAAAAGTTTGGACACACTCAGAACTGAGAACTGAAGGTGACTTCTGAGATCCATGCTAGAAGAACAGGAGTGATAGGGTAGATAAGTAGGTATTGAGGCGCGGTATATGCAAATGTAGAGCAGGAAATAGCTGGATCTGAACATCATGGTAAGGATGATAAGGATATGTTTATAATGTTGCCTCTGATTGAAAGTCCACTGAAGTCATGAACTAACAATCAATATGTGCGTTCAGCTTTAATTCGAGGGATTTAATAAAAGTATCGCAGAATCTGTTGTGGAATTAGAGCCATTTTTACACACAGTGCCCATTTTCAGATGCGCACATGTAGCTCAGTGACGAGCCGCTTCCTGGGCAGGTGAGGCCCGTTTTATTTCACATTAAGATCTGGAGTTGATTCCGAGTGTTGAACTTGCATTTGGCAGCTGCTCACTAGAACTCTCAATATGAGGTCCAAAGAAATGTGAGTGAAGGAGGCAGAAAAAAATAACACATCAGAAAGACATCAAAAAGTGTAGGAGCGGCCAAATCAACAAACATTTTTAAAAAGAATGAATGTGATGGACGGCTCAGCAACAGTTCTTTCCATGGTTACAAATGTAACAAAATGCACTGCTCAAAAGAATAAAGGGAACACTCAAACTAGGATGTGAACTAGGAGTGTTCCCTTTATTTTTTTGAGTGTTCCCTTTATTTTTTTGAGCAGTGTACATTTTCCTGAGGGGATAAATAAAGTTTTTTTGATTGCTATTAAAGTAGAATAGATTGTTAAGTAGAAAAAATTGAGATAGAGATTTATCGCAAACTGGTCCCAGCTGTTAGTTGATGCGTTGCCACCAGTGAGACTGCAGTCCAGTCCCTGCTGATCACCAGCTCTCTCTACAACTCTCTGCTAAAGGTCAGTTTTTACATGCAGATGGGAAACGTGAAATCTCCCTCCAGCAAAAATGTGCACTTTGATTCTAATGGGCTTTTCATAGAGAGCGAGGGTGATGTGATCTATTCACGGACGGGCTAATTCTGAAGAAAGGACACAGTTTTGCAAAATGGACTCTTTGGTATTTTATGCAGGGATTGTAAAAGCACCAAAGTGGTTTATTGAAGCTGCAAAAATAACCAGCATAACAAGCCATTTAGTTTAAATCAGTGTTTTCCCATTAAAATATGAAAAAGATAGCAAAGCGGTGAGATCATTTCATTGGTTTCCACTGCAGTTTCAGCACATTTTAATAAATAATGAAAACCACGGTTCACAATGGTGGCGGAACAGAGACGTTTTAATGCCGGGTTTACAGACTTGTTAAAATGGATACATTTGCGCTTTATGAATCTGTAACATTTCATCGTTTCTCTCTCAGGAGCTGGACGAAGCACTGAAGATCTGCAACTACATCTTCACTCTCATTTTCGTCCTGGAGTCCGTCTTCAAGCTGGTCGCCTTCGGCTTCCGGCGCTTCTTCAAGGACAAGTCAGTATATAAATCTCCCGCGAGCTCCCCGGAGCGGCACGCTGACCTTTCCCAAACTGACACAGATCAGCCAGAGATCCCGAATAAATATTTGCCTCCCGTTTTAGGGTTTTGACATTTGGGTGGATGTGATATTTTAAAAGATCAGTGGTTGAAGGTACTTGTCTTTAACTTCTCAGTCATGTAGCAAATCTGAGGCGGCGTTCAGAAAAGTGAAATGAGCTTTTCAGTGAGGCCTGTATGAATACAAACTGCCTTGTTAAACACCAATAAAACACAACTGCCTCAGATGATTTCATAGCTTTGAAATCCCTGGCTTCTGCTCAAAACCGCACAATAATACACAAACACAATCTCACTGATGCGCACTGGCACACACAGCGCATAAACAAACACACACACACACACACACTGGCGCGCACAGCTCAGCGGAGACGTCGTGTTTTTGGACCGGCGCTGACCACCTAGGAGTCGGCGATGTCTGCTGCCTTTGCCAGAGCGGTCCGTGATCCTTTTCAGACACACCAGTTTGATAACAACTCAGCGCACACCCCTCTGTTTCACACACAGGTGGTGCAGCAGCATTCAGCCAGAAAGCTCAGGGCTAATTTGAAACTGCAGAATTTCAAGTTGATTGATTAATCCAGTTAATATAGTTGTTGAGACAAAATTTCACACAGATTAGAAAGGATGGAATAACGAGGTTACTGCGACCCCCCCCCCCCCTTCCAAACTTTTTCTTTATTGAACATCAACTTCAAAATCTTGTCTCAGCATTTTGTGGAGCATGACTTTCTTTATATGCCAAACAGGAACAACATTATTGCTGCTTTTTTAAAAAAATTTTATTTGCCTCATAACACTTAAAGTAGTCGTCTCGCTCTCAGCTGTCGTGCAGAAAATGATGCGATCAGTTAAGTGTGCATGACTAAAGCTTGGAACATTGAAGTGATGCATGACACAGAATCCTCTGAGTGTCGCTGTAGACTTCAAAAGGCCATAAAAACTGTGTTGTGCCCAGGATTCTTCCTTAGTTTTCCCAAACTACAGACCATCTCATGATGGGATCAAGCCAGCTTTTTACTGGGCACCATGGTGGTGGAGGGGCTAGCACTTTTGCAACAAGGTTTCTGGTTCGGATCCCTGGACGGGACCTTTCTGTGTGGAGCTTGAATGTTTGTTTGTTTTTTAAATGTTGGATTTGCCAAAAAACAGCGCAGATTTCAGGAAGTTACTGCATCCAGCCAAGAAGCAGTCTGGCTCCCCTGAAACATGCATATTCTAACATGCTACCTGGCTCTAAAGAGGGCGACAGGCAGCTAAAGCTAACTGCCTCTCGTTGCTCTTTGAGTTACGTCTCTCGGGCCTGGTGTTGTGTCAGTACCAGTAAAGTAAATAAGCACTGAATTAAAAAGAAAAAGTAAAAACTGGTCATTGTTAAAGTTTTTAAATAACGAGCTTCCCAAACAGGATTCTTACTGATATGAAAAAAGTTTGCATATATTTTCGTTACATTTGAGAATTTAACTTTTTGGCAGATATCAGTGCAACAGTGTCAGTGTATTATTTTAAAAAGGTGCCATCAAAGAGGCCTCAGTAGTATCTAAATTACCTTTAAATGCAGTGATCAGTGGGAAATAAAGACTGCATGGATATAATAACCAGTCAACAGTGAATTAAAAAATAAGCTCAACACTGAAAAAGTTTCCTAACTTTACTCCAAGATAAGTAAAAAAAAAAAAAACATCTTTCCCCCCTCCTGGGAGTTTTACTGCTGTTGACTGAGTGAACTTTTTAGTCCAAGCAACAAGATGGCAACTGGAAACTGATTTAAAGTCATCAGATTTGTGCCTCAATTCTGACTGAAGTCCAGTTCATGTGACTGGAGTTCACACCTCTGTGCTGAAGGAAATGACTCACACTGGGCAGCCAATCACATTTATCTGAGGTTTCAGTCAAAGCAGCTTGGTGTTGGTAATGATGTGTGTGTGTGTGTGTGTGTGTGTGTAGGTGGAACCAGCTGGATCTGGCCATTGTGCTGCTGTCCATCATGGGCATCACTCTGGAGGAGATTGAGGTCAATGCATCCCTGCCCATCAACCCCACGATCATTCGAATCATGAGAGTCCTGAGGATTGCACGAGGTATGCCCCCCCCCCTCCTCCTCCTCCTCCTCCTCCTCCTCCTCCTCCCTTTGTCCCTTTCGCCATTAAGCCATTCACCCACCCCAGCCCGTACACAGCGTGAAGCACCTATGCACGTCAAACTCTTTCAAGGTGCTGCACTTTGAGGATGATGTATAAAACGCGTCCCCGGGACTCCCCTTTTTGCACGGCAGATCTCAGCAGGGTTCGGCCCGACTGTGAGTCGACCAGATGGCACCGAGAAACGCAGTCAGCTGACAAACTGAGAAGAAGCAAAGGGAGAGAAAAACACAGGGTGAGGAAAGCTAGCTCAGGGTGTGAGGATGCCAGAAACACACTATGGCAGTAAGTGTTTAAACTGCAAGAGACTAAAGAGAGGATGAAGCAGAGATAAAAGGATGAAAGGGACGAGAAATAAAGAAAGAGAGGTGGGGCTGATGGATAATATCTGTTAGTGTTAGAGTAGAGGGTAGAAAAGGTTGAGCTAAAATTAACAGGAAGGGGTAGTTAGGTAATAAAAGGGGGGGGGGGGGAAAAATGGCCTGAGATTTGTTTTAAACTTACTTTGTAGGTATTCTAGTGATGAGTTTGTAGTTTTTGTGGTCTCTTGTGTTCAAATTCATGTATGTAGTATTATTGTTAATAGTAGTTTTTTTTCCCCCCCCTTGTTTCTCCCTCGGTCTCGTTTCGGTGTGGTCCCGCTTTGTTCGCATTCAATCTTGAACATAACTTACTAGCTCCTGTTGTGGGATTAGTAGTTAATTCCAGTTTTCCTTAACAATTTGTCTACCTCAACAACACATTGCACCCTTCTCCCATGTTCCAGTATTGCTATCTCCAGTTTTAACATCCAGTTTATAGACTAGACTTTCAGAGTAGTACACATAGTTCTGTTAGCCATGGTATATACTAGTTATTATATAACTTATTATATATAATTTCAGAGTGTGGGGATGATGAACTTTCCCCCCTGACCTGTTGTCCTGGCTCCCCCTTGCCGTAGCATTTGTGTCGTACCTCGTCAATCTCTAGTTGCTATATGTTGGAAGTTACTGGAAGAATGCCCTGGTTGGGATTTGAACCCCTGACCTCCTGCTCCAAAGCAGGACAGTACTGTTATCACTAATGTTACCACTACACCATTGCAGCTGGCTTGCAATGAGGTGTGAGACCAGTTCTACAGGTGTACAAGCTAAATGCAAGTGTGTGTGTGTGTGTGTGTGTGTGTGTGTGTGTGTGTGTGTGTGTGTGTGTGTGTGTGTGTGTGTGTGT
>JAVDPK010000062.1:231043-248293 GCA_034780415.1 Cichlasoma orientale
TATATATATGTGTGTGTGTATAATCAAAAGAAAGAATGGAAAGCTAGACTTTTAACACTACTGCATGATGTCAAAACACTGCTGGAATATTCCACCATTGGCAGGGATGCCAAATTACACAAGAAGTGGACTGAAAATCAACAAGTCTTTTGGAGACCTCAAATTTTTGAAGTGGAGGGGTCATCGTGACAGAGAATGGAACAAACGACAGCCAACATCCAAAAACGAGCTCTGGAATGTCCTTCAAGGAGCCTGGAGAACTATTCCTGAAGACCCCTTAAAGGAAATTACAAGAAAGCTGCCGAAGAGAGTTCAGGTTGTACTGAAGAATAAAGGTGTTCATGCCAAATAATGACTTTCATTAGAATTGCATAAATTCTGTTTTTTCCTTAGATAATAGATTTCTGTTTATTTTTCAATAAAGTGCTGCATCTATTTCCCCTTTTGCTAGCAAAATATAAAGAAAGGAGGACTGGCTCAAGACATTTGCACAGTACTGTAGGCATAAAAACTGTCTCCTCCATATTAGGGAGATGAGAATGGGTCAAACCAAAAGCTGATGCGGACAGGTGTGCGTGTCTTTGCGCATTCATTTTTGTCTTTGTGTGTATGTGTGGGGTGAGATGTGTGTGTATTTATGTGTGTACAGTCGCAGCCAAAAGTTGAATGATAAGTATTGGTTTTCACAAAGTTTGCTCCTTAAATTTTTATGATGGCAATTTGCATATACTCCAGAATGTTATGAAGAGTGATCAGATGAATTGCAAATGAGTCCTTCTTTGTCATGAAAATGGATTCAATCCCGCCCAAGCCCTGCCACAAATGTACCTGCTGACATCATTACAGTCATAGTCTCATTAACACAGGTGAGAGTGTTGACAGGGACAAGGCTGGAGATCACTCTGATGGAGTTTGAATAGCAGACTGGTGGTTCTTGAAATCCTTGAAATCTGGGAAGTATCCAAGATAAAGGGATGAAAATTATTAAGAAATATTGATACCTAGAAATATGGAGAGAATATTTGCTACTTCTTTGCCTAAAGGTTGGATGGAGGCACAAGTCCAGTGACGTGTCCATGATCTGACATATGAGTTTCTCTTTAGGAGTCACAAAGAAACAGGTCCAGGATTTTTTTCAATAATTTTAGAAAATAAGTTAACAGTAAGCATAAACTTAGTCTCATTAAGAAATCATTCAGTTATGCTCGCCTCTATCAGAAAAACAGAAGTTGAATTCTGTATTCCCTACATAGGATACAGACCGTATCTGAAAATTTTAATTTGAATCACTTGCTCACTGCTTTAAGAAGTAAAACATGCACAATCTTCAAAGTGTAATTCACAAATTTAGCGCTCAACTGCAATACGATTGTCTCACTTGTGATGGAGAGTTTTAAAGTTACAGTGTGTAAAATGTTCACTGCTAGATGTCAGCAGATTGCAGTCAACTGAGTTCTGTCGTCTTACTCCTCCCAATTCAAGTGCATAATTCTAGCTACAGTTATGCATGTGTCTCTAGCCACATACATAAAACGTGATTGGTCCTGGCCTCTGTAATCAAATATGAACATGGCAGCTTCTGCACACCTGCTCTTATGTAGTTTTAATAGATTAATTATATGTTTATGAGAATGTAGTATGTTGGAAGATGTAACTATATGTATATTTATGAGTACAGTATCCTTTTTTTCTATTAAATAACCTCAAAAAATTAGACTGCACCTTTAAATAAAGGTTAAAATCAATGCAGCAGATCCACCATCTTCTTATCCCACACAGGCCTTCATGGTAGGCCTGACCGTTACATCATGCGGCTACAGACAGCTGTTTGCTACTTTGTGTTAAAAGCAAATGTGAAAAGTGCTATTTTCAAAATTTTTACAGCCATGACTTATTATTCCTTTTCACAGATACGCTCCATTTCACTCCTAACAGCACCCCAAAGTGTCACAATATTGATAGAATCAACCTCTAAATCATTGCAGCCTAGTGCTAACCACCACCCGTCTCGCGTTTGTCGAGAGCCAACAAACTCGAGACTTTTCGCTGTGTTGCTCTTTGAAACCAACAATGTCAAAGATCACCAAAGTCCGCAGGGCTTCATAGTCTGGCAGCTATGAATATTTCAGGATCAACGTACTGCTGGAGAAAAAGTTTTAAAAATGTGGACAAAGCACTGGGCAGCTCCAACTTACAGTAGCAGGCTGTTGCTGTCATATGTTTGCCAAGCAGAGGCTCTTTAGATGTGAAGAAATGTTTTTAAAAATACATGTAAGTCTAGAATTTAAATTCAGCATCTAGAGAGCACAGTTCTCCCTGGTAGCCTATATAATCCTGTACATCCAACCGCCTGTTAAAATGCATGAAAACCAATTTTCTTCACATATGAATGAGCTGCAATAAACACTCAGATGCAAATTAATGCTGGGCACTGATAGAGGGATCTAAGGAAGATATGCAGCACAGGGCTACGGGTCAGACTCGAGCCCGGGCCGCTGCCTTGTACCCTCAGGAATATGGTTGCTGCTCATGCTATGAGCTAATCTGGCACCCAGAAGCACAAACTTCTTGGATGGTCTGTAACACACAGCAGGCCAAATTATTTGTCAGTTTAAAATTCTCCACATGGCACCAACAGCACAAACACAATGGTCAGCTCAGTGTCTCCAATTAGTGATTAGCGGTGTGGCCTAGCGAACATCAATTAGCTCCAGCCGCTGGTGTCGGGACACCTGCGGCCATGCTGCTAGCTCCAGTGGCTGAGCTAGCCTTTAGCAACAGTTCACACCCTGTAGAGTTGGTATGAAGAGATAAAATATTCAGAGGCCAAAACTGTTTTTGTACTAGGCTGCCAACCTGCTTTTAATGCTGTAAAGTTCTCATGACACTCATGATATGGCCATGAGTAAAACTGCAAAGGAGTCCAGACTACTGGTTCCATAAAACAAACATGGAAGCAGCCAAAAACCAGTGGTGGCTATGGTCACCTTTCATATCATCTATGGCACTAATAGCTTTAACTCAAAGATTATTCTTCTCCATGACGGGCCTCACCACCAGTGTTGTGGAGCTGTGCTTAGCTTGCAGGGGCGCCTCTTTAGCGTAAGTGGAAAAACACTTATGCTTATTATTATTACCCTGTCAAAAATTAATGACAATACTTTCAGAATGTAATGGCCATCCTCTCTGCCATCACACTAATTGACTTTAACATGTGCATTGAGAATTTTAGGACTGGATACTTTCCATTAGTACACAACTGCGCACCAGGGAATCAGTGGAAGAAACATTGCTAATTTTTTGTTTTTTACTTTGGTCACAACAAAAGGAACGGTTAAATGCAGCAGCATATTTAACAATGCCAGTAATTGCTTGGTTGAAAAGGCAACTTAATAACTAATTACTTCAATTCAATTGTATTTATATAGCGCCAAATCACAACAAACAGTCGCCTCCTGGTGCTTTATATTGTAAAGACCCTACAATAATTACAGAGAAAACCTGAACTGCAAAAACTAACATGTGTTACTGCTCCAATCTGCATCTCAAAGTATCCTTGGGCAAGATACTGATCCCCAAGTTGCTTCTGATGTGTTTAGTGGAATATGTGTGTGTGTGTGTGTGTGTGAGAGAGAGAGAGAGAGAGAGAGAGAGAATGGTAGATAAAAAGTGCTTGTGTGAATGAGACATGCTATATAAAGTGCTTTGAGTGCTCAGGTAGAGTTAAAAAAAAAAAAAAAAGTCCATTTACCAACATGTTGCATTGTAATGCCCACTGCCTTCCAAATTAACAGAGGATGTCCCACAACCACAAAGTGGACACAGTCACCCTGATGTGACCCCGTGGTTGGCTGCTGCCATCGTGGTTTTCTCTGGATATAACTAATAACACTCGCATTAGAACTGAAGGAGTTACTGTAAACTGTCAGTTATTAAATGCAAGCTGTTAAAGGGTACGTTACAGTGTTACTACACTATAGCAATAAGAGAAGCTTTTGAATCAATAATACAAGTTATGGAGTGTAATAATCGAGCTCATCAGCAGCAGGCCTTTTTAAGAGTTTGTTGACGAGCAGCAGCAGCGGCGGCTCAGCGGGGAGAGAATTTCAGTGCAGCTTCTAATGCAGGACATTTTGTGAAATCCTCTTAGCTAATGATCAAAGATGCTTTGATGCTGGAATTTCTGGCTGTGAGGATGACTCAGTGCACGGACATGGATTTTTTTTTATACTATCTGATGTCGCCTTCACTTGCCTTTGTTCCTGTAGCATCTCACTTACACTTTGTACTATTTTCAACAAGCATTCTGCAGCAGCCCAAGAAAAATGTGTAAACTGAGATGAGGCTGCTGCGGAATGCCTCATCTGAAAACAGCCGGTGTTTAGAAATTCTGTCATGCTTTGTGGAGTCATGGTTGAAATGGAAGGAATCTGAGAAAAGAGTTTTTGCAACTGTATTCTTTGAAATCCTCATTCCGAGGGTTACAAAGCATGCAGTGAGTTTGGGATTAGTTGCATCCAAGTGGATGGGTTTAGGTATCTCGAGGTCTTGTTCACAAGTAAGAAAAGGGTGGAGAGGGAGGCTGGCAGAGGGGTCGGTGCAGTATGAGGCTATTATTGTAGCAAAACCATTTGCGTGTGCATACTGAAGTCAGTGTGTATATATTCAGATCTGTGTGTGTGTTCTGATCTGTGTGTGTGTGTAATCAGATTTCTAAATGTGTAAAGTAATCTGCAAGAGTGCATAAATATGAATGGCTGAAAGATCCTTTTGATCAAAGCACTCAGCTGCCTTTTTGCTGTGCCACATCCACAAACAACGTGTGCAAGGGTTCATTGACCCTGAGCTCAGGCTCACAGGGTCAGTCTCTCGCTACAACTCAGTACGTACCACCAGCCGGTGTGTTACTCAGTGTTCAGGCGTGACATGAGTTGGCTGGTAGCGGTAGTTGTGCTGATGCAAGGCAGGCTCAGATCACAATCACCGTACCGTGTGCTCGCTGTAAGCACGTTTGTTTTTTCAGTCGCTGTCAGACAGTTTTGTACAAAAAAAATGTTCTCCATAACTGGGGACATGTGACAGCGAGTGAAAAAACATAAACATGTACTTAAATCGAGCATATGGTAAACTGATTATGATACGCTGCTCTGGGCATGTTACTAACATACTTATGTTACATACCTATGTATGAAGTGTGGGTTCATACGGTGGAAATGGGTTTTCTCCCATGAGTGTCAGAGGTCAGCCTTAGAGATCGGATGAGCAGCTTGGTTATTTGAGAGGGAGCCAGCTGAGGTCGTCTGGATGCCTCCTAGGTAAGGTATATTAGGCATGTCCAACCGAGAGGAGGCCCCGGGGCAGAGTCAGACCCAGGACACGATGGAGAGATTAAATCCCCCCTGAAGGGCTGGAGCAGCAGGCTGAGGAGAGGGAGTCAGACTGCTGCTCCTGCAACCTAAGCTTGACAAGAGGATGGCATGCTTGTATGAACATCTCTGGACATTTGTCAGCTAGTCAAATCGATTTGTAATTGTAGAGGACAGCTCAACTATAAAAGTAAAAAGCTCCCAAAGGTGTCTGATCTGAGGTCAGCAATAATAATATACAATCAGCGTTGGCAGGTGAATGATGTTGGCAGTGTGCTGCTGGTGGAGCACTATTAGCAGAAGCAGCAGCAGCGTCAAAACTAAGCACTTAAGCGACACATAGCTGTTACAAAGAGGGAGCAACGCGACGTGGTTTTAATTAAAGGGACGTAACTTTAGCTGAGCGCGGCAACAACCGCTATGAAGGCAAGTGGTACTTCCATAATTCCATCACTTTTGACAAGATCTCAACACCACTGGCTGAAATTCAGCTCCAGACCATCACGGAGGCTCCACTGTGTTTCGCAGATGCCTTCATCACTTCTAGATTGGACTACTGCAGTCCTCTGCATTCGGGTCTTGACCCGTCATCTCTCCATCATCATCCATTGCAGTTAGTCAAAAATGCTGCTGCACGTCTTTTAACAGGAAAGGATGATCACTCCAGGTTTACATTGGGTTCTTGACAGCCACCACCACTGAGAACATTCCTGATGAAAATTCATTAAAAAGTGGATGGACCCACTGAAGACACAGATGCATGTCTCGGGTCCAGTTTCTTGTTTTGACCTGCCACTTCCACATTTGTCCTCTACTAAGTCCAGTTTCCTCACATTCTTTAAGGGCACGCTGCACACTGTGCTGAGGTTTTCAGCTGCTAGTAACAAAGAGCCTAAAGACTGTTTTTATATATGAAATGAATTGTTGGTAGTACCCTCTGCTTCTTCGCCATCCCTTTTAAGCAAATTCCAGCCACAACTATGAATTCTTAACATTGTGCCAATTAGTTTGCAGCTGACTCGGTAAAGTTAGACAAGTTCAATAAATGTTACCATTATGTAGACTGGAAGTCCCCCAACATTGAGTTGCATTGCAAACTGTGGAGGATAAGAGTAAAAAGTAAAAGAAATTAGAAACTGCCTCTGAGGGGAAGGTTGGAAAAACCATGGGACCTACCGAGAGCTGCGGGGTTTGCTGCTGCTGTTCTTTTCTTTGAATTGTGACAGCTGAATAAACATGTTAAACCTGAACAGTATGCACGTTTCATCACTTGTAGTAGAGTAATGCAGAACTATAGTGACAATACAATACAGTACGAGAGCTGTAGGCCTGGTAATTCTTCACTTAAAAGATTAATGTGCAGCCATGTGCAAATGAAACTTGAAGAGTCCTAATATAGCAGTCTAAACACAGTAATAGAATAAAAATAATCATAATTGTAGCTCTTAATATAACAGAGTGAGATTATTGTGTCAGTGTCGCCATGTGAACAAAGACTCATTAAGCTGAGATCAGATGGAGCGGAAACGGCATAGGCTTTGTACTTGCTCAATAATTGAACCAAGCTGGAGGAAAGCAGCAGGGATCCGGGCTAATTTGTTTACAAGACGAACAGACAGAGGCTGATTTAAGCAGTGCCACAACATGAAGTTTCCAGTTGCTCTGCAGAAATACACATTGTTTCTTTAGCCACTGCTCTCCCTTTGTAGCAACGCTGCAGTGTCCCCAAGCAGTCACGCCGGCCAAAGTGGATCATAATTGTTCTTTACCATTCGGAATAAAGTGCCTCTTAATAATCTCTGACGTTCCTACTCTGTCAGCTCTAAATCGGTTCTCTAAAAATGGTTTCATTCTTCGACTAAAAACGGGCACAAAAATGTTCTAGAAAGATTTTAGAAACGGTTACTCGAGCAGGATTTCATTATATATTCATTGGGTGCCACTTTCAGCTGTAGATTATTCCACATTTCGTACCCTCACTGAAGTATTCTGGCAGCATCCTGGGGTCACTGCTGGCCCTGGGGGGTGGGGGGTCCATTTGCTGTATATGTGGGTGTATATGTGTGGGTGAATGTGAACGTGTGTAGCTGGTGTGTGTGTGTGTGTGTGTGTGTGTGTAAGTGTGTGTGTGCTTGGCTGGACCTGAGTCTGGGGCTTGTTGTGCGTTGGCACCCATACACAGAGTTGAGGAGGGCCAGGGTTTCCCTCCCTACTGTTCCCCACTGGTTGCTGCTGCCCCCAGGGTGTGGGCGCTTCGGATGTTCTGGCATGGCTGTTGGCCCGCTCCCTTGGGGGTTGTGGTTTGGGCGGCTTTGGCCTCTTCAGCGTGGGTGGTTCTCAGGCGCCTGGGGCCCTAGGGCCCCCTGGGGGGGCTGGCTTCTCGTTACCTTGGGTTCACTAGGGCTCTTGCCCCTCGGCTGGGGGAGCTCCATTTGGGGCCTCCCTCTCCCTTCTGCTGGGGTGGGCCTGCAGTGGTCATTGGAATGTGTGGCGTTAGGTCTTCAATGTTCTTGGGGGCTGCGGGCAGCCCGGGTCTCCTGGGTCTTTATCTGCTTCTGGCTTCTGGCGGGTCTTGCTGCAGCTTTCCGCCATCATTAGTAAGTAAAAAAAAAAAAAAAAAAAGTTAAAAGATTAAGTACATTTCGTGACAGACAGACATTTACACTCTTACTCATGCAAACAAACACAAAACACAACAAAAATGTTGGTTTGTGTAACTGTTTGGGTTTTTTCACATGTATATTTTTCCCAGTGATGGTTTGTTTTTGTGTCTTTTTTCCTCTCTTTTTTCTTTTTTGCTTTTCCTCAGCCTGTGAACTCCAGCATTGCAACAATGCATATACATGTATGTGAAAAGATTAATAAAATAAAGGGAAAAACACCAACAAGAGGAGCCTATAGAGAATCTATGGGCTCCTCTTGGAAGAGCAAATATTTTGGGTGCATTCAGATCATAATTCTGTTGGCAAAACCTGCCACACAAGACGGGCTTTAAAAAAAAAAAGATTCTGGCAGCAAGGCGAATTTCACCTTTGCTCTTTTGTGGGTCTGTCATGTTTAAGCTGACTGACACTTACAGAACTGGACTTGAATAGTTTATTTTTCTGTGTGTGCTGCTCAGAGCTGGAAGTCAGTGAGGTAATCAGCCACTTACTATTTCATTCACAGCCTTTAATGAGAGAGCCCCATGTATATGAATATATATAAATGCAGCTCACTTTTCATTTTGAAGCATCAGCGGGTTTTGGCTTCCTCCATATTGATCTTTCAGCGACTTGGGGAGAGTGCTACTGTATGAGCTAAGGCTAGTAGACTTGGTTAGCAAGCAATAATAAATAATAATAATAATAAATTATAGAGAATTTTACTAAAAATGCTCCAAGATGCAGAAACAGCGCAGACACGGTTCAGTTTCTGGGGCTTGAATTTGCAGAGGTGAGGCCCCGCAGATAAAGACCACTCTACAGTTGTTACGAAGGGGGAAACTATCCAGTAAAAAGTGAAGCTGTTTTTATTTTTGTATCAGATTGTAAATATGTGTTTTAATATTATAAAGCTGGACATTTTAACATGTGAGTTTATGGGACTGAATCACTGTTTGAAGTGGCCACTGCAGTTTTTAGGAATCAGGTTTTCCTGTGGCATCTAATGCCATTTAGTCCCCACAGACCTGTCAGAAATCTGAGAAAATCCATATCTATGCATTTCTTCAGAATTTGCAGGGAAAAACTGAACACGTCATTTACACCCTTTCATGCAGAGATCGCTTAATTTTATTTAAAAATGTATGTATGGGATGTAAAAAGTGCCTGCACAAATGACCTATGAGCTCGTTTTTTAAAGGAGGGCAGGCTCGAAAAATTATAGGTCAGCTGACATTAGCAGGGTGCTGCTCACGCAGGCAGTGTGATGTTGAGCTGCAACGTTAAAAGCAGACAGATAGATGAAAAATTATATCATATATTATGATTTGTTTTTGATGGATTTTGTTTTGAGAGAAATCCATCAGGTAATGCAGATTGTTCACACAGCTCAGAGAGAGGTGCCGCGTTAGAACCGGACGCACATCTCAGTGGTGAGAGTGGCAGATCAACAAGCACTCTTGAAAGTAGACACAACCCGAGGCTGTGCCGGGTGACGTGCACCCAAAACACCTCTTTATATAAAAAAATTATATGTGTGGCTTTTCTCCCCTCCTGCTGTCAACTCTGATCCCTCCTACCTGGCTCAAACCAATTTCATCCGTCCACATCAAGTTTCCCATCTCACTCTGCTCACAGCTCCCCTCTGCAGTTCATTATTGTCTCAGTTCCTCTTTTAACACACTGAACCTAGACAGGTGTACTCACTGCGGCTTTGATGCCACATCTTACACAGTCTTTGTTACTTTGTTCTCTACAAGTGCAGTCATCACACTTGTGAAGAAACAGTTAAATTATTCAGCTTTGTGCTTATAAAGCTGCAGTTGCAGTTTCATTTATTATTAATAAATCTGAACAATCTTTACGTGCAATCAAGGTACGCATTCTCCAACTGAGTCTTTTTCAGGAAAGCAGAAGATGCAGCCGAGCTCATGTTATTTGGTGGGCATGAATGAAAGAGCACCAGCATTACCATAGAAACTGTCACTATGGCGAGTTTCTCAGCAGTGAGAATATGCACACTTGTTGAGCCGTATGTGGGTAACTCTGCAGAGCGAAGCCGTTGCAGTTATGCAAACTGTATGCGCTGCATTTTTTTTTCTTTTTTCTGTGGGAACCTGCGCTGCTGTCAGCTGGTGCTGCAGAAAATCTGAGCAAGAAAACATTCTCCCACATACTGACTTAACCTGTCAGTGTTTCCTCACCGTTACGCCGCACTGATTTTAAGAGAATTCAATACAATTTTATTTATATAGCGCTGAATCACAACAAACAGTCGCCTCAAGGCTCTGCTCTGCCATCATCATCTATTTTGCTATTAGTTTTTTACAGTGTATGTGGTACTGCCATGACTTTACACATCATATATATTTTCAGATAACACGGACATGCTTTTGTTGTTTCCCAGAACAGTCCAGTTGTGGTGCACATGATTATATTGCCAATGTCAGCGCAGCTAAAGTTAAAACTGATCTAAGGTCTGCAGTCATTTACTTTAAGATTTTTGAAACTGAGGTGCTTCATCAAGTGGACATGCTGGACAACCTCTTCCATTCTTTTGTCAGGGATATAATGTTGCCATTCACACGCAGTTTCTGCTAAAAAAATAAATAAATAAATGAGGCACTGACTGGAGGGTCTGGGTAGCCATCATCACCCACACGGACGGTCCTCTGACTGGATGCGGGGTTTGAAGGCGGCTGGAACGTTTCAGGACCTTCAGTAAACAAGCAATTAAATTTGATAGGAAAGCTAACATATAATAATGCTGTCAGGAGAGTTTTGTCTGCTGCAGCCTGGTGCTGCTTCAAGCTTACAGCAGGAAAAAGAAAAACACTACGCTTCATTTATGCCCTCAGATTTGCCACACCTGCCAAATCCCACCTTTAAAACTAAACCAGTATTTCTGTTACATAATTCATTAGAAGAAAGTTATTAGTTATTTTGTCACCTGTCACTTGGCAGATGTGTAGCTACAGTGTAATAAATTGTAAGTGAACTTAACTGCACGTGATTACTGTTTAATAACTGTGTGTGTTTACATATTTGAACTAGATGAAATGTCCAACATGCAAACACAGGCACACGCGCACATTATACCGAATTTAATGACTATCAGTTTGCCCGTTTCTTCTTCAGGCTGACAGTAGCATCAGCGTGCCGCCCCCTCCATTAAAGATATTCAGCATGGTGGATACTGACCTGCTACTGTGAATTTCTGCACCCTATATCATTTTTTTTCTTATAAAATTCAGAAGCACGCCATGCTGTCAACCCAATAAATATACAGGCTGCTACAGTATATTTATATTTGTCAGCGTGAGAAAACAGCCTTTGATTACATGCTTCTTTTCCTGCTTCCTGTGGAGAGGTCATCTAAAGCATTTCAATTCTCTTTCAATCCTCATTGAGAATTGTTATTCTCAATGAGGAAACCCCAGCTGAGTTTACTGAGCTCAGCAGCAGACTTCTGGATCTTAGAGTGTGTCTGGTTCTCTGTACCCGCCCTTCACTGCAGCTGCAGCATCAGCTGCAAAGCCAATAAGCTGCAAGCTTAACACTTCCTGAAGATGCTGCTGGGTGTCACAGTTAGAAGCCCCAGTTCATGACTGCATGTCACACTCCACTGATTAAAATGAGCACCTCTTCTGAAATGTTTTGATGTTGGGAATTATATTACCTGCACTTTCTAACCTTGCTACCTGTCAATTGTGCAAAATGCCTGCAAACCTGTTGACTATGCATCAGTTTTTCTGCGAGGGTTTTTTACAGCAGTAAGCCAGTGCAGCGACATTCTTAAATTCTGTTTAACAAAAAAAAAATCGCTCAAAGAGGAAGGAGAGAAGAGAGCAGGATGAGTGTACTGCCAGGATTTGAAGAGTGGTGTCACTCACTTTTCTGAGTGCAAGGCCTGAAAGATAAACTTCTCATGGGTGAGTTTATGTTTTTGTAAAAGACTGAAACATTAATTACCAGTTATACATTGAAAATATGCACTCATACTGTAATATGAGTAGTATGCGTTATATATCTAGTGTTGAATGAGGAATTCTGTGAGTGTGTTTGTTACACTGTGATCCATCCAGTCAGTGCGGTTCTCTCATTTGATACATGCTTACAGGAATAACAACTGACTTTATGTTACTTTAGAAAGTCTGTCCTGGGCTTGTGGTAGCCTAGGTGAAGAAGATGGTGTGAGTTTATAATACAAGCTGACATAAATGTGTCTGACCTCTGACCTCTGACTGCAGTTGTTGTGCATGATGTTGATCAAAAGCTGGAATGATGCTACTGATATTATTGATTATTGCTATATCCTATTATCTTTGCACATATGTGTGCGTGTGTGTGTCTGTGTGTGTCTATGAGAGAATGTAAGTTGTTGTGTTTGATCTGGTACAAGGTGACAGTAAGAGCCTATCTGCTATCTGTCCTGCAGTGCATCAGAGTTGTTACGCCTGTGCACATTCTGAATCACTCAAACTGTTCAGAATTGGTTAGCCCTCTTTGCATTAGCCAACATTTTTTATATATATATATATATGAATGAAACAGCTATGGATATTATCTAATCAGCTATCTTTTAATGCAGGTCTGAGAACGTCGGGGACGAGAAAGGCGGAGACACGATGTACTGATGTTTCTGTCCTGAATGCAGAACTGAAATAAATTCGTATCAGATCACATGCACTCAGGCTCATCACCATTAACGCCAGATCCTATAAATGAGTTATCTGCAGAAGGCACCTTCTAAATTTTTAGCGATCACACAGAATTTAAAACTCTGTCAGCTCGTCAGCAGCAGGCAGATGGTCTCCTTCAGCACTGTTACAGATTTCAGATCCTGTGTGATCCACAGATAACCCCTACAGAAAACAGTGCCTCCGATGAAGGACACCCCAGTACAGAATGCATCTTAATGGAGGCATGAACCAAGGACGCTGTGGATGACTGCACACAGCAAAGAGAACGATCCAGATGTGTGAATACACTTGTATCCCACATTCACTGCAATATGGAAAAGAAAACAAGGACAAAGTCAGCTGATGGAGGACCACTTTGAAGAGGAAAGGTGTTCAGACGGTCACGTTTGAATCCAGCCGAGAAAGACTTTTAGAATAAACAAAGCTCCTTCCCATTACGAATCCCTTAAAGCGAGCGCTGACAGCTGCAGAGCTTCATGGTTGACGAAACGTTGACACAAGATGATATCTGATTCTCTCTGATGGGCAAAGTGCATTTGGCAGACAACGGAGGTGCTCCCACGAAATGCTGCCTGAATTTTACCATCCCCACACATGCTTTCATAATTATTGGATGGACAAAGATAATTCCTTAATTAAACACCAAGAGCACATTATAAAGATTGCAAAAGGATTTCCTTAAAATTAGCAGACTGAGCAGCATCTCAGCCACCTTTCATGAGACTAGCCACATGTAGCCAAATGTTTGTCTTCACCAGTAAATATGAGGACTGTTAACTTTTTCAGATTAAAACGGTAAATTCCACTGAGAGAAACATTCTCTTTCACAGTTAAATGCTTTCACCGGTAACGTCATGCTACGGCTGAACGTTCCCTTGTACAGCTACAGGATCCTGAATAGTTCAGGATTCTTATTCTCTTTGGATGGGAAATCAGACATGGATCTACCACCTGATCAAACAAAGATGAATATAAAAAAAGTTAATCATTTAATTAAGGAGAGATCATTTGCTTTAAAAGGTAGAAATTGGGCATCCAACATTATGCAGTTTTGGCAGTTACACATCACAGGACGGAGGAGCAAATGAAGGTGGGAGATAATGACTGGACCCCCTGGAGTGTAAATGCTGGTGGTGGAACAGAGAAAGCAGATAGCTGAAGGAGATCCTGGACAGTCCAGATTAGGGAGCTATGGGGAGGCCGAGGGATGCATGATGGATTGTCCTGGTAAAGTGGCACAACAGGGACCGCATGGGGACTGACTGGACTGGAGAATCAGCTCGATTAATAAACGAGTGGTGGCAGTTAAGATAAGATAAGATAAACTTTATTGATCCCGCAGTGGGGAAATTTGTGCATCACAGCAGCTCCGTACAGAGAATAAAAAGATGAATAAAATAAGACAAATTAAATAAAATAAAAATAGAGAAGAAAAGAAAAAAAAACACTATATACATAAAATATATATCAATACAATACACATATACATATACACACATGTACATCAAAAACACTATATACAGATATTAAACCACCATATATATATATATATACACACACACACACGTAGCCGGTCATGTACACAGCATACACAGTATGCATTATGATTTCTCATAATATGGAAAATGAAAAATTATGAAGACAAAAAAGCAGCAAAATTTTAACAAGATGAAGGGACAGTAAACATTAGAGATGAGAATTTCTTTAAGGAACTTGAGCATAAACTTCATAATTCTAAATAAAACTCCAGTTAAAACCACTTAAAATATCAATTTTGATACCTGTGATGGATCTCTTTGCTCTTCTTCTCTCCTGTTAACACAGATTAAAATGATAAATTATATAAAGATTATACAAAGAAAAGTAAGTGATTGCTCTTTGCCAAAAATATGACATCCTAATTTTGGGGGGAAAAAAAGTTTAGAATGGTGCTTCAAGCAAAGGGAGCATATCTGCTTGCAGATCGGTGAAAATCCGCAAAGTAGCAGCGTTATATTTATTTTATTATTTATATATACTTTAAGGCTTTATAAACCCTTCCCACACTCTTATAAACAGCTCATTTGCTCTTAAACACAAAAACACCGCAGAGCTGCACTACACGCAGAGATCAGACGTCGATGTGGGCAAGGAGAGACGCTGAACGTATGGGCACAGTGCGGGAGAGCAAACAGACCGATGCTACGGCCACTGAGCCGATCGGCACCCAGGATACAGAACACAGTGCTGTGGTTGGTCGCCTTCCATTCCATCAGCCAATAGTGTGCCGTGTACAATCTCAAGTTGGCAAACTTGCACAAGCGGTAGTGGCGTACAGTACTGAGTTTCCACTGTGTACAATGATGGATGGATCGTCCACATCTGGAGCTCTAATCTCACACCGTTTCACAAACACCCTCCTACCTCACCTCGCCAGTCAGGAAAAACAGTGCGTCTGTGCACAAACAGCGAGTCCTTGCGGCTCATCATAGAGCCAAAACACCCCCCCTGAATCATCAAAGTGGTCTTTGCTGCTTTTTAAATTCACTTTCAGTTCAGTTCTTTTAACTGACCATTTCCAAATGAATTTTTTAAGCCATTTAACACTGACTAATAAATCATTTAAACCTTTTTTTTTTTAAAGCACCTACCTCAGGGGATGAACCAGTGCTGTGTCTACACACACCGGCTCTGTCAAGCCTCCCTGTGTATGGATGAGGTACAACAGTGAGTGTTCACAGCCAACACAGTGGAGGCTCTGTCATGGTTTGTGGCTGCACTTCAGCCGGTGGTGCTGGAGATCTTTTCAAAATTATTGAACACATCAGGTATGTAACATCAGGTTTTGAGCCCTCACGCAGTTCCATCTGGAAAGCATCTGACTGACAAGCATGACAATGACCCCGAACACGCTGCCAATGCAGTAAAGGCATACCTGGAGAGACAAACACACAATGGGACTCTATCAGCCACAGACTGACCTCCCGGGACCTCAACATAATTAAGTGGTGTGGGATCATCTTGATAGAAAACAGAACAAAAGGCAGCCAACATCCAAAAAAGAGCTTAGGAATGTAAATATAACTATAAATATAAACCAACAGCAGAGGGGAAGAAACTGTTCTTATGGCGGGAGGTTCTGGTCCGAATGGACCGTAGCCTCCTGCCTGAGGGAAGAAGGTCAAAAAGTCAGTGTCCAGGGTGAGAGTGGTCGGCTGTGATCCGACCTGCACGCCCCAGCGTCCTGGAGGTGAGCAGGTCCTGGAGAGATGGGAGGTTACAGCCAATCACCTTCTCAGCAGAGTGCACAAGGCGCTCTAGATGTTTCAGTAAACTCCATATGTTTGCCATTTTCCTAGCAAAAATTAAAGAAACGAACGGTGCCTCAACACGAGCCCATCCTCTTTAAAAAATGAAGTGACCTCTAGCGGTCGTGCAAGGAAAGTGTGTGTAAATAACGTACTCGTTTTTCCCAAAGAAATACATAAATATGGATTTTCTCAGATTTCTGAAAAGTCTACGGAGACTGTTAAATAAATAGACTGTTTCTTATTTAGCACTTCTCTACTGTACAATGCATTGAGTACTCAAAGTACTTTATCAAACATGCCTCATTCAAACACAGTATTTTGCCCAAGAATACTTTGGCATACAGGCTGGAGGCAGCCAGGGATCAGTAGGTGACCTGCTCGACCTCCTGAGCTACAGCCACACGTAGGAGCGCTCATTTTGGAAACATGGGTAGATTTGGGACATATTGCTCAAGACTTTTGCATAGCACTCTCCCTGTCATGATGTAAGATTTAGGATGGGGCACTGCCCCAGTTTTGTTCATGTATCAACAATGTCAACATGATAACATGTTAAAGATTTAAGCTTCATCCCCCATATGCGTTTATACCATAAACATTTCTAGACAGTGAAATGTTAAAGTGTTGTTAAAACATTTTATCATCCACCTGAAAAGTGTTAGAAGGTCTGCGTATGGATACATAAACTCCTGTTATTCTCTTGGAAGACCCCGACACAGCCTTATGATCAGGACGATTACGGGCTCAAATAAGTAAGGACAGCGTTTCCCGAACTTTAATCCAGAAGTTGACCACAAGCAAGAAAACAGGCAAGCATTTAGATCATCAGGGAGCCTGAACACGTTACTATTTATTTGTACAGTTGTAAAAAAGAATATTTTTACCTGCAGTTAGTTTTGACTGATCTGATCAAGTAGAATGATTCTACAAATTTGTGATCCTCGTAACAGCCTAACCTCATTCTGAAGGCATCAAACGCTGTCCTGTCAGAGGCCGTTTGTGACTGCTGCTCCTCAAACCTCCAAATGTGGAGCTTAGGGCTCTTCAAAGGACGACCATTATCTCTGCCACACCATTTCCACAGAAGGGACATTTGATGCTGTGAGATGAAAGCAGCTGTTTTCAGTTTATAAAGTTCTCGTCTTCTACAGTAGCTCTTCCAGGGTGGTTTTTATACACTGCTCAAAAAAATAAAGGGAACACTCAAATAACACATCCTAGATCTGAATGAATGAAATATTCTCATTGA
>JAVDPK010000062.1:254792-275128 GCA_034780415.1 Cichlasoma orientale
CCCCCCCCCCCCCGCTGGAGCCTATCCCAGCTGACACAGGGCGAGAGACCGGTCTGCAACGCATTGTTGAAAATTGGCTTAAAAACATTGGGCAGAATTTTCTTCTCTTGTGTTTTCTGTGGCCTAATATAAATACAGTTTATAGTTCTACAGTATTTGATATAAAACATTTGCCTTTTTCACACCACTTTTATGTTGTCATGGAAATAATAAACTGTTTGACATGGAACTGTTCAGGGTTGAAAATTCGCAGTGGATAATTCATAGTTCTTGAGCTGAAAAGAGGACATAACACTACAAGATCTGTCGGCCTGAAGGGTCTGACTCAGGCTTTTCAGAGCAAGCAGGGAGGGCTTTGCACCCAAGGGAACGACGGAGAGACATTTCTAATTCCAGAAAAGAGCTCTCATGGATGACGAAGGAGATGAGCTGACCCAGCTGGCGCTTCGTATGGAGTCCCTGCTGAATACTTCCTTCACTACAAAGATGCGGCACATGCTAATTTCAAAGAGAAAAGTTGTGTTTGTGACTTTTTCCTGCTTTGAACTTCAAGCCTGTTTTCCATCAGATGAAGGAACACTTGAGTCCTATATTAACATTAAAAGTATCAAATGAACTGTTTAGCAGGGCGCCATCGAAAGCAAAGATAGATGTCACTGGAATATAAGCAAGCGATCTTTCTCCCTTCAGTTTCTCCCTGTGCCATGTATCCCCTTTGTTATTACCAGTCTGCAGTCGCAGAGCCATTCAAACCCACAGCGCGTGACGCCTCTGCAGCCGACATGCTCTGACGCAGCTCATCGAATTCCCCCTCATTCCACTCGTAGTGAACGAGCAGGTTGGGAAGGTTGTCCGGCACAGTTCGGGTGTAGACTGTGCCGGTACACTGACCACAGCTTCTGTCCTGCCCACTGCCAAGCACTTCTGCTGAATACCCCAAAACATCTGATGGAGTGCATGCATGCAACTTCTAAGAAATAAACAGAAAGAAGATGATGGGTGTGTGTGTGTGTGTGTGTATGTGTGTGTGTGTGTGTGTGTGTGTGTGTGTGTGTGTGGATTATCTCGGGTGCTGCAGAGAAAGGACCGCCCCCTGTTGGGGAAAAGGATTATGGTCGAGTTAGAAAGGGATGAGTGGAAATGTGGAGAGCAAACATGATAATTAAATTTGCACATTTGAGCTGTTTGCCAACGAGAATGTCCCAGAATTTTTTTTTTATGTTTTTATTTTATCAGGTATTGTTGGTTGAATGTTAGGAGAGAGCATGCAAGTTCATGGTACGGCAAAAGAAAAATGTAACGTGCACAAATGAATTAAGATCTAATATCATTTGCAAATTTTAGTCTCTTTAAATCTGTCTTAGCAGCATTTTTTTTAATTAATTTTATTATTTTCTGTGTGTGTCAGAATGAGTATTTTCTTTGTTCACTGATTGCCAAAAAACAAAAGTTACACGTTCTGTTTGTCTGGGGTTAAGGTCGTCACCAAGCAGAACAACTTGTGTGCTGTTATTGTCTCGCTGCATGATCCAGCTTCTCCTGAGATTCACTTCACTTACAGACGTCCTGAAATATCCCTTTAAGCATTCACTGTGATGATTCATAATTGATGAATGATGGCAATACAGGCTCAAACATTACACCCCAACACCGCCCCATGTTTCACAGATGGAATACGATTGAGATTTTGGAATGCTGCGTTTTCCTTTCTCTCAACATAACTTTTCACATTTAAATTGAAAAGTTCTATTTTGGTCTCAGTCATCACCAAAACACTGTTTAAACAGCCTTCTGGCTCATCCCCGAAAAGGGCAGCAGTGTTCTTCTTGAAGAGCAGGGCTGGATGCTTGAACATGAACATGTGACACGGGCCTTAGATGTGATTGCTTAGAAGTTACCCTGAGTCCCACTGAGACCTCCCAGATGATTACTTCCCTCATTCTTGGAGTGATCACTCCTGAGGAGGTTAAAAACTTTCCTCCATTTGTACACAATACTGAACAATTTTAATGGATAAACTGTCTCAATGTCTTAACTCAAATCTCTTTATCTAATATGGAATTTAAAACTTTATCCCAAACAGACCAAAAATATATTATACATGTTTTGGGTGTTTTAGAACACCGCACAACTTTGTGCAATGTTTCCTGAAAAAAATTCCACAACTTAAACCACCAAAAGTGACAATGACAATTGTCACCATGTACTCCTGCTAGCGGGCCACTCCACCGTCTTTTGCACTGGCCTGGTTGAAGGTGGATCCGGTGTATCACAGGTGACAGTAAACATCTTGAAAGCTGCTAGTTTCATTTTCCTAATTCATAAATTTGCCTCTTTTTTTTAAGAATTAAAAGAATTGGTGTGTAGATCAATACTGAAACACTGATGCTACTGATTCCTGTGTGCACTTCTAATACAAAGATTGATATCCACAGTAGAATCTGTAATTTGTCGTAAACGTGTATTTTGTCATCAACAATATAATAAGAGATGCTAGAAAGCAAGTACACCCTTACTGCTTCCATAGGAAGCAAGAGGGTAAATAGAAGCCAGGTGCTGCTAATCCAATGCACTTGATTAACTGAACATAACTGTGACCACTTCTGTAAATGCAGAAGATGTAGCAGTTTGCTGGTCTTTGCTGGCATTGTGTATTAAGAGAACGCAAAGGAGGAAAGACAACAGGAATGATCTTAGAGAAGCAATTGTTGCTGCCCATCAATCTGGGAAGGGTTATAAGGTCATGTCCAAACCATTTTCAAGTTCATCATTTGATAATCAGAAAACTTTATTAACATGTGGAGACCAGTCAAGACAGTTGCCAGTCTTCCCAGGAGTGTCGCAGCAATTTCATGCCTGGGTCAGACTGTACAACACTCAGAGAAATAGCAAAAAACACAAAAGCTACACCTCAGACTCTACAGGCCTCAGTTAGCATGTTAAATGTTAAAGTTCATGACAGGACAATTAGAAAAATACTGAACAAGTATGGCCTGATTGGAAGGGCTGCCAGGAAAAAGCAACATGGTAGCATGGCTTAGGTTTGTAAAGTTGTATCTGAACAAACCACAAGACTTCAGGGATAATGTCCTTTGGACAGACAAGACCAGAGCAGAGATGTTTGGCTATAATGCAGCACATCAGTACAAATACTTCATACCCAGGACCCGGGTATCTTGCACTCATTGAGTATTCTAAATGTAAGGCCATCTGTCTGACAGCTGAAGCTTGGTCCAGACTGGGCCAAGCTACAGGACAACGATCCCAAACACACCATTAAAGCTACAACAGAATGGCTAAAAAACAAATAATTAAGGTGTTGCAAAATCCAGACCTCAGCCTGATTGAAACACTGTGGCAGGACCTTGAGACAGCTGTGCAGAAACTAATGCCTGCAAACTCAATGAACCGAAGCAACATTGTGAAGAAGAGTGGGCCAAAACGCTGCCGTATCGCTGTCAGAGAGCGATAAAGTCGTGCAGAAAAGTTATTGCTCCTAAAGGGGGTTCTTCAAGCTGCTGAGTGAAGGTGTGTACTTAATCTTTTTCACATGGCTGTAGTCTAAGTAGTATTTTGATGAAAGAAACATCTTGTGACAGTCACAGTGGAAGGTTCTATAGGTGCGTGAGCTGCTGAAGACAAAGGTGCTGCTTAGGTGAGACAGACTTCTATCTTTGGCAGCAGCAGCAGGCAACATGCAGGTTCAGAGAGTGAAGTGTGTAGCCATGGTAACATTTGTCATTGACTGGAGGAGGTTTCTATGCATCTTCAGTCTGTGTGCGCATGTTCAAACAAAGGACACTCCCTGTATTATCCTGTTTAATGCAAACTGATATAAACACACACGCCAGCGGAATAAATCAATATGGTTACGAGTCATTAATTTAAAAAATGTGCATAGCTGTGTAAACATGAGGGTGTAAAAGTTTGAGTTCAGTATGGAGTGAGATTTTTGTCAAATGTGCTGCGTATTAATTATAATTTTCAGACCCAGCGATGCAGAAGCGGCTGTTTTATAGCCAATAATGAAACCTGCTCATTGTAACCCCGCCTTACAAAGTGTAAGCATGGATATATATAGAAATTTACCCTTCGGTTGCCGTGTACTTCTCACTTGATCTTTGACCTCGGTGAAAATTTTCCTAGTATGTTTATGGTCTGAATGTCTAGTCTCGATAGTCTCAATTATTTTTTAATATAGCAGGATTACTTGTTGTTAAAATACAGCCCCAATTAAGCAGAGTATGCTTTTCTGTGTGATTGGCAGGAAGTGAGTGATACTGCGTGCCAGAATTAACTCCCTGAGGCAGGAGCCTGAGGAGTTTAATTATCCATCACTCTTGAGCTCATTTGAACTTTTCCCTCATTATTCCCAGCGGGTTAAATCTAAGCTGAGAATCTCACACCTAGCAAAATACTTTCCACTGGGATTTGGTGGAGTACTTATTTAAAATCCTTCTCGCTTGATTTAATTCTAATAAATCCAAACTCTGTCTTTGAGGACCAACAATCTTGAAGCTGTTGCAAGAGGTTAAAATTTGTTGTAATCCAATCATCTCTTTTCATCATTTTCTCTACTTCGCTCTCTTTTTCACTGAGTTGAACCAAGGAGAACACACTAAATTTTAGATGACAGATGGTAGTGGAAACAAAATGAACTGATGAACTATCACGATGAGAGTCTTTTCATAGTCTGCATTTGGCTATGAGTATCACTGAAACTCTGTTATCCAGCTGAGAAGTTCACTGGACCAGAATCAATTTTAGGAGTTGCTCAGGAAAGTCGGATTACTTAAAATATCTGTGATCTCTTCTTCCCTGCTTCACTGCATCAACTCTATGGTATTTTTCTTCTGCTTGGCCGGGTTCCACGGTGCACCTTTGCATCATTTAGATCTAAACTCCTCTTTCTTATATTGTATCTGCAATATAAGAAACTGCCACTCAGCTCAAATTGCCATGAAGTGACAGCTACAAATATTTAGAAGTGCTAAAAAAGGCAAAAGAAAAAAAAACAAACAAAAATCATGTCAGGTTCAGGGGTGGGCAAACTACGGCCTGGGGGACACACCCGGCCCCCGTTGGTCTTTTTAATCCGGCCCGCCGAAGATTGGTACATAATTATGACTGATGTTGAGGATTCTGAGAATTGCTACAACAAACACGAGACTTTGATGCACTGGCAAAAACAACACTGTTCTCACTAAATGTAAATTTAAGTGTTAACACTGTAATGCCTTTTTTATGTTTATGTTTGACATGTATGCATCTGGTGCTGGCCCGGCCCATCTGTCAAATTTCAGAAAGTCAATGTGGCCCCAGAGCCAAAACATTTGCCCACCCCTGGTATACAATATTGTTGTCTGGAAACAGGGTCACATGGTCAGATTAGGGGTGCATAAATTCATCAATCTTACACTAGTGGCTGAGAGATATGACTCCCATCTGTCCCTGCATTATGATACTGATACAGTAAAAGAAGGGCTAATGAGTGGGTTGTAGAAAAGGACTGTAAATAAACAATGGCGGCTCATGCTTGTGTGTGTGTGATAGTGGCTCTACTCCATTTCAGAGATCAGCATAGCTACTCTGGCAACATCATTAGTCTATAATAATCATAAGCATGTTTACAGGTATGCACAGCTGAGTGGTAGAAAAAAAATCCCAATAGCTTGTTAGTGCTCTGTGTCCCTATTGGTCAACAACAGTGAAGTGACAGTGAACAATGAAGTGTGGAAGATCAAAAAAATAAAGCTTTTCTCTCAGGATGTCTCGTGTCATCCCAAATGCAGTCTTGGTTTCCACTCAGTATGACACCCTATACTAGATAAAACAAGCAACTGCTGTGCATTTACTAACTCCGCATGCATATCAGCAGCATGCTGGCTCTTAATTAGATATTAACCCTTTCTACCTCAATAGAAGTCTATTGTTTAAAAATCACAAATAGCTCCTTCACACTATATGTGACCACTTAAGGTTTAACAGGATTAACAAACACTAATTAATGCCTTACGCTGAATTATCGTGTTATATAGCTGTTGGCCCAATGACCTTAATAATTTCCATTCATCTTGTTGTTGGTCTGAATTCCAGTGCTAATATACTTAAAGTATATGATATACTATAATATACTTTAAGTATATTAGCATCTCAAAAAAAAGCTCCTCGTTCAAAAGTGAGGTGTTGCTCCTGTTCAATAATAGTTGCCATTCAATAAAGTTTGATGCATTTACAGTTCTAAAATGTTAATAAATAGAGAGACGGTTATGTGTGGACAAAAATAGTAGTAATGAAGTGTTAAGTAAATGTAACTGAAGGTTGTGAACCATGCAACCCAGACCCCACTATCCTTTGCATCCCACATTATCCCAGAGAGACATAAACCTAAGAGACCAAGTTCTTGGTGAAGGAGTGTGAACATGCTAGTTACTTTATTCAATGCAAAGTCTGTTACGGAAACACACAAATTTGAAAATGTCAGTTTAGCTACAAAAGAGCAAGCTGATGTTGGACTGTGTAGGTTTTGTGATCTGGCATTTAGGGTGCTAAATGGTGCCCGTCTCTGAGATGGAAAACGAAACGGGAAATTTGCATGGGCTGTTACACACCAATTAGCTGAAAATGATACAGCACGTTTAGGCACAGCATGTGTTCTTTGCCTAGAAGAAATGAAAAAGTAATATGTTTGAAAACCCCTGATGTGGTTTAATAATGAAGGAGACAGTGCTGTTTGTGCTGACTTTGTTCTTCTAAGACTAAATTAGAAGAGAACTCTTTCAGTGACAGCCCAGCAGTCTGTCGTGTACGCTGATGGGGTTTTTTTGCACCACATATTTTTAAGATGTGATGGAATGCAGTCAAAAATTAGTGTAGCCTTAGCTAATGCAGCCTAGCCAACTATAGCTTATATTAGCATACAGTTCATGAATTAGCCTGTTTTGCATGTTAGCCACTTTACACCTACAAAAACAACTTGGTTGTAGAATATGGTCAGAATAAAGCATTCTTTTGTCTTTTTAATGACTAATCCCAGGAACCCAAGTTTGCATGTTCTCCCTGTCCTTGCGGGGCTTCTCATTGGTTACTCTGGTTCTCCTACAGGTTCTCTACAGGTCCTATAGGTTCTCCTACAGTCCAAAGACATGTTGTTTGGGTTAACTGGTGATTCTAACTTGAACACAAGTGTGAATGAGAGCAAGAATGGTTGTTTGCCTCTCTGTGTTGGCCCTGCATAGACTGGTGACCTGCGACAGCTGGGACGGGTTTCAGCCCCACTGTGACTGTTATGTGTACACTGACCCCTTCTAGGACTAAGCATCTAATCTAAGCATCTAACTGGATAAGTGGTTAAGAAAATGGATGGATGGATGATTAAAAAAAACATTATTGTAATGGTCCGTTCCTCTAGGTGCAGATCTGCCTTCTCTTCCCTATCTGGGTGAGTGTGGCTGTAACTGGACACTTTCCAGCTCTTAGTGACTGGAACCCAAGCCCTGTGGAAAGAGAAGGGACTGCTGAAAGCTGGTGAGCTTTCCAACATCGTCCTACATTTGAGTCCTTCAGGTGAAGCCTTGACAATTATGAGCCTAATGTATAGTAATAATTACCTAAATACCCTAATAAAAAGTGTTACCAAACACATACAGTAAGTCAGGCTGAGATGGAAACTTCTTCTAAACTCAAGTTTAGCTCAACTATACACTTATATCTGACTGTGCCTTCTCTTTCCTAAAAGCAGCGCCCCCTTGAGTTCTGGCTGCTTTTAACATTTGTGTTTCATTTTCTCTGTTATAATGTATACCCCAATGTTTTCTTAATTGGAATTAAAGCTTTCAGTAGTGCAGAACCCCTGAAGCTACAATGTATTATTTTATATCTTGAATACAAACATTAACAAGAACTACTGTCATGTGTTCAGAGTTAGCCTTCATAAAATAACTTTTTAGTACAAGATTAAAAAGGTTAGGATACATTTCAGCGGTGAAAGTTTTAAAGTGGTAATTTTTATGTTTGTCTCTGACACTTGTGCACTTTATGATCTCCTGAGTTTCTCTTGGGGAAAAAAGTTGAGGTAGAAAACCTGAAATTTTGACCCATAAAGTGACGTCTACATGGTCTCCCTGGAAGCATCAATCACTGCAAATAAATACAGTGATAGAGTAAAAACACCAAATGAACAGTGTTCCAAAATACCACTGTAAGTGATATGGTGGCTTGTTTTTAAGGCCCAGTCCTTTAAAAAGATACATTGTCCTTTAATGCATGTAGCCAGGCTGTAAACGAACTGGAAAAAGCAAAGATCTTTCACACATCATAGTCCTTTATAAATGTGACGATTCTGTTGTTCTAGTTGTGAGAGGATTACTGTGGAGAGGACTGTGGGCCTGTCACTCACTTCTTCACCCGTGCAGGTTAGCAATTACATCAAAATTAGACTGCAGTAGTAGTCTTACTGTTTCCCATTGATTTAGAGCCAAATAAACAAGGCTACCATCTGTTTATCTCTGTATGTGTTTCTGACGCAATTATTCTTTCCACAGCGTCTCAAGTCGGCTGCTGAATCAACACACTCTCACACACATACAAGCTTTGCACATGCAGAAGGGAGCAGTTATCACACCTAAGCAGTGTAACCAAGCTGTCGTGGATTTCATATTCTTCTGAAAAATTACCCATTGATCTTTTTTTTTTTAAAGCTTAAAATGGTTCCTACATGAAAAAGTCTAAATTCTTGACTGGTGATTGTGTGATAGGCTGAAGAGCTGCTGTGAAGCAAAGGTCAGGGAAAGGTAATGCAGAGATGACATTAAACAGACCACACTTAAAGCAGAGCAATAAACAAGACACAAATACTGCAAAGTCTTTTTTTTTTTATGGAGACAAATTCAGCAGGTCAACCTTGAGACCTCCTGCTGCTCAGATAAAATCACTTTTGCGTTAAGCTGAAGGACTTCCCGAGATGACTGTTCTTTCTTTCCTTTTTACTAAACCCAATCCAATACCACTGTACAGTATTATCAGCAGCTCACCAAACAGAAACCAGAGACAACTGCATGATTTCCAGGACAAGAGAATCAATCCACTGGGAGAGTGTAGGAAATGCAGAATTATTAAAAATCTGGATGTAAACACCTTGTTGTTGTTGCTTTGAAGGTTTTCCACACGCACTTCCCTGCCAACAGCATTTTCTTCACTGTCCCTTGGTTACACTTCCTGCAAACAACTAATTATCTTAAATTAACATAGAAAGACTCACAGCCATGACAGGGCTGCTAAATTTCCATAACACCTGTAGCTAATTCACAACAGACACTGAATCAGGCAATTAGAGGATGATGAAGTCTCTGTGACAAATGAGACCTATAAAAAAAAAAAAAAAAGATTGTCAGGTTAGCAGGGTGTGTTTCTGTTTTTGACTCATTGGACTACAGTTAAAATACCTTTTATATCTTCAACTAATGCAAGTCTTTTGGTCATGGCCTTAAATTACAGAGAGCTTCTCAAGTGTCTATGCACGCCCAGTTTTCCTGCAGGGGCATTTAAATTTAAACGTTTTCAACATGCAGATGTCCAAAAGGCACCAACGGCACAAACACAGTCAAGAGGTCGAGTCCAGCGACTCCAACATGAGTGACTGTTGGTGTGAGGACCAGCATGCAGTGAGCAGCTACAGCTGCCTTTGTGGGCACAGCTACTGTACCAGTCAAAACGGCCGAGTTTGAGAAGGCAAAAACTAGCCAAAGACGCCGAAAATGTTTTTGTATCAGGTTGTAAATGCGCTTTTTAAAGCTGGTAAATTGGGTATTTTAACACATTCAATCGCTGTATCAGATGTAACAGCATCATTGCTCATTTACTTTTTTGATCCTCACATTTATTATTCAGAGCTGGAAGGAGTGTGGAACCCAGTGTTACTCTGACAGTGGGACTGCAGTCACTCCAGTGGGACTAGAGTGTAGGATACAGTTTAAGCAAAATCCTCCATTCATTCATTTATGTGGGCAAATGTGGCGAACAGAGAAAAATTGGGGCCAATATAAAATGTAAATTAGTTTGTTCATTGAGCTGATAGAAAACAGGAGACACCAAAACTCCCACCAGCTAATCTGAATGAGTTTTATTGATAAAACCAAATAATCATCTGGCTTTGAACTGAATTGTGACACAGAGTAATTTAACATAGTTGTGACACAGAAATGTTGACATCAAAGTCGCTCCTTTTCCAACACACAAAAACGCTCTAGGGTCAATGATGTCTTAATGGACCTGGTACAGCAGCGTCCCTCAGCTCTGCTGCTAATTTGTACCAGTGGGCAATGATGCACAAGGCAACTGGTTCAACTGCACTGCACTTCTCTTTAATACACCCCATACATTATTTAATAAACTAAGCCAACAGATTAAATTCATATTCAAAAGAGTCACTCACCAGGACTAATAGAGCATTCCTTTGGTGGCGGACTGACTAGAAATATTTGTTCCCAATCAGGAAAACTCACCTGAAAGCCCTCTGAGGTTGGAACAACAACTCAAAGTAAAAAAAATTTGCAGACAATTTGCTGATTTTATGGATTTTGTCTATGCAGAAACTTGTGGAGTGGAAGTAAATGATTGCATCATTGTTAGGAAAAATATGCAAAAAGTTTCTTAACATTTGATTTGTTGAAACCAGAAGTTGCTGTTGATGAAGACCGATTTAAGTTAGTCAGAAAAACTATGTATTAGCACTTTATTATAATTCATTATAAATGGAAAACAACCAGCAACATATTCGAGTCATTCCATCTCAAATCAGCAAACTTTTAGAGACTTTTCTGCTCGACCATCTCAGAGTTACATAAAAATTTTAAGGTCCAAAGAAATTTTAGCTTCATGTATCAAATACTTTTCAAGATTTATTTTTTTGAAAAACGTTCCGTCGATTCGCTTTCAGGCTATTTTTTTACACATTGAAATCCGAGGCAATGTTTCAACATGAATATTACAAAAACTATTAACGATAAAAGCCTAAAATTTTCACTGGTTTTTCTTACTATCAAAATAAATCAGGATCTGTAATTTGGGACAGATACATTAAAAGATGTTTGAGTACCGGCTCGTTAAAATATAAAGAAAAGTCCTGCACTCCTGCTAATTCTCATATTTGAGGACACACTAATGCAAAACTTCACATTGTAAAAGACAATTAGTGACAATTTCTGAATGGTACTGTATATAGCTGAATTTCACAATTTTTATGGTGGACTGAACAAATATGACAAGTTGGACCACGAAAACAGAAATGCAGAAAAACTCCATTTACAGCACAATGCAATAACACAATAATTACCATAAAGAAACCGAGTAAACCCTTTGTATCTTTTTTGAAAAAGAAAACTGGCTTTAGCTTTGAAACAGGCAGCAGCCTACAGCCAAGAAAACCCTCAAACACCTTTCAACTAAAAGGAATCCTGCATGTTTTGATATCAAGGTTCAACCTTGTGGTAGATGCAGTCTTTTTTTTTTTATAATGATACACAACATGCATCAATTTAGTTCAATCAAGAACTGATTGAAATCAAATAAACACTGATTCTGAAAGTGTCTGACTCTTATTTGTATTCTCATTACATTTTCTCTCTTTCATTATCTTTCTTGATAAGCTCACAATCCACTTTCTATAAAATGTAATGCTCCTACAGGAGTCATAGGCATCACTTTTAGGTGTGAATTATTAAACATGCTACCATGCTAATGTGGCTAGCATTGAAGTTTGATGTCTACTGTGATAAAATGGCCAACTGGAGGAGCCAACGTTGTGGTTGGTGATGCTACTAATTTAACTGCATTGCTGGTTTTGGCTCTGGGATAAAACTACTGGAGACCTGGAAAGCTTGCCTGATATAAAATATGCAAAAATTCAGAATGATTTCATTCCATCAAGTCTGTCAGTTTATTGACTTGCAACCATAAATTTATGTGTTCTGATTCAAATGAGGTCTTCAACTATGACGTTGCATAATACATAACGTCAGTAGCCTACAGTTGTTCTTTTAAACAGCATGCTAATGCAGGTCTCTAAATACTTTAAATAAGGCTCAAAAATACAGAAAGTAAAAGATGCATCTATCCAGCGTCTTCCAGTGTTATCAAGCAAAATCAGTCAAAGGGACAACAAGTGAACAGGTCAAGAGCCCAAAGTACATTTTTTTTGTTGTGTTTTTTTAAACAGAGAAAAATAAATGTCAAACTTTTATTTTATTATTATTACAAGACCTAATATCAAATGTTGGACAATAAAGTAACACAAGATAAATAACAGAGTCTTAATGTTGGGCCACATTATTCCAAAAACCTCCAGAGTCATTGTGAAATCAATAAAGTCAAACACTAAAAAAAAAAAAAAAAAAAGCTTTTAGGAAGATTACACAGGGGATGGTAAAGTCACCAGAAAGAAATAAGGAGAGAAAGTGAAGTGTGGTTTTCTTGTTACATATTGGTTAAAAAATGTTTTTGATTTTTAGGTCTAAGTGGGATTTTGGTGGGAAATACTGTGCTGTCAAAACCCACATACACACCCAGCATACACACATAAGATGGTACAGTATAATGACTGGATTTAGCAAATAAAAGCACCAGAAACACCCACTGTGCTCCCACGCTGGCTCAATCAGAAGAACTACTTTAATTCTTCTTTTTTTTTTTCCAAGTCACCCAGATGAAATGCGGTACATTCATTTATTCGTTCAAGTCTATCTTCTCACACAAAGTCTCATCGCATTGTGGAATCCAGCAGTGCTTCCTGAAGCTGTTGGGAATGATCGCTCTCTCCTGGTATTAGCATTTCTTTCCCTTTGTCCAAATTAAATAAATGGCACATTTTATTTAATGTGCTAGTCCATTCTGTAGTTCTCGAGATATTGAGAACTACAGAATTGGGGGGGGGGGGCATATTCATCTAATTTTTTTCTCTTTGGGATCCATGAATATCTGTAACAATTTAACAAGCCGTGCAGTAGATCTTAGCATTTTACACAAAATAAGTAAAAACTTTGATCTCGAGCTTTATGAAAAATCAGGGTCTTACTAAGCTTGTTAGAGTTCATACTCTTTATAAGGCTGTTATGGTAATCAGCCAAGTTTTAAAGATACTGAATGTTTGTGTGAAGTAGTGGACAGTGTTACTCCTGTTGCCACACAGCTGACTCCAGCAATACAGTGCCTAACTAACTAACTAACTAACTACTACTTTGACTGGCAGGTGGATGCACAGACAGGAAGCTGGAGCAGGTAATTGTCTGCTAAGCTTCACCTCAGGTAACTCTTATCACTTAAGTGCACCACTTGATGTCTTCAAGGAGCCTTTTTGATCTCAGAATACCTTCACGCACAGTTCATTCTACTGAATTTGCGATGGCAATGGCAACAATGCTAAAATTGAGGCTTCAAAACAGTAATCAACAAACCAGTGGTTTTCAAACTGTGTGGCGCACCCCCACTGGTGGGGCGCAGGGTCATGACAGGTGGGGCGCAAACGACCTGGGAGAAAAGTCATGCAGAACAAATGTTGAACATCTCCCCCTCCCCCCTCCGCCCTCCCCCTGGACCTTCCTTTGCGTGGGGTATGAAAAGATTTCATCCAGCGAAGTGGGGCATGATGGAAAAAGTTTGAGAGCCACTGCTACAAATGAAAGGGTTCTGTCTGATGGATGTGTACATCTTTTATGTACAGTGTGTAGCAGCTTTGCTGTCTTTCAAATTCCCAACACGGCCCTAAATCTGAAGTCTAAATCAAAGCCAGGATAAAACTAATGACACTCTGATGAATTATTTAGTCTGCCTGGATAAAGCTCTCTCAGATCCACTGAAGTTATTATACAACTGTACTCAATGTGCTTCTGATCACTGATTTCCTCACATTCATTAACAAAATCCCTTCTGTTACCCTTTACAAGTGATTGTGCTCCTACAGGCTAATTATCAAAGGGTGATTGATGATGCTGAGCTGGCAGAAGATATACTTTGGATCCTCACACTCAGTTTGGCAGCCCTGTTTCTTTGCGTTAGAATGATGCATAAAATATTTTGTTTTCTTTGTTTTCTGTTTGCTTTTACCTTCAGAAGAGTTTGCAGTGCTTTCCTAAATGTAGCATTGAGCTACTGCATGTTGATGAATATGGGTTAGAATTGGCCTTGTTTATCATGATGATGTGTGAAGGCTCTGAGAGCAGGAAACAGAGACGACCCACACAGAGTGAAAAATAAAAAATAAGCAGAGCGAAGAAATATTTGAAAAGACGCAAAGCAGCAATTATACCACGGTTTATTTTAATAGAATCATTTTGTGATACTTATCTGCATTTGATTATACTAATATAATAAGACAAGCTTTCTGTTTGCTTCACAAATTCACAAATGACATAATGTCCATAAAAAGACAGGGATGGACGCAGCTTGGACTTCTGCAAACTTAAACGGTCTCACAATAGAACAAGTAGAAAAAAGCAAAGGGAGAAAAATACGCTTTCATTGAAAAGAAGCACGTTCACCTTATCAAGGCCCAAACAGCAGGACACGCAGCATCTAAGGGCAATTAGTCCCACAGTTAAATTAGTTTCTGTGGACATTTTTTGGCAAATACCGAGTGTCTGCAGATGAAAGACGACTCTGTCAGAGATGGTTTATTCCTCCAGACGAGATTTGTTTCAGACCTGGTTGGCTGCTTGTTTGCGTTGCTTTCCCTGCTAAGACACCATGTCAGCTGTTTGTTTTCTATATATTATTCTACATGTTAGAGCCTGTCCTCATAGGTTGTTTGCGCAGGCATGTTTCATTATCAATACCTACGTTTTAGGCAAATTCCGAGAAAACAAAACAAAAAACAAAAAAACGTAAATATGGATTTTCTCCAATTTCTGAAAACTCTATGGGGACTAAATGGCACTAGATGCCACAGGACAAGCTTAAATAAATCGACTGGTTCTTATATGGCACTTCATACAACATGCTTCATTCACACACTTCAGTATCTTGCCCAAGGACACTTTGGCACACAGACAGGAGCAGCCAGGGACTGAACCACCAACCTTCCAATTAGCAGGTGCCCTGCTCTGCCTCCTGAGCCACAGCCACATTACACACCGACCTGGGGACGCCGCATGTAGGAGCGCTCATTTTGGAAACGCTTATATGAGTCATGGGTTAAGGATATGGTTACACAAGTCTCTCTTTTTTCATATTTAACCTCAACATCCACCAGGTCACTGGTGACCCATCAAAGGTCAGAGGTTAGGACTAGGGTCTACCCCTGTTTTATAGATTTACGGAACACTCAAAGGGAAGAGGAAAACTGTAATGCCAAAATGCATCAGACTGATTTGAAATGTACCGTCGTCCTGTTTCATTGGCATGTGGCTAAAACAAAACCCACCCCATCCCTACATGGGCTGCCATCCATTCCCTGATGGATGTAAAGAGGTTAAATATGAATCAGGCAAAACATACATCAACAGTCTTCTAAGGCAAGGAGATCCTATACAGAAGATTCATGTATGAAACAAACATTTACTGCTGGAATGTTGTTTTTCTGTTTCTTTTTTAAATGCGAGAAACGCGGCGCTTTCAGAGAGGAAATGAAAAGTGAAAAAGAAAATATCGAGCATTTCAAATCACACTGTCCCACTTTTGACTGGAAGCCGACCGCACATCTTTTGTACAACGCGCACTCTCACACAGGAAGGCTTTGATACATTAATGATACACCACATTATGTGTATCATTTCAGTTAAATTGTAGCCATCACTAGAGAATAGTTCCACACCACACTGTCTGAGTCTGTGCACACCCTCATGGAGTGCTGTGCAATCTCAGCTTGACTTCAGCAGGGAATCAGTGAGACCTTTTGCTCCCTCACGTACACACACACACACACACACACACACACACACACACACACACACACACACACACACACACACAGTCAGCCTGGGGAGCAGTTTAACTGTTCGAGTGACTTTCACACTGTGGTTGTGTCCTTTTAAAGGTGAAAGTCACCGGGCCCAGGCACATGGACACTTGCCAAACGCCCTGCTGCTTCATCACTTTTACATCTTTTACTCCCATAAAAAATAAAAAAAAATCCTTGTTTTTTGTCTACACTATATTGACAGTGAGATGCTTCGATGCTGCCTAATCTAGGCACATTTACAGCTGGCGCTCTGCACATATTTGCACATAAAATGTCTTAATTATTTAGTGAGTATGTTAATGGCTTGGATGCGATTCTGTCTCCAGATGCTGTAAACAGCTAATGTGTGTCTGACAGCTTCCTGTATCGCTATTCAGTTGTTATTTATTCTTTGTGCAACATATTGTACAGCAAGAAGTATAAAATAAATAAAATGTTAATGAACTTGCCTTTTTTAATGACATTTCCAGAGTGCTGCCTGCGGGCTCTGACCACTAAGTTATAGATTCGGGGGTATGCCACAGAATTAACACCTCCAGGCATATAATCACTTATTTTGAAATCCATGACTAAATGCATAAATACTGGAGGAAAAAAACAAAAATGCTTAAAAAAAATGAGTTTTTTGAGTTTTTTTGTACCCTCACAGGCCATATGTTTAATATACAGTACCAGTCAAAGTGTGGACACACACACACACACACATACACACAGAGTAAATAAGCACAAAATTACACAGCATTCAATCCAGAGCACAAGCTATCTTGGTTCATTTATGGACAGTTACTAAAGAAGTCTAAAGAAATTAAAACAACATCATAATATAATAATATCATATAATATCACACTTATACATATTAGTGCAGTATAATTGCGAAAACACGAAACTTTTTTTTCTTTGATCCAAAGTATCGAGATGGGTCGTTCCAGTAATGCCTCTGGCGTTATAGAACCTTTACAACCGATCCATGAAACACACTGCATTATTAGATAATTTGCACAAAATAAATTATTCAAAATCAGGGGTCATATTTGCACTTTTGGTGCTGTAAACAGGTTATTCTACTCTTATAAGGCTGCTATTGGCTATTGTGGCTGCTAAAAAGCGCCAGTGACACGTGGACATCAGCAGCTAGTTATACACGGGGATGTCACATGGACATATAAATGGTTATAATGCCATTAAAAAGAACAGAAAGGATTCTCAGAAGAAATCAGATATTGAGCAAAAATTAACAAATTTTGACTTTTAAGTTCTTTCAAAGCTGGAGGAAAACGGGGCCTGGGCAGCTCAAAACTCACATGTGGAAATAAAGAATTGTCAGTAGAGAAACACAACACAGCCCAGCCAGACATGACATTAATAAATCAAAGACCTAGACTTGATCCAAAACGCGGACCCTAATTGCTACATAACCTTACATGGCCCTAATAAGACTGACTAGAATTTGGAAATAACTGAGGTACCAGTTTGGCTTCTTCAGACCACCGCTAATTAGGGGCTTTTTCATCACAGTCACATATCAGCCTTTTTTGACCACGATCGGCATGTTTTTGACATGCGTGTTTCTCCTGCTGCTGCTTTCAGTATGTCCCTCTGATTCATGTCGCCGCAGCCAGATTATCCAGTGGATAAGCATTTATACATCCATGTATCTACACCAACAGCTGATGTCCATGTGTCACTGAGCCAGTGACACATATAACACTTACTGATGAGAAGTAGGCTACTGCAACAAGGTATACATGAACAAAGATATCCATGTATAACTTGTTCCAGTAGCCCACTTCCACAACACCTGACACAAACATTGTCAAGCCAGGCAACATTCGAGCCGGTGGAGTTTTAGTTCTCTCGCTCGTGTTACGAGGTGGGCTAGCCTGGGGAGCCTTACTGGATACACTCCCTGGCTAGGATTCAAACCCCAACCTGTTGTTCCAAAAACAACGTTACCACTACCCTACCCTGCCCCAGCTGCTGTTCTACATAGGCTCACCCTAAGCCAGCTCACTGCAAAGAATGGATATGGATAAAGATTCATGACCATCAGCCAGCTCCTGTACATGAATGAGATCAAGCTGCATGCCAGCAAGAGCAAGACATCGACTCATTGATCCACTTCACCAGGAACTAAAGCAAGGACACTGGCATTCATTCGGACTGGATGAGCATGGCTGATTCATGGCTGGTTGCAAAGACAGGGGAGTTGATCCGAGCTGAAAAGGTGAAGTTGCCAGAAGGCAGAATAACGGACATACAGGACAGCTACAAGTACCCGGGTTTCCCACAGGTCAACGGGAATCATGATAAAAATGCACGAAGGTCAGCCAGTCAAATACCTCTTGAAGGTAAGATAGGTGCTGAAAAGCCAGCTGGATGGTACATCAATACATGTTCCTTACTGGTCATCAGATACCCAGCTGGAATAATACGCTGGCTACAGGTGGAGACAGATGTACAGATTACAGTACTGCCTTTCTAAAATAAACATATAGCACTTGCTGTTTACTGCTGCATCTTTGATCTAAATGAGCAGCAGCTTGTCCATGGAACAACTGCCTTCATTTTTATTTCCTAAAAACAGTGCAAACAATCTAATTTACAGTGTTTGCACACAAAAAAGATCAACTCAATCAATTAACTGTGAGCTTATTATTAAATATATGAAACATAAAATATGCATTTAAGATTGATATAAGGCGGCAGGGGCATGCAGTCACTTTTAGAGAGAATGGGGGAAGACATGCAGCAACAGGCGTTTGGTATGTGCTCAACCACCTGCTGCTCTATATGTTTAAGGTTGAACTCAGTTTAAATTCTTTATATACTGTTTAATCTACAGCAATGCATCACATTCTATAAAATCCTGTCTTATAGAATATGCACATATATACACAGGGCTGAATTAAAAGCGTGAGCAATGTGTGACATGGTTAACCCTGAATACCTGCAGGGGGATTGAAACATAAATAAAGTGCTGCCCTAAAGTGGTGTATTAGCAAAACATCTGATTAAACGTAATCAGGTTGTTTCTCATAAATATTAATCTGAAAATGCTGGCGGCGCCTGCACCTGTTAAACTAGCCTGTTTTATTAAACTGGACTTGGCAAGAGTTGATATCCCCTCTCCACTAAAGGTTTCTCGACACACTGTTCTGACTCCTCTAGATAACACGTTGGCCACGGCAATCAGTAAGAGAAAATGTGTCTATCACAGAGTAATTTGCTTGCAGATATTTGTGCATGTCTACAATATCGTGGAGATATAACTGATCCCAGAGGGGTGAAAACAGAGCCAAGAGCAGCTTGTCTAGCATACGGCACACTCCTGCCATTCTCTCCTCAACGATCACAAGCACAAGCAACCAAAGAAAGTTACTGGCCTCTCAGCTTGCCCAGCCATAGACTCTGTCTGGGACACAGACTTACCCATGAAAACAACAGAAACTTTAGATTCCAATGGCTCCAAGTCAAGCAGAGTCAAGCTAGCGTCCAGAGACGAAAGCCAGCTGCAGCCACAAAATGTAAAGCCTGGATGCAAACATCGAGAAGCTTTATGATGGCCTTCTCTTTGAGATGCAAGGAGAGCGGTTGCTTTCACTTTGGTAGGTTGGCACATTTGTCTACACAAATCATGTTTCTGAAAGACCCAAAATGGACCATACAACATGTTTAACCGCAGTCAAAAGAAGAATAAAACTTATGTTGAAAGGTAGGTCCATCCATGTGTGTAGTAAGGGAAATAGATTTTTATATGTCACCCTGCTGTCCTTTGTTCTTCTGTTCTCAGATTCCTCCCCCCCACCCCCCCAAAAACCACAGAAATACATTAGATGGCCTAAAGGTTAGATTTTGTGAAACCTCTTCATTCCCTGCTCACTTTTTAGTCAGAAAATTGCTAGTCTGTATCTTCAGTTGCTGATTTTATTCTTAACCATCAGCCTTTTTGATCTTGAAGTGCGGGAGGACTGGACCCTGGCTGTATGGATTGTGTGAAGCTTTGATAACTATATGTAATTTCCTTTTGCACCAGATTAATCTCAGAATTGATTCTGGCCATTTCTGATGATACAAGTGGGATTGTTAAAAAAGGGAGTCCAGCTGCACCCACATTATGACTCTCCTTTACATTTTACTGCAGCCTCCTGCTGTTCTATTTCCCAAGAAGGTGTAATCGTGCTCATGTTGATAGGCTGCAGATGTGCATTCAAACCCACGAGAGAACAAAACAATTTGTTGTGTTTGAATCAAAACCTTTCCCAATCTCGAGGACTGATTGACACCCGTACAATGAGCTGACAGCAGGAATTTTAGAGTGTGTGTGTGTGTGTGTGTGTGTGTGTGTGTGTGTGTGTGTGTGTGTGTGTGTGTGTGTGTGTGTGTGTG
>JAVDPK010000062.1:282211-295155 GCA_034780415.1 Cichlasoma orientale
AAAAAGCAAAAAAACAAAACAAAAAAACACTGTAGCTCTCAGTAATATTTTACTCGGCTTGTGAGAAATAAATAGTTTTCTTATTTGGCAGGGGTGGAGCCTATGCCAGCTGTCATAGGGCGAGAGGCAGGGTACACCCTACACATCGCCAGCCTGTCGCAGGGCTAACACAGAAAGACAGACAATCATTCACATTCACACCTATGGGCAATTTAGAATGACCAATTACCCTAACCCAACTAACTGCATGTCTTTGGACTGTGGGAGGAAACCGGAGTACCCGGAGAAAACCCACGCAAACACGGGAAGAACATGGCCGGACCAAGGTGGATTTGAACCCAGACTTTCTACCTGGGTTTGACTTTCAACATTGTGAACCACAACGCCACGGTGCTGCCCTACTACTGCATTCTAAATTAGCGCCTTATCGATGTAGTAACCCAGTGCACTCATGGTGTCACACGTCCTCTAATCTAACATTAAGGTTAATTAAACACATCATGAACTGTAAACATGAAGAAAGCAATTTAACACTAGCGTGCAGAGAACTGAAGCCGACATTTAAAAGAACTTACTTTCTTTAGCGACTAATTACTTTTATGTGCAGCAAAGGTTTGGACACACAAAATTTTGACTGTTAGCGCATCACCAATTCACAGCAACACCTCCAGGCACTTTGTATTGCAAGGTAAAGACCCTACCAATATCAGAGAAAATCCAACCAATCAGACTATCCCCTATGAGTAACCACTTGATATCTGTGTGAGCGAATAACTCCTCAGGCTCAGGGAGGGGCAGTCATCTTCTGTGGTGCATTTGGGGGAGGGGGGTGACAGTGAGCAACTTGTGCATCAGGTTACACTCCTTTACAAATTAGCTGTAGCTGTATTATTCTACTCTGACATATCCACTTACTGCTACATGCTATGTGTAATGTGCAGAGGTGAAAAAAGTACAGACAATCTTTACTTTCCTTTAGAAGTAGGACTGCTCAATTACAGAAAAAAAAATCATAATCACGATTATTTTGGTCAATACTGAAATCATGATTATTTAACAGGATTATTCAGTGACTTTATAAATACACTGCATTTATTGCACTTAAAGAACAGGGAATACTTTGAAATCTAGTGCACTTCTACAATCTCCTTAAAATAAAAAATTAAAATACAGAATAAAAAATGTAAATATAAAAATAAATAAATACATTACAAATGAAACACAAATTATAATAATTCATTAATCTTATATAGCGCTTTTCAAGGCTCTCAAAGACGCTTTACAATTTCATGCACATTTTATCCATACCTCAATCATACTTGGTGGTGGTAAGCTACTAATGTAGCCACAGCTGCCCTGGGGCAGTCTGACGGAAGCGTGGCTGCCAATCCGCGCCTACGGCCTCTCCGACCACCACCGAACACCAACCACACAACGACATTCACACTTGGGCTATTTAATAAATAAATAAATAGAAAGGTAATGCCAGTTATCATGACTAATAATACTAGGAAGAAGTAGGACCAAGTTATTTAGACCAAATAAATTTTAGTGCTGCATCATACGACAGATCCACTTCAAAGAAAGTTTCACAAACGCCAGCTAACAGCGGCAAAAACAGCAGCGCTTACCGACAGAAAAGTGCAACAACTCAACTCAGTTAACTGCAATCTGCGATCTACTGACATCTAGTGGTGAGATTTTACACGCTGCACCTTTAGTCAAAATCAAAGTCAGCTTTATTGTCGAACCTGCACATGTACAGGACATACACAGGATCGAAATTCTGTTTCTCTCAGACCCATGGTGTCTGAGATGGTTCTTCTAGGTCATAAAGGGTCCTGCGAATCTTCAGCCTGGCATCCAGTTTTTTTTGAAGGCCAAAGATACGGTTTAGTTTGGACCGGCCTCTATGCAGCAGTTAACCTTTGATGACTATGCTTAGGCGAATTACTGCAGTGGTGTGTGACCCTGACCCTGGCACTATTCATTTAAAATAATGAACACAGAATATCCCAGAATGCAATAAACTGGTCTTGCTACACGTCTTTTTTTTTTTTTTAGGTATTGATTTATTTACTGCATGTTTGTGTGGTTGTCATGTGACTGTGTCTCAAGTCCCATTATTGCATATCAGTTTGTTGCACACGCCCCTGTTGCATGGAAATAGAGGGCACAGGGGTGACAGAGAGAAAGAGAGAAGGCGAGAGAGCAGAATGCATTTCCTGCATACCTCTCTGCTGTCCGTTCTCTGCGTCTTCTCCCTCCCACTTTCAGGCTTCTGAGCGAGAGTACCTCACTGGTAGCTCTGTTCCCCTCCCTCCCATTCTCCCTGCTCTTGCTCTACCCTCTCTACCTCTGGCACTCACTCTATTTCTCTCTACCACTCTCTCTCTCTCAGTCAAACAGAGGATTCTCCCTAGCCAGCTGGAGCTCAATGTGATCCTCACTTCGCATCATTGTTTCACTGATGCTCTCTTTGTTTTCCATTTTTTTCCTCTTCTGACTGAATTTCTGACGATACCGACATCCTGTACTTGGATGCTTCTAAAGTGCACAAAGAGTAGAGGGAACAGGAGAGAACTTTTAAGACTGCCATCAGTGCACCTTTCTCTTCAGATTGGTTGATTTGCTGTCGAGAGACCCGTCAACAGCGGAGGGGTTTTTGTTGTAACTGATGACTCATTTAGGTCATTTTCCTCCTTCAGGACTGCTGGATATAGATTTCTTTTCCTTTGCTCCACCTGTGGGTTTCCTCTCTAACACACTCTGTGGGGACTTTTATGGAGTGTGAAATTTGTCCAGCAAGTGTGAAGTTTGACAGAGTATGGCCGGTGGAACCGCAGCTGAGTGTTGAACCGCTTCTGTCCAGGAAGGCAGCCCAGGTAAGTCGTCCAATTCACTTTAGTTCCCAGATTTATATCTGTCTATTTACATGCATGTAGTAAGAGCTGGTGTGCTCAGATAAGCACACCAGGAAATTCTATTACTGAAGGCTGAAGTGTAATATTAGCCCAGCCTGACTTCATCTCTGCCCCTGGTGCTTTTTGGAACTACTTAACTCACAGAGGAGAAATACCTTCTCAGTGATTTCTGTCTGAATCTTGACAGCTGAGCATTAGTCTTGACAAGAAGATGTCTGTGACTCAGACGGCCATGTTTCAATTTAGCAATGTTCATGAGATTCTTTTTCTTAAGCTGTGAGGTGGTCAGATGAGAATAAGTTCGGTTTTGTTCAGTTAGGCTTACAAAAGGCTGGAAACATGAAATATGACTAAGATCTCAACGTGCGACTAATTTACCAAGTCAGCAACTAGTGTTTAAGTGCAGCACATAAGTCAAAGCACTCTAAAAGTCCCTCAGAAAACACCAACAAGGGTCTTTTTCTTCATGCTGTATGAATATTAAAATATTAAAATGATCCTCATTCATCACTCAGTCTTAATTTATTCAAAGAATTAGCAACTGTCAAACATACAAGAACATGGGCTACATCACCATAAAAAATAAAGAAAAACTAGGATCACTTCATTTGTGTGCTCAGAGAAATTTATGACACATTTTGTCATCAGGGATTACCATTCTGCTGATATTAATATTCAGGAATAAAAAAAAAAAAAAAAGCACTCATTTCCATCAAAGAGTATTTCAGTGTAAGATTTTCTGATTCAGCTAAAATCACACTGAAGCACGGATATTTCTATTCAGTCTGGGTAGTTTCATGACCAGTTTGGCCTTAAAAAAACACATATTGTGATGCTTTTTATAAATCAGGTTAAATGTTAATCGGAATGAAATTTAAGTTATTTATCCAACTCAGCAGGTTGGACACATTTTGGTATCCACTTCTGAAAATATGCAAATATGCAAGCAGTCAGAGGTGGAGATTAAGAGGCATGTCTGCATTTAAAGTGTGCTCATTAGGTCGTTCCCCAATTACTTTTTTGTCCAAAAAAAAAAAAAAAAAAAAAAAAAAATGGAGACTATGACTCACAGAAAACAGGCCAGTATAGTTTTTAAACTATAGAAATCGCTTTTTTAAAAAAAAAGATCCAGTTCAGTAAAATAATTTCCATGCCTGCGACAAGAGGTAATTTATCCATATATCCACTTCTCTTCAATCCAGACATGACAACCGTGTCCATGGAGCCTGTAGGAGTCCTGGTGGAAAGGGGCGCCAATGCAACCGACCCTCCCCTGAACTCGCTTGAAGATACAGCCGCCACCTTCACCATTGGAACCATCCTCTCCATTATGTGCCTCATTGGAGTCTCTGGGAACATCTACACCCTGGTGGTCATGTGCCACTCCATGAGGTCTGCGGCCTCCATGTACATCTACATCATAAACTTAGCTTTAGCAGATCTACTGTATCTTCTCACCATCCCCTTCGTAGTCTGCACACACTTCCTAAAGGGATGGTACTTTGGGGACGCAGGGTGTCGGATTCTGATAAGCATGGACTTCCTGACCATGCACGCAAGCATCTTTACTCTGACAATCATGAGCACGGAGCGCTACTTTGCGGTGCTCAAGCCACTCGACACAGTGAAACGATCTAAAAGTTACCGGAAAGCTATTGCCCTACTTGTCTGGGCAGCTTCTCTAATCCTCACCCTACCGATGATTGTGAGCATTCAGCTGATGTCAGTGGGCACCAAGTTGATGTGTCAGCCCACCTTATCACCGCTCTCCTACAAGATCTACATCTCCATCCTGTTTTGCACTAGCATTGTTGCCCCTGGACTGATTATTGGCTATCTTTACATCCAGCTTGCACGTACTTATTGGATTTCACAGACGGAGACATTCAAGCAGACCAAAAAATTACCGAATCAAAAGGTAAGTTATGGACAAATAACTCCGCAGATAATTATTATGTTCTGGATTTATCTGCTGACTATTTTCTCAGTCAAGCATATCCTTATATTTAAAAGCTGGAACAATAAATCACTCTCAGGACACTGACGACCATAATTCACACATGAATGTAAGTTCTTCAGTTATTTTCATACAGCATCTCCAAACCGATCTTTGTTCCCTTTTTGTTGAGCTAATTCACCCTAGACCTTGTCCCTTCCTTGCTGTTCAGCTCAGCTGGAGATGAACGCAGCCATCAACACCAACCTAATGACTGCGTTTGAAGTTAGGCAGAGTGTACAAATCTCCACAGACATTTCCCTACTGATCAAGTTGTACTTGATGCAGTGTTTGTGAGTGAAACCACAAACACTCTGCTGATAATGAGAGAAAACCCATTCCAGTTTGTTTCATAGCAGGGCTTAAGATCATTTCATTTCGTCCTAACACGCTGCACCAAATGCTGCCCATCAGCACCATTTGAAGGCACATCTTTACGCACGAGAGAATGTAGACGCTCCTTCTTTCAAGATTTGCTAATTATTGATACTCACTTAATTCTCGCTTTCTCTGTCAGCGCTGTGTTTAACTGTGAGTCTCTGGCTGTTATCAGGCGGCAGCAAGATATGAGAGAATGAGCTACATTAGTATTCCCCACAGGGAAATAGTTTTAAAAGTTGCTCAAATACGTGAACACTGTAAAACCACAAAAGAACAACACAATGAAAGAATACAGGAAGGTATTGGAAGGTTTAATGAGCCATCCTTGGCTTCCATATAACACCTTAGAAGAGTTATAGAGCCATCGTCAAAGATCCGAACAGGGACAACCAGATGTACTCATTAAAAACAAGTATAGCTAGTTTTACAGTGCAAGAGTCACTGCTGACCCTGCACTGTAAAACTTGCACTAGTTTTACAGTGCAAGAGTCACTGCTGACCTGTTAAGGGTTAAGATTAATTTGACTTGGAAAGACTTGCTATACTAGCACATTTTCACAAACTACAAGATGTACTCTTCAGTGTCGTACATGCAGCTCTGCTTTCTGTAATAAGCTGTTCTGTATATGGATGCCAAATAGGTCAAAATGCTAACCTGACGTTATGCTGAGTGAAGTCATCTGAATTAAATGTCTTGTTTCTGAGTGCACGCGACCTTCTACAAGTTTCTCAAAGTAGGCAACATACAGCAACATTGAGAGAAAGTCATTTGACCCAACAGCACCAGATCCACAGCAGAGATCATGTTAAAAAAGCAGATGTTTGGTTATGAGCAGCATTGATAGCTTACTGCTACAGTGTTCTGCTACCATTTCACAGGCTTCTCGGTTAGCGTAATGCAGGTTACAGTAGCACATTATTATGATGCTTGTCAAGAAGACAGTGTTTTCCCAGGTTCCTTCAGGCCTTAACTCTGCGTATTTTATTGTAAAATTGTCATGATGTTTATCCATCCATCTTCTTCCATTTATCTAGTTCAGGGTTGCAGGGAGCCTGCAGACTATCCCATTTGTCACTGGGTGAGAGCCTGGGCAGACCCTCGACAGGTTGCCAGTCTATCACAGGGTTAACATTAACGTTTAGCTTGGAATGTTACATGAATGCTCCAATGTCAGGTGTCCCACCAAGTGAAATCTAAGTCTCACTGATGGCACTTCTTTGTGGTCTTATGTCCTTGAAGGTGCTGTACTTGATCTTCACCATCGTGCTCCTGTTCTGGGCATGCTTCCTGCCGTTCTGGATCTGGCAGCTGCTGGATACATTTCACCCCTCGCTGTCTCTCTCCACCAAAGCCAAACGCAACATCAACTACCTGACCACGTGCCTGACGTACTCCAACAGCTGCATCAACCCATTTCTCTACACACTGCTCACCAAGAACTACAAGGAGTACCTGAGGAAGAACAAGCGCTTGTGGACAACTGGCAACTACTTCAACAGGAGTCGTCGTTTTCAGCGTTCACCGCGCAGATCGCCATCTGCCAGCAGTCAGCAGTGTACCGAGAGCTTCATGCTCACGCATACAGCATCACTACGAGCTCATAACAGCAGTTTGTGAGGTAGGAGCAGCTTTCTCTAACATTCTTCATATGCTGACCGATGAGAATACGAGACAAGACTTTCCCTAAGTACAAGTTTGTGCTGTCGTCATTTCCAGCTATCTAACTACTCACAATCAACAGACTGAGAGTCGTTGAATGCTTTAGAGCTGGTGGCTTTGTTGGAGTTTTCTATAAGAGGAAATACTGATGAGTTTGCAGATAGTACTGACTGCTGCCCCTCTGAAAACATGTCTGTTTGGAGTTCCTACTTGCTGATATGCAGTGTAAAAAGGATGCAGAAGCACAGAGTCAAAACTGTGGTTCTTTTTTTGACAGCCATTGCTAGATTTCTCTATTTTAGTGCTGCTGCCACTCTGGACTACAAACACCAACGGGAGGAGCAAAATGTGCAGAAAACACGGTTGAGAAAAAGCAATTTCAAAGTGGAATAAAGCAAATCAATATTGAGCAATCAACTTTAAAAACAGTTTGCTTTTCCCCAAAACGCTGACAGGTAATTGCTCACAATCATCTCAGTCTTTATTGTTGCTCACAGTCGGCTTGTGAAGGAAGCTATTTATCAGCAGTACAGCAATGGTGTGTGGGTGTAGGGAAGTAGTGTCACAGTCTTTCACACAACTTTTCATAGGGATTGAAACTTGTTCATATAGAATCTAACAGCCAAATTAAAAAATGCCAAATGTCTTAAATACAGTAAAGTACCAGTAAAAAGTTTGGACACACTCACGTGAGCGTATCCAAACTTTTTACTGGTACTTTAAGTCATCAGTTAGTGAAATGACACTGACGGAAATCATGTGTGACTCACAGATGTCACCAGAATCAGTAACACAGCTTAGTTGCTCTTTTTCCCCCCAGTTTTACAGCCATTAAACTTATGCATACCAGCCAGTTAAAATATGTATATAATTATTACATATAAAATATTTATACGTTTATGATGGGTTTCTGTTGTGTTTTTTCTTGTCACCGAGAATTTCTGAATCTGAACCCATGTTCTTGTTTAATAAATCAAAATCTGAATAAAAGTTTCCAAGATTGCTGCATTGATCTTTCATAAATTTGATAAGGAAACACTTGTAACATTATGCATATTATACAAATCTATCTATCGACAAACAGACCATGTGGGTGGAAGACCCATCATCAATGGGGACGTCCTCCTGCCATTAATGAAAATAAATGTCGAAGTCAGGATAACATTACAGCCCAATTTCATCCTAGAAAAGGCACAAAAATGTTCATGATAAAGAGATTAGAGAAAGTACATACTGCACTTCTGCACAACGCTGTATACTACATGATGTCTTTCTATATATATATAATCTATAACAATAAGTCAGATATAATGCATAATTAGAAGGTATTCGTGTCATATTATACTCATTTGTGCACAGGAATATTGCTACATAATTCACTCATACTACATGCAAATATCAGTGCATTATGTATAACATCGCTGTAGTCACGAGACAACCATGTTGTTTACATATCGCTGAGCAGTAGGTATGGCTTTAATATTACCCAATGATGAGTCATAGTCTGTACTATTTATGGCCATGAGTCATCCCTGACCAACACGATAGACAATGCTCAGCCAATCAGAATGAATATTGTGTTGCACGTCTTTGAAGAGTAAACAACACATTTTATGGCTTAACTTTGTGGTTTTGGAGTCGACCGGAAAGGTAAAACCTCACAAACAGACGCCCGGATGGACGGACAGATGGATGGCATGGTGACAGTATCCTATTGCTTCATATCGGGCGGGAGGATAAAAATGAAGTACTTTTGTCACAATCTGTGGGTTGGACATTTTATTGTTCATTGATAGGTTTGATTGCTTTGACAGAACTCCATATGCTGATGTAGCACACAGCATATCTTATGTATTCTTAGTTCTTATGCATGGAGAAGTCAGTAAACTGGTTAAACATCAATAATCCATAAATTCTTAGTAAGCGAAACTTTAAGTGAGTCATAAATCATAAGTCCTGATTTAGACTTCTGCAGTGAATCTTAGCAGAGCCTAATGTGTAACCTACGTAAGTGGCCGACATCATTGCCGGCATTTATGCTTGTGCGCTGTGCAATATGTGCTAATTACAGTGTGGCTGTGACCTCGTGCTTTAAATACAGTATTAGCCAATAGAAACAAATGAAATGCTGGCACTTTATTCTCTCCCGGGTCCCAACTCTTTGCTGTGGTCAGTTTTTTCAGGGACAAACATATTTGTTGCTCAAGTTTTCCCACTTCTTTATACATTCCTTCACGTCCATTGCGACAGTTTCAGCCTACTTCCTCCAGGAATTCACTGACACTTTTGAGTACAGTACCTATGCTGATACTGTACAATGATCAGTATTCCTTATACTGAGACAATGATTATTATCTCACAGATAAATAAAAAAAACTGCAGTGGAAATGTAGCAAGAAATACTCACAAGGCCAATGAAAAAAGCTACGGGCTGTGTCGACACAACATATAGTTACATTTCTATGGCGGCGCATGTCGGGACGCTGTGGGGTATTGTCGTAGGGTTTCAGAGGGTTTGTGGTTGTGTAGGCATAGATTTCCCACTGAACCATAAATCCCCAGCAAGTCATCACTGATGATGCAAAATACCCTAAGACTAACCCCACACTACTGGAATGGCTTATTTTTAACAGAAAACTGTTCCCCATGTCTCGGCAGTCGGGGGTAAAACACCCACACAATTCTCTTGCCTCAAGAAAGCTGTAACTCTGCGACTGCAATGCTTTGCTTTGTAGTTATTCTATAATGCCTCAAGGTTGCCTCTCCCCAAGGTTTTCTCTCCTATTCACTTCACAATGTCAGATTTTGTTTTTTAACTCTTCTTTTTTCGTCTACTTTAACAGTTACATTAAGCAAATGAACGGTGGATGTTGTGTGGAATCTGCATGAAGTTTTGATTATTTCCTTGCTTTTCATCATCTCAAAGTGCCCCACTTCCTGTGATACAAACACATTTTGTTTATTTTGTCTTATTTATGTGCCTGCCAGTCAGCCTGACTATTTTGTATATTTAAATCAGCTTCAGAAGGTGGTAGCAAATGTTCCTTGTAGAGGAAGCCGGACAAATGATGACAGTGCAGCAGAGGGTAACAGAGGGTGAACTGAGGGTTGGTGGGGGGGTGCCAGGACACACACATAAACACACACTAACTTGGAGCTAAGAGCTTTGGATGCACACCCGTAGCTGTCATGTAATAAAGAAGCCAGCACAATGCAACACGTGCTGTTCTTTTACAGATTATTTACCATATAAATAACTGATTACGTTACAGTTATAATGCAGATCATCACTAAGTCCAGATCGACACAGCTGAGAAGCTCTGCATTGATCACCATGCATTTACTAATGAAGCCAATCTGACTTACGTTTCACAAAAATATCCCCACTTTTCTTCCCACAAAACGGAAAAGAGCAGGAAAATCCAATATTTATGAGCAGCTAATATATTAGCAGAGCTTTGCTCTTGAGTACTTGTTGGTCTGTGAATGAGAGCAGCAGTGTGACATATATTACCACTCTTGGAATGCAATGTGCTGAGTATATATATATATATACACAGTTGTGATCAAATATTTTTATACATCTATTTATATAAATATGTGGATTCATCTGTTTGCTAGTTCTCTGATACAATCAAAGGTATACGTAACAGAAATGCTTTAAACCTTCTAGGCTAATTACGTTCCCAAGGTGCACATTAGCAAAAACATCCAATCACTGAGCTTAAAATTTGGTCAGCCACTACTGGCAGGCGGCTGTAGCACCAAACCACACTGATTTATTCCTTTAACCAGCGTGGTCTCCATTGCAGTGGTGCCTATGGTATTGAACACTAGTCCAGTATAACAGTACATTATGCTTCTGTAATATTAAGGGTGGTCTGTAATACACAGTTATGTAAATACAGATTACTCCTGTTTCAAAACTCTGCTGTGCACAGCTCGTCATTCTGAAGGTTGCTGCTGAGCTCGGTCTCTCTCATAAGCAATCACAGCGCTCCCGAATGTGTTTTGATCCAGCAAAATATGTTAAATTGCTGCTATACAGTACGAGCTTTTAATTATGATGACATTTGAACAGTTTATGTTCCCTGAAGAAACACAGGGTGATTTTACAGCTATTACACACTTGGCAAACGAATCTGCTCATTTTCTTTAATACTGCGAGACATGAAAGGACTAGAAAAGGCACTTGTGCTCCTGTCACCGTGTGGATTGACTTTATATCGTGTTGTTGCAGATTTAAATTAAATGTCCTCTGAGATGCACACAAAGATATGTTCATAAAACAGTGATGTACTTTGCTCAACTCCCACAAAGAAAAAACAAATTATCCTGAAAAAGATATTCAGCTGTCCAATAAAAATGCATTTTATTTATTTATAATTGCTCAATTACTGGATAGCGGCATCTTCCCCTCCTTGCACCCAAAGGCTGCTTCACACTCCTGACTAATGAAAAGTGCTGCGTGTTTCCAGCAATAGGCTGTCTGAGTGAGACTCAAACACCTTCTGAAAAGCAGTGTTGGAACAAATGAGCTCATTGGGTCTGTTAAATTTGTTTTCAAAACTTATAAGTTTACTTTTTATTGGCTTCCACACGCGTCTTTGATTGGCCAGAGCAGCTTTTTTGCAAAAAGGCCTCTTGACATTGCACAAGCGCTACCTAATACGTTTTTGTACTAAACGCGGAGGTAACGGGTACATTTTTCCTCCATAAAAGGTCTGGCAGGCTATGTCAAAGTGCCCTAGAACTGCAGGTTTATTGCAGCTCTGGAAACAGAAATAGAAGGAAACGGGGACTTTTTTGCACTTAGAGCAGAACACATAGACTGTATCGGTGTATAGGGCAGTGCTTTAACATTTACTGCAGCAGCATGACCACATGTAGCCTCCTCCTCCTCAACAAGGTTAACTAATCCATACATGTAAAACATGAATGAGCAATACCTGTTTATTGAAAAATGTCATGGCCTCTGCTGTTTTATATACATAATACAATAACATAGAACAGCATATGATTCTGAATACCTTCTAAATGTTCTAAAAACACAGTAATACATCATTGCTGTAGTGGCAGCTCTAAACACTTGCCCTTTTCCTTCCAGATAAAGAGAGGAAATTACTCAGCAAAGGGATGTGGGAATATTCACAAATGATTTTGCTATAATAATATTTTTGTACACGCTCTACCTGAACATAAAAAGGGAATAATTCATACACAAAACAGACACTTGCCTCCAGTAAATTATTCATTACCACTAAAGCACCGTCTCTCAGTGATTTTATGAGAATATTCATTTTGATCCCAGGAAACGTCCTCTGCTACCAGCGGGTTATTTAGAGCGGAGACCAAAGAAAAGGAAAGCAAATGAAATGAAGGGGAAAGGGAGACTCCTGGATTGCAGCTTTACCTGTTGGTAAAGTCTGCTCAGGCTTCGTACTACTCTGTGAATGGAAATGCAGCTCTGCTGGCCACTGAGATCTATCCTGAAATATTGCAGCATTGTGTAACAGAGCTTCACGAGGACAGTTTTATTCATTAGAAATATCACTTAATATGTCTCAACGTGTTCTTACTGGATTATTGTGAAATGTTCACGGTTCACCGAGGATGACAAACCGCATCGTAATGAAATCTGGACTCAGACTTGTTTACTAATTGAAATATCTGATTTGGCACAAAATGTCATACATCAAAATAAAACGTGTCACAGCTGCTCTCCAGCTGTGACACATTTTATTCTTCAAATGTTTTTGCCTTGCTGTTTCAGGTGCTTTCTGTTTTCCATAGCATACACTGTGCTGCCAAAAGTATTCACTCAGCATCCAAATCACTGAATCCAGGTGTTCCAGTCACTTCCCCAGGTGTATAAACCGAGCAGGTAGGCATGCAGATTGCTTCTGCAAACATCAGTGAAAGAATGGGTCGCTCTCAGGAGCTCAGTGGATTCCAGCGTGGTACCGTGATAGGACGATACCTG
>JAVDPK010000062.1:295255-314458 GCA_034780415.1 Cichlasoma orientale
TCTTAATAGTATGAAGAGCTAAATAAATGTTTTTACTGTACGATGGTAGTAAATACGTCTATTTTTCATTCTGCTACAGTGTGACCTTGTTTTACTCAAAACGCATGGGGTTTATCATTAAGTTAGCTTTTAATCATAATTTAGTTGTAAATGCACTGTACTGGCAAGTTTCTCCACTGATGAAAGGCTACTCATTATACATTTATTGTCATGTTTTTGTTGCAAATCATGCACGTCCTCCTATAACTGCAAAAGTCACAATGGGCACTTTCACTCAGATTAAAAATCATTGCAGAAAACCAGATGTTTTTTTCTTATTAAACATCGTCAGAATCTACCACCTACTTCACTCAGAAGGCCCACAGGTCAGTCAGACATGTGACTGTGTCATGCTAGTCACAGCTAATGTAGCCTAGAGCTGCAAGCCTCAAACATGCCTCGAACATGGACGCAGCTTCCGTGTCTAAAAAGTGACGCTGCTGCGGAAAACTGCATTCTGTCTCCAGGCCACGAGATGCTGACAGCCGTGGCTCCAAAAAGACTTCAGGTTTTATAGACGTCTATGGAAAAATTGCTTTTAGGCTCGATATCTGTAAATATTTTACTGATATGGACTCAGTCGTTCATTATGTAAAGCGTGGTCATAGACAATCCTGTTTCAAAAAGAAGGATTATCCGAGATATGCTGACTGATAATTGACCAGTCGCTGGCTACTGTTAGCCGGTTTCACAGTAAGGCCTTCCCTCCCTTTGAAACCAAGATGGCGAATAAACTAGACTACCGGTTATTAGGTTTAGTGTTAAAAAAAATATAAAAAAGCATGCTAACACACTAAACAAAGAATATGGTCAGCGTTATTCTGCTAAGTATCAGTTTTGCAAAGAGTTGCTATTTTCTCATTTTAATTTCTGAGTTCATCTAAACCTGAACATGTGGTTAGCACACCTTTGTGAGCAGGTTCCCAGACAGAGGCGCATATTTTGTATTATTGGAGGTATCCAAGTCCAACCTGTAGGTTAAACTGTAACACACCAAAGAGCAGTCGCAAAGCTCTGTATGTAGGATATGTTTAGTTGATGTGTTGTTATCAAAGCTAAATGATCAAAGCTGTAAAACGTTTTAAAGGCCCTTTAAGTTCACAGCCTCTGTGGCCTATGCAGGTATGCACACATTTTGCCAACTGCAAAGATCAAATGAGAGCAGCCTAATCATTCCCCATCAGACCAGACATGTTCCAGCTTTAATTATAATTTAATCCCATGTCCAAAGCCGGGCACATCAGCCCCACTTTAAAGACCGCGTGAGAGAACATTATAGAGTTATTGATGGGTGGCTCGTTAACTTGGTTTCATCTTATAGCCCCTTTCCCCTAGATCTTTCATTTCAGCCGCCAAATGAAAATGAAGGTGGACTTGGTCATGGCTCGGCTGAATCAAGCAGAGGTCACTTCTGCAAAGGGCATCCAGAAATGCACGGGCTAATTCTCTGCCTTTCATTCATGACACTAAAAGGGCCATTGATCTCCCAGTCACTTATCTGAAAGCTGATTACGTTGAGTTGGCTCATTTTGGGAATTGCTGTTCTCTGATGACAGGTGATAGGAAACTTTGACTATAATATCTGGGGACTACGTTGTCCGAGAAAGTCTCCGATGTGATCAATATGCGCCCTGACTCCCCCTCCTCTGATGTTCAACGAGATTATAGAGTATAGAGGCATGGATTGATTGAGTTCCTCCCTTATCTCAGCAGGTTCATGTTCATTTTCCAACCTTCATTTAGAAAGGTCCGAGGCTGATGAATTATTGGCTCCGCTGATCATTCAGGTCCCACGCCAACATAAATTTCAGCACCTATAAAGAGCGCGTGCTATTTTTATTTTTCTCTCCCAGATTCCAGTCAGACACCTCGGATGAATTGGGAATTATATGAATTTAGTAAAGTGCGTGCACAGGGATTGATAAGAAACTTCAGCAGGTGACATCATTTTATTTTCAGTTTCTCTTTTGTGCTTTGAGTGTTTCAATTTGCAAATACTTACAGTTTTGCAAAGAGCCGCCTTCTCGTGTGTTTTGCTCACTCGCAGTGTGTGTGTGTGTGATATTTTTACACATCCAATTTCCACTCAAAATTTTCAGCCCCGTTATTTAATGGGTGCACAGGAAATCAGAAAAAACTCTTGTTGGGCTTCACACTTGATTCATTCGCAGTGATAAGATTTATTTCTTGCTACTTTGATCATACCATAATTGCACAGGAGCATTATTGGTAAATGGCCCGATTTACTGAGCAGGGCATTTTATTTTATTTTATTTTATTTTTTTGGAGGCTGCAGTCAGAAAAGGCGTAGATGGGAGTGAAAAGTCCCGCGGTGATCCTTCGCTCTAAATTTATGAACACAGACGCAGTCAGTTCTTTTTTACGATGACCAAAACGGAGCAAACTGGGGCTGTAAAGGGGCAGACGTGCGAGTAATCTACAAATGGCACAGTCAGAGGTTGTTACTTATATTGTGTTGAACACATTACAGCTGCAGGTTTTATGTTTGTGTGTATCAGGAGGCAGCAAATAGAGAAGGTTTCTGTGGTAGAATTTGAGGCGTTGGACAAATGTAACAGTTTTAATGCTTCAAATCGATGTTGCTCACAAGAGTGAATTTTATGAGCAATGAATCCCATCTTTACTCTACTTATATGGTTAGTGGGCTACTTTTTTTTCCAGTAAACAGCAGTTTGTTGGAAACACTGTGTGATGCCTTTGGTATTTAAATGTGGAAATTAGTGGGAAATTTTAACATAACTCAGCTGATGATCTCATATCCCAGTAGGGCATGCCCAAAACACCTCACATAGGAAGCATCCCAGAGGCATCCTAGTCAGACAACCAAACCAGATCACCGAGCTCCTTCTGATGCGGACGGGTAGCAGCTCCACCCTAACTCTAAACAGGAGCTCCACCACCTTTCAGAGGAAGCTCATTTCTGTCGCTTGTATCCGCAGTATCATTCTTTCAGTCACGACCCACAGCTCATGGCCGTAGGTGAGGGTAGAAGCGCAGATCACGAGCTTTGTCTTTACCACACAAGCTAGCGTCCTCATCACCAATCCATCTGTCAGTTTCCTGCTCCACTCTTCTCTCACTTGTGAACAAGAACCTGAGATACTTAAACCCCTGTAGTTGGGCTGCAACTCCTCCATGACTTGGAGTGGACACTCCACCCTTTTCTGGCTAAGAACTATGGCCTACGGAGGTCACTTCACACTGAGCTGCAAACCACCGCGGTGTGACCTGGAGGTCTAATACACTGGACAATGATACAACTAACAGAGCCGTGGTATAAGCAAATAGCAGAGTGGTGATCCCAAGGCCACCAAAGCAGAAACTCATCACTAACTGACTGTACCTAGAAATTGGTAAGGCTCAACACGTGCACAGTGGTGCTTGGATCTAAATCCTGTCATCAGCATGTTCTCATACTCATAGTGACAATGCAAGGTGAGGTTCCTGGTAACATCATTAGTCTTACAGGTACTAAAACAATATAAAAATAATAATAAGGGGATCACTGAAATCAGTAGGATTCATTCTCCGGGAACATATTAGTCAAAAGAGGATTTACAAATCAGACACAACATAAAAGGTGGAGCTGGGGAGGAAGCGGGTTGCAAAGTAGCTTGAGATGTGCAGCTATTTTGGGGAGGCTAAAGCAAAAGGGTGTCAGGTGATGTGGGTTGCCACTGAGAGCAGCCTGCCTGAATGGCAGATGAGCCACACAGAGCAGCTTTTCTTTCTGTTCATTTGTAAAGGTTGGGAGACTTGCGTCGCTTCCTCCATTAAACATTTTTTTTGAGAGAGGCTTGTTCATCGTGAAGGTGTCAAGCTTTTCTTGTAAATAGAAAATGATTTAAACAATATTAAATTTAAGAATAAAAGAACAGTAAGCTGCTACCATCAAGAAAGCTCAAAGAATTAATGAGAGGTGTCATAGTCGTTATTGTCCTTCACTCTTGCAAAATCTGATGAATTTACATTTGCATGAAATACATAACCAGTATACCTGCTACAGTTTTGGTTCAGGGATATTAATCCAGCCTTGGTATATATTAATCAGAAAGATAAGGCTGCTGCATAAGCCTACTCTTCATCAGTGCCGTGTGCCGGAACAGTATAGCAAAGGGAAAATATATTAGACCGCTGAGATAAAGGCTTGGAGACATGATAGCTAAAGTTATGGCACCGCACTTCTTCAGCACTTTAAGTTCTCTTTTTGGTTCTCACCTCAAACGCAACGTGCTTACATGACCTTCAGCACCTTCAGGAGGTTTTCTGTAGCTGCTGCTGAGGCAAAAATAAGGAAGGAAGGAGGAAATGACTGGGGGAGGCGAGGACAGATAGTGTAAGACTGTGAATGAAATAAAGAATGATAATTCATTGAAATCATTTTGCAGGTCCCGTTTCATGAAAAAGCGATGCAAATGGAATGGAGGGGCCAAAAAACCCAAAAATTGAACATGACGTGAGGAGATGAGAAAAAAAAATGAGGTTATGTGGTGATGATACATGAGTGTGATAACAGAGGGATAGTATGGATTTTGGATTGTGTAAAAAGTGCGTGTGACTGACTCAGGACAGCTGTGTGTGTTTATAGTCCCGGGCTACACGCATACTTGTAAATACTTATCCTCTGACCCTGGACAAAACCGTCTGGCATCTGCACACAATTTGGCGTCCTGGACTAGAGGGCAATAAAATACTTACACAAGCAACAACAAGGCATTAAAAATGAGCCCTGCTCTCCTTTTAATCTGCATCTACTGTACTGAACACCTCCAAATCCTGCAGCTGGCTTTTGTTGCTGTATTCAACTAATTCTATTTCCATTTGCGTCCCCGTGCTCCTCTAAATGGAAATGTGTATTTTTATAAGAAGAACTGCATGATGCAGATCAGTGGAAGTGGTGCCGGTCCACAGAACTCTGAAAGTGTGCAGAGGTTATTGATTTTGCTTCCTCGTATCTCTCTACAGAATTTACAAGTTGCGCTATGAAGATTCTCTCCACAGCGACGCCAGTCAGTGTGAAGTATTACTGCCTCTCATAGTAGTAGTAAATGGAACTGCAGAGCCATCAGTTTTTCATGTTCAGGCTGACATCACTGGATGGATGCTGACCTTGTAAAATGAGCGATAGTATTTTTAAAAACTGCTGAAACTGATTGAGTGGTTAGAAGCAGCGTCCCCTGGCAGTAAACATTCACAGCATTCTCACTTTCAAGTCAGTGACCAAACGGAAAATTTACATTCACTGTTACAGCAGAACCACCATCAGGAGGGTGGTGTCTACTGTACCTTCACTGGCTGTATTCATTATATTTTGCCAGGGGCGTAGAATTAAGTAGGGACATAGGGACATGTCCACACCAAAATCTCTGACTCAAATAGCACGCTCTTTAATTAGCACCGAACCAGACCCCCATTCAGCACCGAGGGTGTTTCTGCAGATGCTTGCAAAGAGCCAGCAGTGTGTGCTCTGCAGTTGTCTATATCTCCACGCCTCAAAAGTTGTAGACCCCTCTACCATTTACCTCCTCCCTGCACATGAATCAAAATCAGTTGATAAGAAGAGCAGAAGGACCACCAAGTATGATTGAGGTATGAATGAATAGTGCACTAAAAACTGTAAGCGCTTTGAGTACATGAGTACCATGTAAGAAAGCGCTATATAAGTCGAAGGCATTATTATTATTATTATTATTAAGTGACAGCATCCATCCATCAATCATGGGCAAAGGTTATTGTATTCATATGTGAAAAATATTCTCTGCCTGCTCTCTTCTTATGCCTATCTTTGTCATATTGTTTTTTCTTATATTGTTTGCTTTGTTTCTTCCCTTTAAGACTGTAATTGAACCCTGAGAGTCTGACGCTTCAGACACTCTATAAACCAAATTTATTGCCGCTTTAATCAGCACAATAATTTTCAGGGGTGCTAACATAATTGGAAAAGTTTTTTTTTTTTTAATGATCATTTTTTAAATGTGATAAACTTGTATTAGAGAGCACAGTATGCCGCTGGAGCACAGAAGCGATGTATGCAGGAAAAATTGGACCTTTTACGCCTATGTGGATTTTCCATTTAAATTCATAAGTAGTTTATTTCCCATTAAAATGATGATCCCACTAATTATAAATCTGTAAATGTTTTAAATAAATGCAAATGGGCTTTTCTTTAAAATGATGGGTTTTGAGTCACACTGAATCTGTGAGTTACAGCTTTGGCCAAGATTTTGCTTCACTCAGATCATATCAAAACAAATGCCTTATTTATCAGATTATTCAGAGTATTCATCTGATTGTGTAGCAGTAATGGCCTCCCTCGGCTAGGCAGGGTTAAGTCCTGATACTGTCATACTGATACGGTCAGAATTTTTCTGACTGCTGGAGAACATTTGATCAAAAATCTGAGACCAGGGTCACTCTAAACGAGAAGGATGAATTATTTAAAACATCCTGAAACAAGGTCCTCCCTTTATTCCCTCTCCACACTCCTGTGAATTATTTTAACCCACCGCTGCACCTGTTGTACATGTTTCACAGTTTGATTTCAGTTTCTAGTCTCTGTCTCCCAGCTCCTCATCCAAACAGAATATCAGCCACTGATGGACAGGCTGTGGAGACTGATACCAAGAATTTTTGAACTAGTATCCATGGGAACAAAGATCTTCCTCAACAGTAAACCAAGATCCATGTACAGGTTTGCGTGTGGCAGGTTGCTGAGGGATCTACACTGTGCAGGGTCTAACCTGGCGCAGTAAGTCACTATCACAGAGCAAACATTAAAAGTCGATGCAACCAATTGGATGTCCAGAAATACGGTCACTGAACAGCCTACAAGGCTGATATCTCTCTTTTTCTCTCTCTGCAAAAGGTAAGTGGACAAAGTGCAATGTAAAAATGTGAGCTTATATTATTTGGCTTCAACTCGGAAATTTAGATATTTGCTAGAAACCCAAACTGACCACCTGCTTCAGCAAAAAATGTGAGAAACCTTGAAAATCTTACACATTTTTGTCATAAAATAGTTTACAATGAAACTATCTATAATTGGTTAAAATAAATCAACTCTTTCCATTAGAAACTAGTATAATTCAAATTTCAAAGCATGATAACTGCTCTAATTTTAAAATGTAATTAGTTGGTGTAAAGAGTGTAGCAAAACAATAACAATCAACATGCATGGACACTTTCCTGTCAATGCCTTATACGCTTAAATGAATCCAGCACACAAATGGCAGACACATAAACACTTGATTACATCCAACAACAGGGAATCTGTATAAACCTGCATGAACTGGATTTGGGTTTAGTCTCTCCAGGAAGTCGTCGTTCTGATAAAAAGTTGATGACTTGAATCTGTACTTATTTCCCATGGTCTTACTGATTCAACTGACAACCAGGCAGACATGTTGTTCAGAACTAACACGATTGATCTCCATCAATTGACATGGAGGAGATTCCAGGAGACAGGCAGTTACTCTAGGAGAGCTGGACAGGGCTGTAGAAGGTCCTTAACCCATCAGCAGGACCAACATCTGATCCTTTGTGCAAGGAGGAACAGGATGAGCACTGCAGAGCTACAAAATGACCTCCAGCAGCCACTGGTGTGAATGTCTCTGATCAAACAATCAGAAACAGGCTTCATGAGGGCAGCCTGCAGCCCGATGTCCTCTAGTGGGCCCTGTGCTCACTGCCCGGCACCATGAAGCCCAGGTGGCATTTGTCAAAGAACAACAGAGTTGGCAGGTCCACCACTGGCGCTACACTGCCTGTAACATCGTTCAGCATGACCGGTTTGGTGGGTCAGTGATGGTCTGGGGATACATATTCATGGAGGGACGCACGGACCTCTACAGGCTAGGCAACAACAGTGATGGTACAGATCTGGGAGGAGAGCCCCCACTGCACCATGTCACCTCATTAGGAGCGTGCCCAGACATTGTCAGGCAAAATTACTAGTAATTACTAGTAAAAAGGAGGAAGGGTGAACAAGCCCTACATAAAATGTAAAGCGTACTGTGGTTCAAAGAAACCAGGACAGTTAAAGCTGCATGTTTTTCAAAAGGTTTGTTGTAATTCAGGACACTAAGACGTATGCTTGGCTACTCGACAGATAATTTTAGATCGGTGTTGCTGTTATTGATGGTTCTTTGTTTAAAGGAGATTGAAGTGGCAAATAACACAAGGAACAGCAGTCATTATTAGTTAAAAATAAGAAAACCCGGCACTTCTTTTTTAATCCCCTTATCAGGGGCTTAACTTGCTTTGAGTGTTTACTGATGCATTAGCAAAAGCAAATACCATCTGGCTTTGGAGTTATACAGCAAATGACATGCTGTTTTAAGTTTTCACAAGATCCAGTGAATGAAAACACCTCAAGCTGAATTAAACAAAAAGGTATGAAAATGATAATAGATTGATCTATTGAAATCTCGATGTTGTTAAGTATATCTTAATGTTGTTGAATGCAGCTGAGCAAACACTATAGTGATTAGGCTTTCTAAGAGCACAGAGAACTCAATCTTGGAACTGACAACTCATGAAAAATCGCATTCCGTTTAAACCTGCATAAAATAAAAACACGAGAATTTAATCTTTTAAATGCTGCCTCTCAGTTTGGAGGTAAACTAATAAAGATTTGTTAAATCAAAGTCAACTTAAAATAGTCAAACTTTTTTAAACTGATTTGACACAATTAAGGCCTTAGTCACAGGCCTAGGGCCTGGTTGGCAACCATCTTACAACCACTGGCCGTGAAGAAGAAGTACATGTTCTGCTACCGGTTGCGAGTGCTTGCTAGAGGTTGTTGGCAGTCGTTAGAGTGAAACTGGTCCCAAAAAAAGTTTACAATGTTGCATCGAAAACCTATTTGTGGTTTCACCGGTCACAGCAGGTTGACACAGTTGCATGTAGTTTGCATGGAAGACACGGACTTGTCCGCAAACACTTGCAAACTACTCGCTGATTGGTTGTGAAACTGTAAAAAGTGTGACACAAACTGGAAACATAGACCTGAAAAATTGTGTCTCACTGCTGCATACCAAACAAATTTCACTTTGAAGGTTTGAATGGCACACCATTCATATTTAAATCCATATAAAGCAAAATAAAGTTACTGAACTCTCAAATATTATTGTTACATTTTAAATCATAACAATAATAATAATAATCTGGAAGTAATAATCATACTGTCCCTTGCTGGCCAGTGTCCTTTTTCCTTTTTAATTTTTTCACCCCCACGCACTGTCCTTTTCCCCTATCCCATCATGCATCTCTCTAAAATAGCTTACTCTGCTGTAATCCCCCCAGTTTAATGACTAGTGTATACTCCAGGGAGGCATTTACCATTGCCCTTGCAGTGTCACCTTAATTGAACAAATAAAAGGGTCAAGTGATCCATCAAATTAAAACGTCGAGTATGTTGCTCCTGGGGATAAAACTGAAACAGTTTAATATGGAATTTATAAATGTTCTTTGAGGACTTAACACAATTCTGCTGCTTTTTATTAAAGGGCTTCAGTCAAACTGTATATTTGAAATAACTTTGGGAAATGAAGCTTGAAAATGAACTGTAAAATATAGCATGTGCTTTTTTCATAGAATTTTATCCTGATTTGACTGCTGCACGACTCTTATTGGAAAAGCCACGCCATCATTACGTCACTGAATCTCAATAAATCAATAATGAGCCCACCATTTATAACTACTGCGTATTGCCTATGATCAGAGTGCATACTCCTCTTTCTAATTCAGTTAATTTTTGCTAACTGGAAAATGATTTATGCGTGTGGAAAAGAAGGATTGTTCAATTTCACAGAGAATTAAAAAAATAGGATAATCAATGATTAGCCTAGTTTTCAAAAATTATAAATTTGCTTCAAGCGTATGACAGTTTGCTATGGACAGTTAACAGTACAATACTGTAAATCTGTGTGAAATAGAGGTGTGTGTGTGTGTTTGTTCTTTAAGCCTGACCTGATGTCTGGTATTCTGAGAGATCCATATACTGTACCTATGCGTATACAGTACCTCTTCTTTCCGTATCATTTTGTGAGTAGACTTCCATTTAAGAGAATCGGTAAATTCCATCCAGTTGAAAGTCCCATACTAGCCATTGCAGATCTACAGTCTATTCTGATACACTTCAGAAGTCTCATCACAAATGAACTTGTTTTAAGCTCTGATAAAACTATGTGCATGATATTTACCAGGCCACCTAAAACTATTCAGCCTACAGATCATATCCAACCCTTTCATTAAACTGCTGATTGTTCTAAATACTTAGGACTCTGGCTGGATGCTACACTCACTTTTAAAAACCATTTGGAAAAACTACCAAGAAAAGACTGACACTGAATTTTTGAAATTCACCCCAAGGTTAGACAGCGCAACGCTCAGAGAAACTTCAAAAAGCCGAAGAGCTACAGCTCAAACGGCAGGCCTCAGCATGTTAAATGTTAAAGTTCATGACAGTGCAGTAGAAAAAGAGTGAACAATAAAGGTTTGTTTGGAAGGTTTGCAAGCAGAAAATCTCTTCTCTATAAAAAGAACATGACAGCGTACAGGTAGCACAAGTTTGCAAAGATGCATCGGAACAAACCACATGACTCCTGGAACAAGATCAAAGTAGAGAAGTACGATGTATAATGCCATGTTTGGCAAAGAGCAAGCACAGCATATTAGCACAACATGCCAACTATCAAGCACTGTAGCAGACCTGGGCATCTTGCAGTCACTGAGTCAACCATCAACTCCTCTGTATACAAATGCGTTCAAATGTGTGTCTAACAGCTCATGCTTGGCCCAAACTGGATCATGTAACAGGCCAATGCTCGCAAGCGCAGCTGCAAAGCTACAACAGAATGAGTGAAAAAGAAAGGGCTCGAGGTGTTACAATAGCCCAGTCACAGTCCAGACCTCAACCTATTAGAAACCTGATTGTTGACTGATGAAGCTATACAGATAATTCCTTCAAGTGATTACTGTCAAAGGTGGTTTGACAAGCTACAAAATCATGGGGTGTACTTAGTTTTTCACAGGACTGCATAAAGTTCTGTGAAAATGTTCAAATTCACCTGAGACTCTGAATATCAAGTCATTATTTTTTGAAGCTGTAAGCCTCATTGTTTGGCTTCCATGAAAAGTCGGTAGACCATCAATAGAATATTTCAAGACTAAAAAACTAAAAACAAATGTAGTTAAAGTTCATCAAGTTGAGAAGTTGAGGGGTTTCAGTGTATAAATACAAACATTATCGATGTTGCTCTAGAAAAACGATGAACAGCCCCCCCCCCTTTCCTGATAGTTCACTCTTGGCTAAAGGGGTACTGTCTGATGTTGCCATTCCTTAAAAAGTTACAAACAAGTTTAAACTTCTGCTGAGGTGAATGCGAGCCCATGAAGGCTCACATAGCAGTCAGAGGTGCTGTAAATAAACACCATATATAGCGGTTATGTGGGGCAAGACAAGGTTAAGGGGGTTTCCAGCAGCTTGGAAGGGCAGATAAGTGTGGTCCCCAACAGTGGTAGGGAAATTGTTTGTGATGTTGAAGCAGTGTGTGTGTGTATGTGAGTGTGTGTGTGAGAGAGACCCATTCCCACTCAGGTGCTTTAGACATTAGGGGCTCCTTCAAGCCGGCATTGATAGATGGTGCCTCAGGCAATTGGGAAGAAGACAAATGATGTCTAAGCAGACTGCAGCCCCCTGCATGGACCTTTTAACCTCTCATGCTCTCACACACAACCTAGCTAGCAAAGTGGGGAGTGAAAGATAGATGGAAAAATGCAATGGCAGTAGAGGGTGAGCCATCGAGACATTCAAAGTAAAGGAAGGGAGTGTAAAACAAGTAACTTGAGAAATAAATGTCAGCCAATGGAAGCCAAGAAGTAATGCCCTCAAGGTCAGTTCCAAATGATTAATAATGGTCAATATTTTAATATTGAGCTGAGATGAAACGTCTCTCACTGCTGGTTCTCACACACTAATTTTGCTGTGAGACATTTTTGTTTTGAAAAGGCCACAGTCGTAATTAGTATGCCATGTCTACATATATAAATAGAAAACTTTCCAGGAACAAGGAACACACACATACCTACACACACACACACACACGAAATCCCTAAAGCACTCATTCCAATTTTGGGTCCCACAGTGATTGTCCAGTTTGAAAATAAAGAAAATCAAGGAATATCAATTTAGATCAATACCGTGGGGGGAAAGACATGATTGCCCTCAAACCACTGGTTACATTGTTTTTATTAAAATAGATAAAAAATGTGCCACAGCACAAGACTGACAGATTTGGATGTGTTATGTGTACAAGCGTGTTTTCTAAGGAAACAATCTTTAAAGCATGAAAACATTTTGGAAAATGGGACCTCACTCTACTGATATTAGCGTAGATTCTGGCACAATCACAGATAATAATCCCAGAAATGTCCAGGACACACACGTAAAGCTGCATGTGAGTTTCTCTTCTTACATCCACCTTTTCCCCTCTGAACACAAATGGAAGCTTTTATGAAACAGATGAAGAGTTGCACACTTTATGGAGATGATTCTGGGACGTATTTAAGTACTGAGGACTGTCCAAAACCACAGTGTCTATATTCAGTGTATCCTCTCTAGACTTTACTTAGGAAATTATGCACAAATATTACAAATAAATCTTAAAAAAGGAGTCTGGTTTCATAATACAGTTCCAGAATATGAATATACTGGCTAATTCAATCCCAGTTGAGAGCTCAGTCTCCAGGTTGGGAGATGTTTGGAATAAATCTTGATATTTTGAAATGATTTGCTGTTAGTAAGAAAAACAGAGAATCCCAGATGTGGCATATTTTCATTAGTGGTGGAGCAATCCTTTTCATGGTTTGGGGGCTGCATTTCAGCAGTGGTGTTGGAGATTTTGTCCAAATTGATGGAATTATGAACACAGAAAGGTGCCATCAGATTTTGATCCACCGTGCAGTACAATCTGGAAAGTCACTGATTGGCGAAGTCTTTGTTTTTGAGTGATAGCCAACACACTGCCAGTGAAGTAAAAACATACAGAGACAGAAAAACACACAATGGAACACAATCAGTCACGGACTGGCCTCCCCAGAGCCCGGACCTCAGCATTATTGAAGCAGTGCGGGATCATTTTGACAGACAATGGAACAAAAGGCAGAAATATCCAAAGAAGAGCTCTGAATGTCCTTGAAGAAGCCTTGAGAAAAGCTGCCCGAGAGTTCAGGCTAATTCTGTTTTTGCCTCATATACTCTATTTCCATGTATGAGCGCGCATTTCAACAAATCACTGCACATATTTATACATTGCTCAAAAAAAATTTAATGAACACATCAGATCACAATGAGGAAAATGAAATGGTGTCCTCCCAGATCGGGACCAGGGCATCACTAATGGCAGTCAGGGTGTCATTGCCTAGCATGTAAAGTTCTGCGAGTCCCTCCATGGATATGCCTCCCCAGACCGTCACTGACCCACCACCAGACTGTTCATGGTGAATGATGTTACAGGCAGCATAACGTTCTTCACGGCTTCTCCAGACTCTTTCACGTCACATGTGCTCAGGGTGAATCTACTCATCTGTGAAAACCACAGGGCACCAGTGATGGACCTGCCGACTCTAGTATTCTATGGCAAATGTCAGTCGGGCTCCACGGTGCCGGGCAGTGAGCACAGGGCGAGCACTAGTAATTACAACATCAGTGAGCACAGGGCCCATAAGAGGATATCAGGCCCTCAGGCCAGACTCATGAAGTCTTTTTCTGATTGAGACAGTCACACCAGTGGCTGCTTGAGGTCATTTTGTAGCTCTGCAGTGCTCGTCCTGTTCCTCCTTGATGGGTTAAGGACCTTCTACGGCCCTGTCCATCTCTCCTAGAGTAACTGCCTGTCTCCTGGAATCTCCTCCATGCTCTGAGACTGTGCTGGAAGACACAGCAAACCTTCTGGCAATGGCACGTACAGATGTGCCATCCTGGAGGAGCTGGTCTACCTGTGCAACCTCTGCAGGGTCCAGGTATGGCCTCATGTTACCAGCAGCGACACTGACTCTAGCCACATGCAGAACTAGTGAAAACACAGTAAGAAAAGTTGAGGAGGAAAAAAAAAAAGTGAATTTCCTGCATCTGTAAAACCATTCCTGTTTTGGGGGTTGTCTCATTGTTGCCCCTCTAGTTCACCTGTTGTTAATTTCATGAACACCGAAGCAGCTGAAACTGTTGAACAGCCCCCTCTGATACTTACTGACCACATCAATATCCCAAATGTTTAACCGACTTGATGCTAAACTCTGATTAAAAAGTCTTCCTCTAATTTTTTTGAGCAGTGTATAAAGAAATGATCTTTTTTTTACTGTACTGTATATGCAACATTCATAGTAAGTCTTGCACGTCACAGACTGACGTTGAGAGGCTACCACTGCTTTATAGGGTTTTCTGTTTCACGGGGTTTGGGTTCATTATAAGAGCTTGCTCGTGCATTAGGTGACCACACTGGATTCTTGTTAATTTGGCCTCCATTATTTGGCCCAAGCACTGGTTCACTCTAGGAATGCTCTAAAGGCACTTTTAACCCACCTCATATCGGCTCTGAAATTGTGGTTCAGGATGAGACTATTTATCTCTCGGCGAGCAGCTTATTTCTCTTCCATTTACTTTTAGTTTAGAGGCTCTCTCCATGTTCTGAACAAAGTTTATTTTTGAAGTGATCCACAACCAAAAAAAAAAAAAAACTTTATAAAACTGCGTAAAAAAACAAAAACAAAACACGAACAGCTCACTGTGGAACAGAGAAATGCAGTGGATGGAGCCAGAACCCTGATGGCTAAAACAGTTAACTTTGTTTACAAACTCTGCAATCATAGATTTTAAGTTGCTATAAATAAAAGTAAGATATAAGCTATAAGTAGGATATGTTAAGTACACCCTGCATGTTTTCACATGTTGAGATAGCGGGGTCCTTCCAAGTCCTTGGAAGATTTAAATTCTTCAGGGGACCTGATCACAGCAATAACTCCCTGACACTATGAATTACTGTGAATCTGACTTGCTGCATGTGCCACAAAAAAAAAAAAAAAAAAAAAAAACTTTGCCCGTACCCTTTCTGAAATCTGTTGACACACAGCACGCTGCATCCCAATTATGCACATGCAGATGCTACTTTACAGCAAAACATCAACTTGGGCGTGATGAAATCTCATAAAGAGTCTGCCAGTCTTCATCTCGCTGCACTAAACAGATTAGCCCTCTGAATCAGGGTGTGATGGAAGCATATGCAAGAGCTGGACTGAGCCTAATGAAAGATGAAGAGAGAGACTGCAGGAGAGAGAGAGAGAGAGGGAGAGAAGTGGAGGAGAAGGAGAATGACTTTAGGGCAGGGGAGACTGGTGGCAGACAGATGCTGTGCTTGTTACAGTTAGATCACACAGAGTGAAGGTTGGGCGGACATTGCAGTTTGCTTAATGTGAACTTTTTCCAGCTCCCCCAGAGAGCCCCTCAGTACAAAGCTAAAATATGCAAACATACCAAAATAAAGTACAGATCCTTGGCGCATATACACATAGACGCACTGATGTGTTAGCATTAGGTCTGGGGTTGCATTCTGACCCCCACACCAGGTAGCCAAAGACTTAATTTCCTCAGGGTTAGACGAGAAAGTTTTAAATATTTGTGAAAATTAAAACCACGAGTAAATTAAAAGCAAAGGCCGAAGTTAAAATGCTAACTAAAGCTGAAGGAAACGGATACGGTGTTGAGTTTTAATGATCCTGTAACACCATGAGGAATGTTGTTCTGCAGTTTTGGAAGATAGTTATTAAACATTACAGTTTGCCATGGTCATAATTTAGTAGGCTCTAGAAATGATTGTGCCGCCATAGTGAGGTTTTGTCTAGATAGCTGTGAAGCTGGTTAGGGAGGTAAAAGAAGCAGCGAGAGCCTAATGAATGTCTTCACAGGACTCTATGAATCAGTCCTGTGAAAATGCACTTGATTAAGTGATCAGCAGCAAGTTCAAACCCCTCTATAAGAGCAGATGTTTGCAGGTGTATGATAACACAAAGAGGAAAGACATCAGCAATGATCTTAGATAGGCAATTGTTGCTGCCCTTCGATCTGGGAAGGGTTAAAAGGCAATTTCCAAACAATTTCAAATCCATTATTCTACTGCGGGGAACATTCAAGAAAGCTTTTGATTTTGCCAGGAGTGGACATCCCAGTAAAATCACCCCAAGGTCAGGCCATGCAATACAAGAGCTCCATCTCTACAGACCCCCGTTAGTAAGCTCAATTTTAAACTTACTGTTAGTAAAACTAAAAAAAAGACTGAGCAGTACAGCATGTTTGGAAGGGATGACAGGAGAAAGCCTCTTCTCTCTGAAAAGAACAGCACAGCTTAGATTTGCCAAGTTCTGAAACGATGTTCTTTGGACAGACGAGACCAAAGTGGAGATTTTTGGCCATGATGCACAGAGAGAGAGATTTGTTCAAACCAAACACAGGATATCAGCACAAACACCTCATGTCAACTTTCATTTCCAGTGGCAGAGAAGTGATGGTTGGGCTTGTTTCGCAACTCTGGGATCTGGGCACCTCGCAGTCATTGAGCCAACTTTGAACTCCTCTGTATACATATAATATTTAAATATAATAGTATTATAGAGGTAAATGTGAGGCCATCTGTCTGACAGCTAAAGCTTGGCCACAATTGGGCCATGTTGCAAGAGTTGTTCTACAAGCTTCTGAATCACAGGGCTGCACAGAGTCTTGATGTAAACAAATCCATAAATAAATCCCTTTGTCCACTCATACAAAATCTTTTAGGTAGAAATCGTCATCCAGCCGAAGCACACAGGACATAGCGAAGAGCACAGTAGTTCAAAATGAACTGTAGTCGTAGCTCATTCCACAACAGTATCGCCAACATAAAGACTGACATCACCCCTCTTACAGGAGAGAAATGTCCTCCATGTAAAAAGGCAGCAGAGAAAAGCCCAAAGACTGAGCCTTGTGGGACGGCTTTTGCACTTTGGACAATTTACTTACAATAATTTAACTGACAGTCAAAGTAAATCACACAAGTTGATAAATGTCAGTAATTTTCAATTTCCTTTGATTTCTAAATGGGAACTTGGACCTTTGTTTTCTCATTGTTTACCAACACTTCCTCAAAATAGAACAATGAGCCGACTCATTTTGTAGCTTAGCTGTGAACAAGCTGGAGTAATTTAAGGATTAGATCATCACACCAACTTTTAACATCCTTGTTTGCACAGTTCACAGAAACTGAGTGCAGAAAGATGGCTTCAGAAAGTGGGATCAGTTCTAAACTGCTAGTAGCTTGTTGCAGATGTTTTTTCACAACACTTTCCATATGAATGTGTCTGTTGGAGGACTTGAGAGGCACATTTTGTACTGTGGTGCAGGAAATATCGCAGGCATGCTCTTTCCTGCATTATTGAGGTCATCTGCAGCGCTTTCTGTCAGGAAGGCTTCTGCTGTCTCATATACACTTCTTTTGTTTTGAACAATTGTATGTGTACTAGCTTCTTAGCAAAATAAAGAAGCTAGTACAATTTTCTCTGGTTTGATTCCAGAGAAAATTGGAAAGGAAACATAATGAAGGCATTCTCAGCGACGCTGCTGCTCTGATTCATGCTTCCTGCCTTGGCGCAGCGTTCTGTCCTTTGTTCAGATGCTTCCTCTGAGCAACAGCTAAAATTCTTGATGTGTTGGAAGGTTTTAGCAAGGAGCACAACTTGACAGCGCAACTAAAATGATGTCATTGAGAAGCGTATTGTGCATGTGTGGCATTTCAGATGAGAGCAAGATCATCAGTATGGAGCCCTTAATTAGGGACACACTTCTGCAACCACACCAGAAGATGTCACAGCCACACGCCGCACCTACCTCCACTCGCAGACATAATTAATTGGAAATGCCATCAGTTTGTGTGGAAAAATCTCATTAACTCGCGCACACACGGGTTGCAGAGACGCCCTGAATTCATTTTGTACCCCTGCAATGGAAGAAGCCTTTATTGTACTACAGCACATACTGTATGTAAATGTGAGTTACTTACCTTATGACCAGCTGCAAGAAAGCTATGCAACCACACGTGCAAAGAAAAGCACACAGCGGAGATAATACTCAGGCTGGGGAGTCCAAGTATGTTTTTCTCTCTACAATCAAGATTAATGAAAGGAGTCTGCTGATAGCACGTTTTAAAGCAAATGCTTGAGGGCTATTGTAAGAAGTGCCACACCGTTATACAATAATTACCATCTGTTGCAGACTGATCAAAGAAGTGGTAAACAAGTGCGCGCAATTATTTGTTGGTTTTACGGCTGCACGTGTAACTTTAACTCGATCGCAGCCTTTGTTATTCAGTGGGGGGGTGGGATGCAAAGGATGAGCTCTGTGATTACTGGCTCTATGACAATGGGGAAGCTAAACCTTTAGGAATGAGGAACTTGGACCCTTTTGCCTTTCATAACCAAATCAAACAGCGGCTCTGCCCCTCCATTGATACCATGAAGAGTCGGATCACCTGCTGCCTCAAAGAATGGATCCTCAGATAGTTCAACATCACACAATGAACTGAAGCAATGTTGTAATAAAAACTGGGGCAAAACTTCTCTACAATGATGTGTGACTGTATATGTTCTTACCCTCCGTCTCCTTTCAAAAGCAAATCTTCTCCCAGACTGACTGACAGCGAGTGTGATTTGATTTAATATTGTGTCTGGCTACGTTTACACAATCATGAGACATACTGTGTTAAAACAAAAACACTGACTGTGTGTTTTTGGAGGACGTCTCAGTCAGGTTTGACTCTTACCGGCATCAGTTTTCCTCTTCAAAAAGAGCCGAGAGTACAGACGCCAGCAGATTCTTACTTTCATTCTGATCTAAAAGCTAAACAGTGATTTTGGACTTATTTCTTCAGCAACCAAAGCAGGGAGATGATTGGGTGTAAACCTTCTGAAAGTACAGTAGAATGGAAAACACTCAAGTGCCATTTTAATAGCACAGTAGCGTTCATACAGTCTTACACATTCTTCTTATACACCCAACACATCACCTCACCTTGGGTGGGAGGAGGGGGTGGGCGGGTCTTCCCACACCCCGGTTTTGTGCAC
>JAVDPK010000062.1:322648-335323 GCA_034780415.1 Cichlasoma orientale
TGTGTGTGTGTGTGTGTGTGTGTGTGTGTGTGCGTGCGTGCGTGGACTGTTCTTTGTAGTGTGCTCACCTTGACAGGGCAGGCCGATGCTAAACGTTCCAGTCAAACGGATCCGGTAAACAGGATGTGGAAAAACTGACACTAACGTCAGTTCAAACAACACCTGTTCATGCAAATACACTCCGACATACTCAGGCACACTCATTACACTTGAAAGCTATTGCTGCTAAAAGTACCGGTCTAGTGTCACAGCATGATCAGCGCTCAGAGACTAATGCAGTTTGCTGTGAGAGCTCGTCTCCTTCACAGTGTTTTTGTGCTTTGCAACATTCTTGTCATGTTCACTTTTGTGTTACTTAGTCTTTGTTTGGTTCTTCCCTGGTGCCTTCCTTTGTCCCTGCATCGACTTTGCTTCACGGTCAGCGTTCTCCTCTGCGTGACACTTATGCTCCCCAGTGGACTATAAATGTCCGAGTGGACAATTCTCCCGACAAGTGCCATCATCAAGACAAATCTGAAATTGGACAGCATTGTTGTGTATCGTCAAATCCCTACAAACTGGCATTAGTGTGTGTACGGTGCTCATTTTGCCGTGCATTATAACAAAACGCTGCAACAACAGCTTTTTGAAAAACACTGGACACAGCTGATGGTTTAGAACTACTGTTTGGACAAACAGACAATCGGTATCGCTCGAATTTGTATCCAACAAACAGCATCCCACAAAGCTCCATATTTGAGCCACACAGTATATATATATAAAAAAACATCACTATTCATTGAAGTAAACAGTGGACATAAAAACCCTGAAATCATCCATGGGTTTATAAAGCCTTGTTTGAAGCATCAAAATGAGCATTTTCACATTTTGGTTTCCAAAAACCGGACGTGACGAGGGGCAGGTCTGACCACGAAACTACTTACATGCCAAAAGAGTGACTGAGCCCATAAATTCAATAGGAAAGGAAGACAGAAATTTGTTTTCCCATAAATTTCTATAGGACCAGAAATCTTTTTCACAACCACAGCTATCGCCATCTGGTGGCCTTCAGATGGAATGCAGGCACTTCTGCATTGGCTTCAGTCAGAAGCTACGATCATGTTTTATTCCGTCTATGGTTTGTAGTTGTTAGAGCCTCACTCCCAGAAAGATAGAATAATGTATTTAGTTTCGAAATCTTTAGCGTGTCAGCTGATAGCTTCACTGACAGAAACAACTACTACAAACAAGCCCACAAACTAGCCTGCAGGCTCAGTCGACTGAAAGTGGGCCATGTTTTCTGATCTTTTTTTGTTTGTTTGTTTGTTCATGGATAAAAGACACTGTACAGTTATCTCTCCAAATGCACCCACTAGAAAAGATGGAGACACCAAGGCAAACACAGTGCTAATGCTACTGTGATTTGATGTGCAGGGGAAACGAGAAAATCAGACTAAGAGTGAGCGATGGTATTACCCCGCCCAGGACAGGGTTTCTGGGCCATGCCCTGGAGCCAGGCCGGAGCAGGGGCCTCAAGGGAGAGCGCCTGGTGGCTGGGCCTTAGCCCCTTGGGCCCACCGGGTGCAGCCCAAAGAGGTGACATGGGCCTCCCCTCTTGTGGGCTAACCACCCATAGGAGCTGTCGTAAGCGTCGGGTGGCAGTCAGGCGCAAAGGCCATGGTGGTCCGATGCACAGTTACTAAGCTACTGGCTATTGAGACAGGGAACGTCACCTCTCTGGTGGGGAAAGAGCCTGAATTGGTGTGTGAGGTTGAGAGATACTGGCTAGATGTAGTCAGGCTCACCTCAACACATAGCTTGGACTCTGGACCAAGTCTCCTGGAGAGACGCTGGACTCTGTTCCAGTCTCGATTTGCCCTCAGTGAGAGGCAGCAGGCAGGGGTGGGTATTCTGGTATCTCCCTTGGCTCGTCGCCTGTGCATTGGGGTTCCTTCCTTGTGCCTTTAGGTCAGGGAATGGGTTCTGACTGTCATCTGCGCTTATACCAGCTCTTTATCTTCTCAAGGATATTCGAGTTTGCCCTCCAAGTCCACGTGTGTAGTGGACTTGGAGAAGGCATTCAGCCGTGTTCCTCAGGTGGGTCTCGGACCTCACCAGGAATGCCCTTTGTAACAGAATTTCTAAGTTTTCCACCTTGGTGTACTCAGCATCTTGTCTCTGCTTTTTGTGGATGATGTGGTCCTGTTGGCTTCATCAGGTGGTGGCCTCCAGCTTGCACTGGAGCAGTTTTGCAGATTAGTATGAAGGAATAAGAATTAGCCCGTCCAAGTCCAAGGTTTTGCAGGAAAAGAGTGGAGTGCCCACTATTTAACCATCATAAGTAATTTCTGTAATTATTTCACATGCTGTTAAAGAAAATGTATCAAAGAATGCACCTTTATATGCTCGACAGTGAATTATAGAAACCTTATTAAACTACAAACGTCCTGACCTCAAACAGGCCAGAAATTAAACGGGTGGCATACATAAATAAATATAACACTTAAATTCTTACCTAATCCAACCAACCCCCACCTACCCAAAAATAGATGAGGACCTTTTCTTCAGTGTTATACACTCACAGTGAGCTTTCTGCAAATGGAATAATGAAAGATTTTCCATCTCAATGATACAAATAGCACTGTTCAAATAACACCATAGATTACATTACAGGCTTTTTTTTTCATTTCTTTTGCTCTTTTTTTTTTTTCAGGGAGATACTGATTACATCTGGGTACCTTTTACAGATATTGAGAAACACACGGCCTCTTTGATGAATATTCATTAATCAAAGGGGTTGGGTTCATCAAGATGCAGCTAACAGGAAAGGTCAAAGTTACTTCATTCGGTGTCCCCGCGGAAGAAGTGAAAAGACCATTGCAAGCAATCTGTCTATACTTTAATAATTTAAGTCAGGAGTCCACATAAAATAGCAGATAATATTATTCTGGAGCAACCATCAATTACTCAGCCCAGAAAAGACCTGATTTGATTGATTCTATGCATCAGTGTTGTAAGAATAACACCTACTGCAGGGTCTTTTTTTTTTTTTTTTAACTGTGTGTAGTGTGTAATGAGAATACATTTACAAAAAGATGAATGGTTGCTGAATGAATGAATTTGCATCTGACCCACATGCATTTGATTATAGCGCCAAGGAACCCTGCAAAATGCAGCTGCAGAGTGTGAGCAGCGAGAAGACATTTAAGGCTGAGACCAGAACAGTCAGTCTATAGCAGTGTTGCACTTAGCTGAAGAAAGTACCGATGCTGTCTGTAGTAATGCCGTCAGTTGTTACTCCGTTACCTTCATTAAAGGGGTAGATTAGCCTGCCTGATAACTCAACAGAGTAAAATCAATTAAAAGACGACTGAGGTGAAGGAGAATCATCCATCTGCCAAGGTGCCAATATCAAGAATACCCAAAGCAAACACTATGACAGGGTTCACACACCTTTTCCAGGGTCAAATTAAAGCACTTTTCAAACCTTGAAAGCACAATATTAAAATCCAAGCATCTTCAAGGATTTCCGACCCCTGCTTGAGTGATGGCAGCTTCCTTGCAAATGTAACAGTTCTTAGTTGCTGCATAATTTTTAAGCTGTTAAAGGAATGTTATTTTCAGAGTCTACAACAATTGAGAGCTTTTTGCTCTGTGGACTTGGCCGAGGCACACAATCTACAACTTTTCTGCTGTACTCATAAACCCCTAAGTATCTGTGAGGCATAGCTAAATGAAGAATGACACCAGAAATTTCAAAACTACTCGTCCTCAGTTCTCATGAAATTAAAAAGAACCACCTCTATCTCAGAAACTCCTCGACTCCCCGGCACAGGAATGGTGAATGATCACATAAGCTTATTTGAAGCATGGTGGCATGTTGACGTAAGGGTTAACACTACTGCCTCACAACAAGAAGGTGTCCCTCTGGGGCCTCTCTGTATGGAATAAGAAATCATGAAAATGGATAATCTATAATATAATCTTTATTGGTGTTCTTCCTCCTCTGCTGATGAGCTCCAAATCTATTTTAGATGTGCATTCTCTGTGGCAGCCTTCGTTTGTGGTCAGACTTTAGAGCAATGTCTCTGACCTTTTGGACAACTAAATTAGCTGGTACTCTTTGAATGGCACTGCCATTTTCAAAAGCTAATGTTTCCAGTTGCCGAGTCTGAAATCCATGAAGTGGCGCAGTAAACACGATAACAGTGGAGCGGAAATTTGGCTTGTTGTCCACAAGTGCAGATTGCTGAAAAAAATTTTTAACCGCAAACCCGATGCTAACCTAAGTAAGTTGTTTTGTGCCTATAGCCAAGATTCTGACTGTCCACTGCCAACTACTAACAAACAGGAAGTAATCTTTGGAAAAACTAGAATATGACCCACATGGAGTTACAACAGTTGTGCAGGAATGACAAAGACCGATACACTTTGTCTGTCAGAAGAGAAAATATCCAAGCCGCAGCTCCAATTATGCAAATCTGCATATTCTAGAGAGCAGGTTCATTTAAAGAGATTATACACAGTGTGTGGCGATAAAGTTTCTTTCGGTATAAAAACCAAACACCCCAGGATGATGGCACTGAAACTGTAGGCACGATAGACACGGTTTCCTGCTAATCTGATCCGGCCAGGCAATCCTGTTTACTGTGCACTCTAAATCACACTGTAATGATTTCTTAGAGCTCGAGTTGTGTGTTTAAGCAAGTCAGAAAGGAGCTGTGACTACTTTTGTAAATGCACACGGGAGCTGATAGCAGCTTCTTTGCTATTTTTACCGCCATGCTGCTTCCAAAGAGAACATACTCTGCAAACAGTAAGACGTGTGTGTGTGTGTATACATGTGAGTTATTTAGAGGATTTACAGCCACAGTAATTATAGCCATGCTCTGTCCTGTGTGTCCCTGACAGATATGACTGAGCTGTGAGAGGGGACAAAAAGAAAGAACCCGCTGGAGACGCAAACGGGGAGCAGAGCCTGGACGTGACGCCGCGCCGTTCGACCGCAAGATGACGAAGATTCTTTAAATATTTGTTTCTTCAATATCTGCGGACACAATTGTGCTGAATGAACACCAGGAGGAAACAAACATGAACTTGGTTGTTGCTGTTGGACACAATGTACAAAAGAGACCCCCCCCCCCCCCTGCATATTCGTCTCTCACAGAACTTCCTGTGGTACCGAGAGACACACGAGCGTTTTAGGGCTTTCATGCTCACTTTCTGTCTGTGCACTGGGGCCAGCCTGCATGCAAACAGCTGTTATTTCCCAGTGACTGAGATGTGTACAGTGCATGCTGTTGACGCACAAGCGGAGGAAAAACAGGAATCGTGGGTTTGATTTGTATTTTTTTTTTAAAAAGCCCCTTTTGGAGGACTCCTTAAATGTTTGTTCATATTGAGCTGTAATCAAAATATGTGCATTTCTTCTCTTTTTATCTTTATGATGATTGAAGGAGTTGAGACAACTGCTATAGTTCTATTTCTTCTACAGGTTATGATTGTAGTAAAAAGAATGTGTGGGCACCATGAGCTACTTGAGGACACGTGCCTGTGACTGTAGTCATGAAATGAGCCGCAGCAGAGGATTTCTAGCTTCAGCCTCCTGATAGGATCGCCTTCCACCAACACAACCGGCTGCTTCCCATTCTCATCGGAGTTTCTGCTGTGGTTCAGCTCCACTTCTAATCTGCAGTTCTACTTTGGAGATGGGTGGCATTGAGACGGTGTGTCCTCTCTTGAAACCCTAATCAACCAATTAGCATGAATTAGCAGAATCCTGGCATTTCATAGGAAAAACAGCTTCCATGTAACAAAAACTAAAGGGTATCTGCCGTGTTTTATTTCAATTCTGACACATTATTGATTTGTGAAAACCAAAATAAAACGTGCTTTTCTCGTCTAGAAGCAGGAATAAATAACTATTTCAGCCATTTAACATCATCCAGTCCTGCTGAGAGCAACTCTGCTGTGCCCCCGGCTGCATTGTAGCCAATTTCTGTAGAAATGGATAGGAAATTGGATGGCTCCTGTAGATTAGCTCTTCAGTACACTATTTTCATATCTGTGCTCCAAAAGTAAAGCTGCCTTAAGGAGCAGCTTTATCGAAAAGATATGCGCGAGAGAAAACAACTCTTTTTGATAAAAATCAATCATCCATCTTAAAGTGGATCTATTATGTTTTTCCTTTATTCTGTCATATTTATAGTCTTAACCAAAAAACACACGACCTCCAGACTGCTCTAAAGCTCGATTTAAGACAGCGAGAGCAGCCATCCCTAATCCGGGTGTCTCATGCACATGGCTCTGGCTGTGAGCACAGAAACCCCAACCTGCAGTTTAGGTCTTTTGTCTGTGAGAGGCTGCCAATCACAAGAAAGCTGTCTGACAGAATGAGGGAGGGGAGCAAAAACGGCAGCTGCACTCAAGTGCCGCACCAAGGCCCAGTAAGTTTATTTATATTGCACCAAATCACAACAACAGTTGCCACAAAGCCTTTTATAATACAAGGAAAGACTCTGCAATATCAGGGAGATAACCCCAATGATCAGACAATCCCATATGAGCAAGTACTAGGTGATGATGTACCAGGCGTAGGGAGGGGCAGCATCTGACTGGTTGGTAGTGAGGGGGAAAATGAAAAGGAGAGCAAGTATAGGAGGTCCCCTCTAAAGCTGAGTATGTAACACATTGTGGTTCGTAGGTCAATTTTGTTTCCTTTGTTATCTGATTTCAGCTAGCCCAATGCTGGTGATAGCATCACAAAGACAGTACAGATACAAGAGTGAGGAGATCACCCTACACGAGAAATTAAAATCTGTATTTCCTCAAAAAAAAAAAAAAAAAAAAAAGCCATCTGACCTTCAGCCACATCTTACTGTATGACGCAGTATTGATGCTGATGTACAGTGTGTGTTTTCCAGGGCTGAGCAATCAGGAGTGGCACTCTGGCACCTTCACTTAAGAGTTAATGATACAAAATGCTGTCAAGCGAGTTCAGTTTTCACGTGCTGCAGTATGGTGGTCTATTTTTATCCGATGCCAGGAAATTACACGATCCGGCTGCACATCCTTTTCTCCATCCCGTCCCTGTGATGTGTTCACGGTTCAGATGTAAAGCTGTCTTCAGCATCCAGCTAGTGCCACAGAAGAGGAGCGAGCATAAACGGAGGAACATTTTTGAAGCGCTCATTTCAAAATTGAGTGTTTCAAACAGGCGATACGCACACTGTTTCTGTGCAGTGGGCACACGATGTCTAAGGGTACAGTGACTATTTTCCAGGGAAGAGACAATGTTAATGTGTGATCAGAAAGAGAGGGGAAGGGGAAGGACTGGTCGTCAATTGAAATGTAAAAAATTACCTGTAATGTCCCAAATCATTTTAAACGTTTCTTAATCCCACTTGAAGCTCGAGTGTTCTCTTGTGCAAAAACCTTTCAGACTCATCTCTTTGTTCTCCCGAGTGGAATCAACTGCAGCGTATTGCATTTGTTTTTAATAAGATGGCATCTAAATCACCACAAAGGCTGGCAATATTCTAATTTTCCTTTTGTTGCATCCAAAGCATGTGGAGGAGATGAACTGTAACAATGCAGGTTTTGTTATTTCCTGGAGAATAGAGACTATGGCCAGCCTTAAAACATCATATGTACATATGTAAAACCAATATGTATGCTTCATAAAAATTTCCCTTTATGGATACTGCAAGTGCATTCCTTTTGTTTACACATATTTGGATTCCTTTGCATGTCGGTGTTGCTTTTTAATGCTACTGTGCAGTGCAATCAGTTTCTACAGTATCCCATCTAAGCACTGAAAAAGCCGAACGCACCTTTTGTGTGTGTTCCTTCAGGCCTGTGACGCTCCTCCGAGGCCGGCATTGTCGTTCTTGGCCCCTTTAATCATCTCAGCGCTTCGATTCAGATAAAGGCAAAGATAGAACGAGTGGTAGCAGAGTTGCTGCTTGGAACCACCGTGTTACATCTAATTGATTCTATTCCCAGTGCAGCGGGAGACAAGCTGCAAACATCGCCCGGCTGTTGCATCTTTAACAAATCTATCCATCCATCCAAGGCTTAATGCAAAAGAGTAAAGCCAGATTTCATGCCCAGGGATTGAGTCTGCCATGTCATAAATAACCCTATTTTCTGGGTACAGATGGAACTGCCTGCAAGCCAAAGACCGTAGCGAGGTTTCATTTCTTTTATGCTCTTTGACACATCCAAAAATGGGACTTTATGTATCTAAGTCTGTGTATTAGTACAGGGCTCCATTCCTGCGCCTCCATAACTGAGTTAAAGGGACTGTTAAAATTTGCTTTTACTTTTTGCCTGCATTGTTCCACACACAGAAAGCACAATTCTACTTTCATTATTATTCATGGCGAGGCCAGAAGGCTCTTTTATTAACAAGTGCATTTGAACTGTAATCATAAAGCAATCAAAGCCTTTGGATTGCCCATCCCTGCTGAACAGTTTCCTCTGTATAACAGAGCAGAGTTCAGTGGGCTAGGGTGAAGACTACGATGAGCAAATTAGATACAAATGTAATAATTTCTTTAATTACTTAGGAAGTCCACTCCATCACTTTCAAACATGGAGATCAGCTGACAGAACTGTTCAGCCTGTGGAAACAGTTGGATATTGTTTTCTTTCCGAGAGCTTCTAAAAGAAAATAAACCCCGAGTGCATCTGGGTTATGTCTACTTGAGCCTGAATACTTCAAATTTTTTAAAGATTACAAAGAAGGGGCACGGAGTTTCAAAGACTTTGCATTTACCCTGCAGGATCAAACGAATTGGAATTGGTGGCTCCGGCATTTTTGGAACTCTCCCACCCTCGGGCTAAAAGCATATTGGGCACTCTGCTGCTTCACTGATTTTTCAATTGCTAATCCAACTCTCATGAGTTTTTCAAGTTTACTGAACAATAACTGTAGCAGCTCTTTTAATTTTCCCATAGGACTGAAATACCTTGTTTGCCAATAAGGGACCAAAAGCAAATCTTCTCAGGTATGTTTAAGTAAACCAACCATCGGGAATCAATTCATTAAATAACCATGCACTGTGAATAAGATATCATCAGATATTAAAGATTGTGTCAGAAAGCTGTCAGGCGGAGCTGTCTCCTGCCTTCCTGGTCAGGTCACTCTTGACCAATGAGATGTTTTCCTGGATAAACAAACAATATACTACTAATAATAATGTGGTTGCTGAAATTCAGCATTAGTTTCACATGGCAACAGATTCTAGAATTACGTGAAGACAAACTTCCAGTGTTGCAGGAACGTGCTGCAGAGGTTGAACAGCAACTGGTGCACATCCAGAACTTCCTGAATGGAGCCTGGGCTTTTTGGACCAGCAGCACGTTATATTGACATAAATACAGTGAGTAAATTTCATACCACTAAGAATATAATGTAAATTGTGGTTACATTAGTTAAACCTCAAATCCAGTTCATATGAATTAAAGCTTCAAGAAGACACTTTTTTAATGCATGTCGATGTAGCCATAATTGGGATGTTGGTTGCGTAAGTGATTATACTTAAATGAGTAGTAGGCGGGCATTCTTCAGCACACTCCGTAAATCTCTGCCTGCTTAATTAGCTAGTGTTATAAAAAATAATGAATCTCAACACAGTCCAATGAAGGGTTCGTCTGTAGTTCAGCAGATGGTGCATTTATATTTAATCATATTGTTCCTGCGGGTACAACAACACCTGGAGTCGCCTTACTGATGTCTGCTTCCCGCTTTCCGGTCAAGACAATGAGTGATGTAAATTATGTACATTATTATTAAAAATAATATTTGACCTACCTATTGGTGTGTGTGTGTTTTGATAGAAGACAGCAAATGCAGATTCACAAAAGCACTGGGTACATCACACAGGTGACGTATGGCGAGCTTTTCCTCGATTACAATGCCAACATCGTTGTAGGAAGCTGGAAGGGGTTTCCTCTCATCTTCAACCAATAAAATATTCCAATGATCATTCCCTTGATGATGTCCTCCTGTCTGGGCTTTTGTAATCCTTTGCCACATCGTTCAGCATGCAGAGGGAACAAGTGTAACCCTCCTCAGTGTGAACTAGTTTTGATTTTTTTTGTCTGTTTTTGGATGATAAACCTCTTACCTCACACACCTTCAGGAATGCAGGATTCTTCCTCACACACCATGGTAGGCCCTGCGACGCTGCTGCCCTCTTGTCTTTGATTCAATTCCTGCAAACACAGACATACAGCTGCCATCAGAATTCTAGAAGCCCATCACTTCACAAGTGATGGGCTTAGTGAGTGATATTATACCATGTAAATCCTCAGTAGTCTGTACTGAAGTACATATTTTGGTTCCACACTGTAAAGTTTGAATTTTACAAAACAATACTTATTTAAAAAATATATATTTTATATACAAACTAATAATGAATGTAAAAGAAAAAATTAAAGAAGGAAGTGTTACATCATTAATACGAGTAGAACGGAGAAGGGACTTGATAGCAACATTATATCTACCTTTTTAGTATTTAGGTTCACCCTTTCTCTTAATTACCATCCTCTTCACTTCTTTCATTTCCCCCTTTCCTCCTCCGCTCTTTCATTCTTCTTCCTTATCCCTATTGATAATACATTCTTCCTTCTTCCTTAGCTGCTTCCTTTAGGGGTCACCACAGCGGATCATCTGACTCCATCCTACCCTACCCCCCAGCATCCTCCTCTGTCACGCCAACCCTCTGCATGTCCATGAATCTTCTGAGGTCTTCCTCTTTTCCTCCTGCCTGGCAGCTCCATCCTTTGTCCAGTATATCCACTCTGCCTCCTCTGCACATGTTCAAACCATCTCAGCCTTGCCTCTCTAATTTTGTGTACAAGCTGCTCAGTTAAAAGTGGTTTTGAAGTTGCTTCCCTCTGATGTCATTATTTCTAATCCTGTACATCCCGGTCTCTCCCAATGAAGATGTGAACATCTTCATCTCTGCCACCTTCTTCTTGCTGATCTGCATGTTTGATTTGGCAAAGATTTTAAACCAGATGCTCTTCCTGATGTAACCCTCCCCATTTATCTAGGCTGGTGACAAACACTGAGTATACTGGCTTGTCTCTAGTCTCGAGTCTCTATTGCCTTAAAACAAAGTAAAGAAATGTACTCACATCCTTGTTAAGAGTTTCCAGTACAGATGTCATTTCTTTAACCCCCTCATGTGACCTGAAGAACTGAAGAGATGGCTGTCCAGATGCTCATAGAATGAATTGAGGTCCATCCAGGTCCATGAGCCTTGAGAAGTCCTTGAGAACCTACATGAAGAAGTGACATTACATAATTTTAGGGCACTGATATTTTCATTTTAGTCCATGATAGGAGACATTTGTGTTTCAGCGAGCTGTCTAGATCTAATATTTAGCATAGATGAGCAACCACTCAAAAAAATGTATACTTAACAATTAGAGTACTTTGGCTGGGTGAGGACTGAGTACAACACTTGCAGGACCACCTCACTGACTGCACGGCCTGCACTGAAGTGTAAAATAATTTTTTACTAAGAAAAAAAATTTATTTTATTTTATACATTTTAATGTATTTTGACATGGAGACACTTCAGTTTATTACAAACTACAGTGAATGACAACTGATAACAAAAACAGAAGCAAAACTAACCATGTTCAGTGAACTGAATTTAATGGTGCTCTTACTCTAGCAGAATAAATAAATGAATGGAAAAATCAAATACATTAAAATTTTACAATTTTTTTGCTTATGTGTGTGCCCTGTATTTTATTATATAAATTAAGCCATGGAGAAAAACAAAGCTCCTGCCTGCCGCTGACAGGCGGAGAAGGCGACATTAAGCTGATGGTGGAGGTGATGGGCCCGTTCTAAAAGACATGCAGCAACCTTTCCAGCATGCACATTAATATAACTTTATCATCACATTACAGAACCGCAGTCAGCCTCAGTACAGACAGGGGTGCGCATGTGCGCGCACTGCCGTCAAATCGCGCACAAACGTTTTGTTTCTGTCCAGTGCGGCCGCTCTCCATCCACACTCTGCCGCAACGTGTTTACCTGAGAAAATACTTTGTTGGCAAGTGAGCACCAACCACATATATTTACAGCACCTGCTTCTGGAGCAAAGTGGAGCAGCAACGGTTTGTGCATTCAACCGATATTTAGTCTGACAGAGACCGCTAAATATCAAGAGGGAAATGTATTATAAAGACCACATCCACTCACCCCTACTGACCATCTATTAATCAAATTTGCACTGACGCAAATCAACAGGTTTTCTAACTCAAAGCTAGCGCGCGAACTTGTACTGCCAATAAGCACAACAGACTAAACATGAAATATGTATTAAAATTTGTGGTAACTGACTGAGAACGAATCCCTAGGAATAAAAAAAAAAAAACCAACCTAGAAATACTTACTTGATAATCACCTACAGTCCGTCTTCTAAACCAACATGGCCGCTAGATTGTTCTCTGAATTTCACCTGTGGCCCGTTCACCTGTGAGCATCATGTGACCATGAGGTCATATTAAGGGCTCATGCGTGTTAGATAAAATACGAATCCTATCGCGTTTTCTGCAGTTAATTGAACGGATTATTGTGAGTTTTTAAGTATTTTTAGATAGATAGATAGATAGATAGATAGATAGATAGATAGATAGATAGATAGATAGATAGATAGATAGATAGAT
>JAVDPK010000062.1:362045-373630 GCA_034780415.1 Cichlasoma orientale
TTCAGGGAGCTTTTAGGACAGCCTGATAATAATGAATTACAATAGTCCAGCCTAGAAGTAATAAATGCATGAACTACATAGTTCAGATATTGCGCAAATGAAAGAAAGCAGTCCTACATATTTGTTTAATATGTGCATTGAAGGACATATCCTGGTCAAAAATGACTCCACGATTCCTCACAGTGTTACTGGAGGGTAAAGTAATGCCATCCACGGAGTTGCTGTGGTTCAGGAGGGAGAGCAGGTCATCTACTAATCATAAGGTTGGTGGTTCAATCCCCCTCTGCTCCAGTCTGTGTGCCAAGGTACTCTTCGACCCAAGACACTGAACTCAGAGTTGCTCCCAATGTGTTAATTGCAGTGTGACTGTGTGTGTGCAAATGTTAGATGTAGAAAAAAATGTCTTGTATGAATATGTCTGTATTTGTGCTTTGAGTACTCATATAGAGCAGAAAAGTGCTATATAAGAACCAGCTCCATCCAGAGTAAGCATCTGGTTAGAGACCATGTTTCTAAGATTTGTACGGCCGAGCACAAGAACTTCAGATTTATGTGAATTTAGAGGCAGGAAATTAGAGGTCATCCAGGCCTTTATGTCTTTGAGACATTCCTGTAATTTAACTAATTGGTGTGTGTCATCTGGCTTCATGGATAGATAAGTTTCCTGACTGAAACTCTTCAAATAAACCAGGGCCACGTCCCTGTGTTGTTTACTGTCACTGTCACCCGCTCAGAGATTTTCTCCCTGCTGCAGAGTGCCAACATACATTTAACTCTTTAACTGCATCCAGGTTTTCTGCTGCATTTAAAGACACTTGTTTGTGTGCCCTGGATATACAGGGACATGGTGTTGAGGAGTTAACCACTATTTTCGACTGCACATGTCAGGATATTATTGATTGTGTTACTCCTCTGAGAAAGAAACACTCTAAAGCACGTTATGAACCTTGGCTCTGCAGACAAGCAGAGAGAAAATGGACAAACTCCAAGTCTCATGAAATTCTTCAGGACACGATGTTTATTTATCAGAGTGCTGTAAAGAAGGCAAAGTCTGAGTTTTTATCCAACCACATTGCTATTAATAGCCATAGGCCTCAAGTTCTTTTTAGGGTTTTTCAATCAACCCTCTGACCACAGATGCAGTGCCTTAAAAACAAAGAATTTAGGCCCATCTGTCCTCACTCATTTTCGGCCCATCTCTAAGCTCTCCTTTTTATCTAAGGTCTTGGAGAAAGTTGCTTTTAAATAATTACAAACCCATTTAACAGAGTTTGATATTTATGAAAACTTTCAGTCTGGTTTTAAGTCTCGCCATCGTACTGAAACTGCCCTTTTAAAGGTTCTTAACGATCTTCTCTTTGGTGTTCAGCCAGGAAACCCTTCTATGTTAGTTCTTTTAGACTTAACAGCAGCTTCTGACAAATCCTGTCTGAGTGACACAAGTTTCTCTGTAAAAAAACGTGAATATTCTTCTATGGCGTCTCTTTCCTGTTGTGTACCTCAATGATCTATTTAGTCCTGTTACTGTTTTCTTTATATATGTTGCACCTGGGGTCAGTTTTTAGGAAGTATAACCTGTCCTTTCATTGTTTTGCTGATGACATATTTATTTCCCTATGAAATCTAGTGATCCCAATTCACTAATTCATTCATTTTAAGATTGCATTGATTGTTTTTAAGATTCTAAATGGGCTGCCACCACTGCATTTGTCTGATCTTATTCATGTTCGGGCTCCCGTCAGAACCCCTGGTTCACTCTGGTTGTTTAAATGTGCAATAATAATAAATTTGACCTTGTCCTTGATTCCTCTGCAGAAGATCAGTTAGCTGTTTTACAGCTACTCTTTCAAGAACTGTTGAGATGAATGAAAAAAAAAAATTCTAACAGTTACATATTTATTTGTGAAGAAACCCATGAAGTCGTTACTAGTTTAGGTTAACCTGTAGGGGTCGGCTAGTGCGAAGTTGGATCCCTTTTGCCTTCAGAACTGCTTTAATTCTTCATGGCACAGATTCAACAAGGTGCTGGAAACATTCTAGAAAGATTTTGGTTCATATTGGCACGATAGCATCACACAGTAACTGCAGATTTGTCCGCTGCACACCCATGATACACATCTCCCATTCCACCGCATCCCACAGGTGCTCTGTTGGACTGAGATCTGGTGACTGTGGAGGCCTTTTGAGTACACGTTTCAGTGCTTTTCTGCTTAGTCCTTCTGCAAGATATCGATCAGCGTGACTCCACTGATTGAGTAATTGATAAAAACAAGGGGGCATCTGAGCAGAGTGACACTTTGGGGGTTTAGATGATGATTAGTGACAAGGTGTTTGAGTAAGATAAAGTGAGCAGTGCTTGCATCAATGAGATGGTGGACACAGTTTTTCAGTGAGTGATGTGAGTACAAGAAGACTGTCAATAGCAGAGTTGGTATCAGAAAGCTGATGGAACTTTTTACTTCTTTACATTTTTTTACGCATACACCTTTAATTTTCACCATAACACAGTCCTTTGGACTACTTAATACACAGAACCGCACACTGTTTATGAAACAGTCCACTATGAATGTCACTACACAGAAGCTCATCAAGTCAGAACACCGGAGCTCATTTGGCCTCTGCTTTTGATCAGTGTGAGCCTGGGATATAACACTTATTAGACTACTCAGTTATTTCCAAAAGCCCAATACATCGCTAACACTGAGTCAGACAAAAATATGACCTTTTCTATGTCTGCTAATTGTACAATTTCTGTCACATTTCTCACAACAGACACTAAAAAAAAAAACCTGTCTGGTGCCGTCATCACTGCACAACTAATTTGCAGAGCCAGAAAGATCCAAAGGACAAATTGACAGATAAATGTAGAGGTGCCACGTCAGGGGCTTGATCTGTACACTTTTTCAAGACTGACTGAGTGTGGCGCATGTTACAGGTTTTGATATGTACTAACCCTGATGTGCAACTGAAAATCAAATAAGAGGTCATAGGTCATAAAGCAAAACATACACTGCCATGTCAAAATTGTAACATACGTTCATTTAAGTAGTCTGTCCATCTAACCAAGAAAACACATTAATTTATGACTTAAACCTGGACTTCTGAGGGAAGCAAGTTAATGAAGTGGTAACTATGTTTCCATCAGTCTGAGGAACATGATGAGAAATATGAACGAATGAATGCTTTAGTCCATTTTTTCCTATTAGTGACATAAATTCATTACACTTCTTAATTACAGTCTTTTTGGATTTGTTGTTGCTGGTGGTAACTGCAAGCGCATGTTAACAGTGCAGATGCTAAAGTATGAAGAAACTTTATATTGTAAGGTAAAGACCCTTCAATATTACAGAGAAACCCCAACAACCAGATGGCCCCCATATGAGCAAGCACTTGGTGACAGTGGGAAGGAAAAACTCCCTTTTAACAGGAAGAAAGCTCCAGAAGAACCAGGCTCAGGGAGGGGCAGCCATCACCAGGAGGCCTCCTGGACACCTACTTGGCGAGGTGTTTCAAACAGTTGGGAGAAGGCCCCAGGGCAGACGCAGGACACACTGCAGAGATTATGTCTCTTGGCTGGCTTGGAAACGTCTCGGTGTCCTGCCAGAAGAGCGGGAGAAGGTGGTCAGGGAGAGGGAGGTCTGGGCATTTCTCCTTAGACTGTTGCTTCAGATAAGCTGCAGAACATGGATGGATGGCAATAAATCTTAAGGGGAGATAAAGCCTGTTTATCTCCCCTTAAACAGAGTAAGCTGTTTTGCATTGGCAGAGAAGATTTGGCAAGTTCTTCATGGGTGCAACCCACATACTCAACTCTGCTGTTCACCCCATAAATACATTTTCCTGACAAATGTGACACCATTTAAGGAACAATAAACAGTTTTGTAAACGTTATGAATCAAATGCAATTAATTTCTGCACTATTTTTACTTCATATCTGACCTAAATCAAAAACTCGTTAGGACGGCACATAATAGCCACATTTATGACAAACATGGCAGGTTGAAAGAAACTGCACTTATCCTTTAAGGATTACTCATAACAGTATATACTTATATAAATTAAGAGTGGCAGATATACCAGCAATTTGCTTCAGGCAGCCGTTGTGCAGTGTTCTTTACATATCTCCCAAACGCTTCCATTTAGTCATTACTGTCGCAGAGTTTCCTACAGCTTACTGGCAGAAGGGATAATGAAAGTGTGGAAGTGGAGAAAAAAAAAGCTTTTGTAACATGTCATTCACGTTCTCATAATGTACTGCTGTGATATCTCTATCCTGAACACAATATATAGTTACTGCAATAGATTTACTGAATGGCCGCAGTCACGTAAGGCGGCGATCCCTGTTGCTGGTGTCACATTTCATTTGCAAGCACACCTTCTGTTTGACTGATCACGGCAGATATCATCAGTGGTCTATTCAGCTGGTTAGCTTTTGTTGGAGTGTCGGCACCTTGTCAAGCAGTGGCACACTGTGAATGGTCTCTTAAAGCACTGGCTGTGAGAAGCTGCCTCTTAGAGCAGAGCTTACAAGTAAAGTACATTCAGTTCTCATGTAATTGATTTTTTAGCATCTGTGTGATACACGTTTCTCTGAGGTTTGATGAAGTTTACATACAGCACAGAGTTCTGTGAATACTTGTGACAGTTATTAAAAATTTTCATGCCTTGACAACTATATAGCCTAAGCCCGATCCCTGCACCCAGTGTGCAAATTTGAAATCTTAAAATCTAGGATTTTTTTTTTTTTTTTGAATGAAGCAAGACAAAAATACTGTGTGCACTATTTTTTTTTGGCATGCACTGATTAAACTGTGTTGTTCTGCACGAGCATGCCAAAGGATTGTGGGACTTATCCAGAAAAACTTGCTGTACTCCCTTCAGAGGAGACTTTATAAGGATTTTCCCGCTTGCATTTGTACATTTCCAATTATGTTTTTCTTTTAGTTTTGCCAAATCTGCTTCCATTAAATTTGTAAATGGCTTCATTCAGAGCAAACTTCACACATCACTGGTTTCCAGCCCAAGGAAAGGAGCAGTAAAAGTATTGGCAGGCATGAGTCACCCACCTCTGATGTGCTGGATGGAAACAATTCTGAATGCAGAAAGTGTAAAATGTCATTATAGGATTAAAATGAGGCTTACCCCAAAATACGTGTGGAACGCTGATGAAGTCCTAAAAAAATGAGATCACATCTTGTAGTGAGAACTTTGATAGTGTTTTTGTACTGCAATTCACTTCAATTTTGTTTATATAGCGCCAATCAACTCACAACAAGAGTCACCTTAGCACACTGTATATTGTAGGTAAAGACCAAAAATATTTGAGAGAAAACAGTCAGATAAGCCCCTTTGAGCTGCACTTGGCAACAGTGGGAAGGAAGAACTCCCTTTTAACAGGAAGAAACCTCCAGCAGAACCAGGCTCAGGGAGGGGCAGCCATCTGCCGCGACCAGGTGGGGGGTGAGAGGGGAGAGAAGACAGAAAAGGAGAGAATAGAGAAGCAGGGCAAAATAGAAACTAGGGGAGAGAGAGAACACAAAATTGAAGTTGAGTGAATAAGAAATAAATCGTGGGAATTCCCGCAGCCTGAGCCTGTAGCTGCGTAACTGAGCTGCTTCAGGGTCAAGTGATCCAGCCCCAACTATAAGCTTTATCAAAAGGAAAGTTATAAGTCTAATATTTAAAGGTAGAGAGAGAGAATGTCTCCCGAATCCAGACTGGGAGCTGATTCCACAGGAGAGGAGCCTGATAGCTGAAGGCTCTGCTTTAGAAACTCTAGGAAGCACAAGTTAGCCTGCAGTCTGGGAGTGAAGGGCTGTATATGGTAATGTGAGGTCTTTAAGATATGACGGGGCCTGATTATGCACGTATGTAAGGAAAAGGATGTTAAATTCAATTCTCGGTTTTATAGCCATTTACAGTGTCGGTGGTGGAGCGTGCTGTCTCAGCCGAAATCTTCCAAAGGGCTGAGAGCCGCTAACTGCGAAAGACATACCATATGACTCATTTTCATAATCAGACACCTTTAAAACATTTTGCTGGATGGGTGGGGGAATTTCCATAGGCATGATTATTCCAACTTTGTAGAACTTGCATCATTATGCCCTGAAAACCATGCTTTCAGTGCATTAGAGAGGCACTGGATCCCCTCGCTGTAGCGTCTGCAAATGATGAAAAATGTTGTAAAATTAGAACTACGGCACAGAAATGAAAAAAGTACAATTTTGAAAGTCTTTAAGTTGTAACTTAATTTGAGAAGTTATTATTTCCTCGTCCATTATGTTTTAATGTCAGTGCTGCAAATTAGTCATTAATCATCCCTTTAATGTTTAATGCTGATGATCGATGTATTGCCGCAGTCGCAGATTAGAGATGGCAAAGGCGATGATGCAGGAGGTATAAATAACCGCTCTGCACAAAGGTCAGGAAGTAATGACAGCTGTCGCCATCATCGCTGGCAGGTCTAACAAATGATAGATTGCATGATGATGATTTCTGCCCAAACACATGCTTAACCACAGAAAACCTAACCAATTTTTGTTTTATTGCACATGAAATCACATCCACCAACTCAGAAACACCTCCACAGCTATGAGCACTAAATGAACAACAGTAGGCTGTATGGGTCAGAGATATTTGGGAGAATTTTAAAAATAAAAAAATTCTAATTGTCCCCACCACCAGGTAAATCCAGCAAAAACTTACATCATAGCATAATAACAGATGACACCCATTTATTCCAGCCTGGTCTCGTGGCAGTTTGTGAAATAGTCACAAAAAACGAATGTTCATGAACACAAGTTGTTAATGTCAGCGAGCAGAAATTTGCGAGTAATTGAGCAGGAAATATATTTGGTGTCAAGCAAGGATTTTTATTTTTGTAGCGAAAGGAGGAAAGTGTCACGATGGCAAAAATGCGGGCTGTGTCCCGCCTTTTGATTGATCAGTGCACGCAGCATGAGAGCGGACCGATGAAAAGTCACGTTCAGGAACGCGAAATAATGTTGGGAAGTTTATGAACACAAACACAAAAAAGAACATTTGTGTCGGCAGCATGAATCTGCGGATTAAAGGCTGAGACTCTATGAAGTGCCATTAGACTGAGTGCTTTGATCGCATTAGTATCCATCGTCCTGCAAAAAGGAAAAAAAATGTACAAAGAAGACCTCTGCATATTTTTCTGATTTTTGCACCACTCACTGGACCAACTGTGTCAAAAACGTATCTAAAAACCACAAAATGTCATTTTTCAAAATTTGTTGTAGACAATACTAAATACAAATGATTTTGTTTGCCATCTTTCTATAATTACAGCACACAGACTTTAGACAGATTCTTCATTCTCCTGAACACCACGTCTGCTTTGCACCAGTCCAACATGAAGCGCATTACTGCAAACTAACCAGTTTAGCCTGTGCTGAACCATAACAAAATAATTAGTAGGCCTACACTTTTAATGCAAACTTTGAAGAACACAAAAGTAGTACCGCTCAATTTGTTTTGCAGGATGTTTCACAAAAGCGTAACCTCAGCAAAACATCATATATAGATCCAATATCTGATTTAAAAACTTTAAAACAGATTAGGACAGCAAGATTCAAATTTCCAATTTAGCAAATGTCACTTGCTGAGAAGTCCTTACTTTTGTAAGTCATTCATTTTCCTCTCCGGTCCTCTTTCTTACATATTTCACCATCTCTCAGTGTCACACCTTTTCCTCACACATTTTCATTCAGCTGTGCTCAGCACCGGAGCACCGAGAGAGTGTGAAGGAGATGCTTGGGTAGGCGGAAGCTTGGCTACGAGCCCTGGACAGAAGCTGCCTGGACGATTCAAACTCTGGGACTTACAGCAGGGGGTGCTCCCAAGGCTTCTTTGGCCACTGCTCATGTATGAGACACCACTAACAACCTTAGGAAGGAGGAATGATACCATTCTTCTGAGATGGCTGTCAGTCCCCCAGAAGCTTTACATCAATCGGCCTGTACAGCTCTGGGAGTAAGTGGCAACTGCCCATAAAATCGGTGGAGAAGAAGAGAAGAATTGCGTCAGCAGCTAATCAAAGCGTTAGCCTCCAGTGATGTCGCTGTGTGCACGTGTGCATTTTAGTCCAGTGCGTTCTCAACACGTAATGCTATCTGCTACCACCAGGAGCCGATACTGAGTTGACTCTCCTAAGCACACCTAAGCACAAAATTTTGGTTTTTGGAAATTGTGGGGATAACCCTGAAAATTTCACAGGCTTTTATTTTGACGCGTCATTGAATCTGACATTTTGGTGGGGCAAAAAGCTTCTTGCACCGAAGCAAAAATGCAAGTAAATTGTGTTCCAACTCTCAAACTACGCAAACTATGGGTGAAGTTGGGTGCACAGAAATAAATCATTTTCCCAGAATATAAGAATACATAGCAATTACAGGGCATTTATGTGTGTAATTTTGTTCATTTTCAAAGAAAGAACATGGAATTTTTTTTTTGTGCAAAGAAAATACAATATGCTCTCCTACAATCGCCTGTGCTGATAGCCTTGGTGATTTAGTGCCGACATCTCCTTTATTTGAGGTACGAGTTGCATTGTGACAGGCAACAGATATAGGAGACTGAAGATTAGGTGGTGTAACGAGCCAAAAATTGGGAATCCGTTTCCCCTCTGCAGTAGGAATCTATAGTATTGAATTCTACATTCCAGCAGCTGTTCTTAGCTTCCCTAAACCAGCTGAAGGCATTTTAAATCAATGTCTCTGTCTTCCTTTGTCTCTACACAAAGGCACACTAAATGCATACAAAGACATGAACACACAAATATAACAAGACAATATGCTGCGTGTCTTAAAAAGAGCGTTCTGTGTACCCCGACCGGCCCCCCCCCCCCTTTTTTTTACAAACTAAACAATTTTGTGTTATACTACTAAATATAATCTCTGCAAACATCTATATTTTTCAATAGTGGAAAATTGTGTGTGTAACAAAACCTAGGGTGATGGAGGTCTGAGAATAGACCTGCTGTAATCAATAAAAGGTCTAAAGTTATTACACCTGAAGATTGCGCACACATGCAACTGCTAAACATCAAATTCCCAGGCTGGAATAAGAGCATTTACCTGCTCTTATTCCAGCCTCAGCTCTTACGGTGTCAAGCCAGAATTAGCGAGCGGGCAGAATGGAGCGCTGACATTAAATGAGTCGGCAACAGAAGCCCATGCTACACTGGCGATGAGCTTCAGGCATCTGTGACACAAAGAAGTAACTAAATGATCTCAGGAGATCCATTTGTGTAAAATGCATTCTTGCATATGAGCACTTAAGGAAGTTTGACCGGTTTACTAGCAGATACGTGTATGATGCACAGGAAGGATTTTAGAACTCTAGAAATGCTTCTTTTAATGTTTTACACCAGGCACATCTGAGCTCAGCACCTTCCAGAAGGACGCTGTGTTGCCATCCACAGTCCCATCCATCTACCCCAGCCTCCACCCCCTGATTTCTGTGACTGACAGCAGCTATACATCCCAAACAAGTGATTTTTGGGCCATTTGCTGAAACGACTGCATTAAGTTAAAAAAGAGGCACATGCACGATTTTTATTTTGTATTTTGAGAATTAAGTAAGAAAAAAAGAGTTGAGAACAAAGTTTAAATGTCAAGAACATCCTCTGCATTTTTTTTCTCATAATGTCAAAAAAGAAAAGAAAAAAAATCTGATTTCTTTTCTTATTATGGGCAGAAATAATCAAAATAAAAAGGTAATGATCATAAGTCTTTTCCTTTACTATTTCTTTAACATGGTCCCAAAACTCCTTCAATTTCTGAAATACCCAGACCAGCCCATCGGGCGCCAACAAGGATCCCACCTTCAGAGGTCACTTAAATCACCTTTCTTACCCATTCAGATCCTCAGCTTGGACTTTGAATTGAATTGAACTGAATTGAGTTGAATTAAATGAACTTTATTGCCCCGCGTGGAAAATTAGTCTTGAATAAATAGTGCCACACAGCTGCATTCGCATGATAAAAACCGACACACACAAGGCCAAAAAAATTGTTTCCCCACATACACTCAAACATTCAACTCTGGCAAACATTCAAATGCACAACAATGTGCTTGTTTAATAGTGCAATAAATGTTAGGAGGACTGAGAGCATGGAGTGGTTTCAGCAGGTTATCTTGACCGTGTCGTCTACATGTCTAAATAATTGAGTTGCTGTGACATAATCAGTCTTCAATGCACCCTTCAGAGGATGCAACCCCTGAATTGGAACACAGCTAAAGTTAGCATGTGTTAGCTGTGTTCGTTACAAAGTTTGCTAATGTGTACTGATGTAGATCTTAGTTACTGCCAGCTCATCCAGTGAATCATTCCCTTCATTGGAACAGTGTTTTCATCACTAGTTCATTAACCAGTTTTAACCAAACTGACTGTTGTATGCGGGCGCTTATTCTTATTTTTTTATTTGCTTGCTTTGCAAATAAAGAAATTTCAGACTACAACGCTCACAAGCATCGACACAGGCCTGCAACATTTTATTTTATTTTAAAGGACTTATTTTAGTTAGTTTAAAGAGTATTGTAAATAATAATTTCCTTTAAAGACTTTTATTTTGGATTATGCTCTATTTGTGTGAGCAGTTCAGTAAGACAGGCCTAAATCTTCACTAATAAAAGCCATTAAATGAATTTAAATGCAGTGCTATGAGGAAAAATCTGCACGTGCCACTTTAATGTGCAATTCTTTCTTGTTAGAAAAATAGTTTTATGGACTCCACAGAATGTTGTACCTACAAGAGGTACCAATTATTCCTGACTGCCTTCTTTTTTTAGTACTGATTAGCTTTTAATTAATTCTTTAAACAGACTTATTTGAAAGGTTAGGGGGAAACATGAATGTGGATAAAAACAAGCAAAAAAAGGGGGAGAAACATAAAAATCTAAGTTTTTCTTCATTTTAAAGGCTCAACAAACTAAGTTGTGAGGCAGTGGCCTTGAAGCTCAGTCTATGCAGCACCATGGGGTGAGCAGTTCTCTACACACACAGTACTCATCAAAACACAGTCAACTATGCAGAAGAAGATGAGCTGCGTCTTTTTGTTATGTACCAGCGTAACACTCTGTGCCTCAAAACACTGAGCAGGTTTTGTATGGCAGCCTTTCGGTTTTCCTTCCTATAGGCAAACATATCGGTTTAAGATGCAGTCTTCTTGGGGATAAAGGTTGAAAAAAAGATCAGAGTTAGCTGGAAGAAAGACGTATCCACTGAATAAAAGCATACACCGCTCAAGGACGGAACATTATGGATCTCGAAACTGACTGCTGACCTGTAACTCTTCAAGTGCAAATGGAAACTTAAATGTATGCAAAGTAAGTCTGAATGGGAGCTGCAGATGACAAAAACACCTTGAACGCGTCAGATGAACGAATGCAACGCTCCCTCAGTTTGTGCAGCGCTCTCCTGCAATTCTCTGTCAAGTTAAAGCCGTCAACCAGCGAACAGGAACGACAGACCTTCTGTTCCTTTGTGCAAATGTCCTCCTGTTTCCTTTCTTCTCGCAACTTAAAATTTCACCTGACTGGCATCAACAACACGGGGG
>JAVDPK010000062.1:448551-470264 GCA_034780415.1 Cichlasoma orientale
GTCAGTACTCTAGCTGCAGCATTTTGGATCAGCTGAAGGCTTTTCAGGGAGCTTTTAGGACAGCCTGATAATAATGGTAAACGGACTAGTTCTTACACTTTTCTACTCTGGCTAAGCACTCAAAGCACAACATGTTTGCATTCACACATTTACCCATTTGGTGCCGCTGTGGCTCATCAGGTAGAGCAGGACATCTACTAATTGGAAGGTTGGTGGTTTAATTCCTGGCTGCTCCAGTCTGCATGCCAAAGCATCCTTGGGTACTGAACCCCAAGTTGCGCTCCGATGCACCCATCGGAGAGTGAATGTGTGTGAATGTGTATGTAGAAACCTGCCATCAGCTCATGTCCTTCAGCTTGTTCGTTTATCGGCCACGAATTACACAAAACAAACGGAAATCATTAAATTTAATGAGCCATTACACACAGATTACAGATCGATCCGGACCAGGCTGCGTACCATCAGGGCACGAAGTCTGATGCTCTCTAAGTCAGCTACAGATTTCATATACTCAGAGCTTATCAGTTTTGGTTACATCATGTGCAATGCAAAATGTGCAAGACAAAGGTTCCCATCAGCTGCATGGCCTTGTATGACCTCGGAGTTTCTCCTTATGGCTTGTTTGGTCTCCGTCCAGCATCAGTGGCTGACCATCGCCAGCCCGCCGGAGCCTCCTGGCATCTGTTTGGTGATAGACATATCCACAACGAACACACTGACACCAAACATTATGAGCTTCTGTGTTATTAAACAATTATTTTGTTTATTTTGTTTCGAAGACAGATTTCTCAGGCAAATCAATGTAAGGATGGTAAGAGTGAACATATACCATGATTATATTTGCACAATCACTTCCTTTCTATCACACGTTCGTGACAGAAATGTTTGACTTTAAGCAGGACACAGCCATTAATCTCGCCTCAGCCACTAATCTTTCTTCGTAGTTCATCCCTCCGGGCTCAGCGGCGGCGCTGGGTTCGTTTCCTCCTCTGGTTCCATCTGATAGGCTGAGTTCAAGCTCTGTCGGAAACACTGAAGTTGTGCGAGTAGAACTGAGAACAGTATGCAGTTAACTGGCAGCAATACTATATATAAAGACAACAAAAGCCTGTGATGCATATTTTCATAGCTCAATGTGTCCAATGAAAACGTGGCTTGACAGTTACTGTTTCTATTTGATTAATAGGTAAAAATGTATATTCTCCTTCCAAAGTATGTAGAATGACAGGAATTTCCATGTTATCACTTGGTTTGTTGGAGATCTTTATTTGTGTAGATGAGGTTTATTAAAGACCTTAAAAATACAAAAAAATGCCCGCTATAGAAATCCAACTATTTCTACCCTATTTTTGAGTATATTGTATATTACGTATATTACGTGGATTTTTGTATTTCTTTATACAAATGGAAAGTTTTCATCCGACCTTTTTGTTGTTACAGAAACCTCGGCGATATTATTTAATTCCTTAAACATTTTTCTTTATTTAACCCCATTTGAAATGTCTGTGCTAGTTCCTTTGAATGTCAGATCATCTGCAGTTTACATGGTGTCCTTGAAGGCAGCACGATAGGCTGCGGTAGCCTCCGGAGGCCTGCTCTCTACTTCCTGCCTTCCGTAACTTTATTGTACACAACACAGAATTTGAGCGATCGCGCCAGCGGCTCCTCTCACCCGATGAGCACAAAGCTGTAAGTTGTTTTTATTTAATGCCGAATAATATAAATGCCCCGCTGTTCAGATTGCTAATGACAGGACTATCTCTAGCTACAAACACGGATATAGGGATTTCTATATCCCTCAAACTTAGACCAGCTCTCTGCTAGAATACTGTACAAGAATGCGTTGTGTAGCGATGAAATGAACGCAAATGTTTTAGTTTTGTGTGTGTGTGCTTTTAACAATAAATCAGCGGGCCACCGACCTTGAGTCTGGCCCTATAGATTAGCATAGCATAGCATAAAAGTCGTTAAAAACGAGACTGAAGTCATGTGTGCAAGTTTATGTCTAAATGTTGTGCCCTGAGCTCAACGTGAACGCGGGAGCCTGAGCGAGCACGCGCAAGTGCGGAGAGCGACTGCAGCGCGCGTGACATCGATTAAAGTTGGAACTGCTGTTAATGCGCGCTGAGCGCACGAGCTGTCAGACAGGCTGCAAACAAACAACACGTGGACACGTCACGGTTAAAGAAATAGGCTTGTGTGTGTGTGTGTGTGTGTGTGTGTGTGTGTGTGTGGTTACAGCAGGAGTGGAACAGGTGGTACTAAAGAGGGCAGATAAAGATGATTTCAGAAGTTTGTGAGCTTCACTCAGGACAGGAAGTCTGAAGTATTAGCGTGTGAGGCAGAGCGCGCAGATAATGGTTAGAAAGAATGCTGTGGCGGGGAAAGTGAGTCACGCAGGAAAGTGGCCTGTGCTGCCATCTTATTTTCCCTTGCAGAAATGCTTTGCTGCGTGTTTAGGCTCTTGCAGTGAACCACTCCTCCGTCGCATCCTGAAGTCACAGGACTGTATAGTGCTGAACTAATACAGCTGATAGAATTTGTGGAACTTTGCAGAACTCTCACCAAGATGGAGCAAATGACCCACAGAGAAAGTCAGAGCCAACTTCAATATCAAAATCTGAAGATGTTAAATACACAATACAGCTGCTGCTGCTTCTTCTTTCGGCTGCTCCCTTTAAAGGTCACCGCAGCAGATCATCTGCCCCCACCTCACCCAGTCTGTCACACAAACCTCCTCCATGTCCTCTTTCACTACATTCATGAATCTTCTCTGCAGTTTTTCTCTTTTCCTCCTGCCTGGCAAACCCATATTTGTCCAGTATACAGTATCTACTATCCTCTGCACAATCTCATCGTTCACTGCCTCTGCTCCTTACATCTTCACGGTTACACCTGTCTCTCATTCACATGTATTCTGGCTTCTAATGACTTTCATTCCTCTTGTGTTCAGAGCATACTTCCATCTCTCCAGGCTCTCTTCCACCTGCTCTCTACTCTCACTACAGATCACAATGTCCTCTGCAAACATCATAGTCCACGTCTGTCAGCCTGTCCATCACCATCGCAAACATGAAGGGACTCTTAGCCAATGATGTAATCCTCTGCACGTCCTGATTCTGTCCTCCTCTCACTCTCATTCATTCCTCAGCTCCTCAAATTACTCCTTCCATGTTGTCGACACACTCTATTCTCTTGTTTTCCATCTGTTAATCATGTGATTTGCTGCACATCCTTTCTAGCAGCAATCTCTCTGCCTAGCCATTTTCTCTTTACATGGGTTATCTTTGTCTAACCTGGGGCAGCAACTCGTCCCTGACCCAGAGTGGGCACTCCACCCTTTTCCGCTTAAGGATGATGGCCTCAGATTTAGAGGTGCTAATTCTCATGCCAGCTGCTTCACACTTGGCTGTGAACTGTTCCACTGCAAGCTGGAGAACACCACTGGAGAAGCCAGCAGTACTGCACATCCTCAAAGAACAGAGATGAGGTTCTGAAGCCACCGAGGTGGAAGCCTTCCACCACTATAAATAAAATAATATGAACAGAATCATGACAAGTCTGACTTATTGTCAACAATATGGACCACATATTTGAATATCCTTGAGAGGATGAAGAGCTGGTCCAGCATTCTGCGACCAGGATGAAGACTGCATTGCTCCTCGTGAATCTGAGGTTCGACTAACAGATGGACCCTCCTTTCTAGCACCCTGGCATAGACCTTACTCGGGAGGCTGAGGAGTGTGATGCCCTGATAGTTGGAGCACACCCTCCCGTCTCCAGTGGCATCGCCCCAGATCTCCACGCGATGTTGTAGATGCATGCCAACCAAGCCAGCTCTACAACATCCAGAGCCTTCAGGAACTCGGGGTGAATCTCGTGCACCCCAGGGGCCCTGCCACCAAGGAGTTGTTTAATCACCTCAGTGACCTCACCCCCAGTGATGGACGAGTCATCCCCCTCATCCCCAGACTCTACTTCCACTACTGAAGGCATGTCAGTAGGATTAAGGAGGTCCTTGAAGTATTCCTTCCACCGCCTGACTATACCCTCAGTTAAAGTCATTAGTGCCCCACCCACACTATAAAAGATATGTGAGTAGAACATAGGGATGGGAATCGAGAACTGGTTCTTGTAGAGAACCGGTTCCCATTAATTCAATTACTTGGAATCGTTAGTCAGCTTGCTTAATGATTCCGCTTAACGATTCCACTGACGTGAGGACGCATTTGCGATTACGTCACACGCGCGCCTTATTTAGTTTGGAATATATGCAACAGTGTCAAGACAGAAGTGTCAAGATAAAAAGAAATTATGTTCACAGTGTTTCAACAACAGCAGCAGCTGTTTTACACACAGCATGCGCAAAAAGGCGGAGCCATTACTGAGGCGGTGAGCTCGGTGGAGCGAAAGGAAACGTTTTTCTAGCGTCCAAAGCAGCAGCGCTTCTTCCTGTAACCACCGTTAAAACCTTTACTGTGAAACAGCTGGACGCCCTTCATCAAACACCTGAGAACTTTGTAGCTGCTCCATCCTCCGCTGTTTGTTTCACACAGCAAAAAAACTGCAGTATGGAAGTTCAAATATGCAGATGAATTGTTAATACAAAAAAGTATTTCTAATCAGATCACTGGATTAATCAATGGAATAATTGATAGTTGCTGCACTTGTCTCACTGTACTGTATGAATAGTCTCCGTCTCCTGTAACATGTAGCTGATGAGGACTGCAGAGGCTGGCTGGCTCAGAGGCTGCTCTCACACACCTTGCAGTTGTATTTTTTGTTAAAATGTTAAAATATTTGAGAAAGAGGAATCATTTTTTTTATATCAGTTTTAATTTTGTTCTACTTTACATTAAAAAATGTTGATGCAAACCAACCCATTTGTGGTATATTTTATTCACTAACTCAATGAGAATCAATAAGAGAATCAAATCGATAAGTGATATCGATAATGGAACCAGAATCGCTTAATTCTTATCAATTCCCCTCCTGAGTCTCCTGGCGGTTTGCCAGAATTGCTTCAAGACTGTCTGAAGGCTTTTTCCATGACTCCTCCCACAGCCGAGTTTTTGCTTCGGCCACTGAGCAGCGTTCCGCTTGGCTCGCCAGTTCCTGGCAGCTGCCTCCAGAGTCCCACAGGCCAACCAACCCCCATAGGACTCCTTCTTCAGCTTGATGGCTCCCTTTACCTCCGATGACCACCATCTGGTTCGGGTTAATTGCACTATATGACTATAGTGTAACTAAACAGAATGTGGCACAGCAAGCAAAGTTTTGCAGGGACCTTTCCTTCTCTTGGGACATGTAGAGTCAAACCATGCCAGCAAAATGCATCCTGAGAATGTCAGAGCCTTCCCCTCCAGATCACAGGTTCGCACTTCGTACCTGATCTACAATAAAGTCCAAAGTCTGGCACCACTAATGGATATTTTGCAGTTGTCCTTAAATTAACAGAAAGGTTTATTATAAGTTTAACAGTATGAGTAAAAAGGTTTGGAAATTTGGGATCATCTTATTATTACGCATATTTTGCTTTTACCACAGCGTGCACTTAAACTGCTGTGAATTCCTCAGGTTTGTGCAAAACCTCTGTATACCCTCCCTTTGCCCACCACAAGTCCTGATCCTGTTCCCACTCCTGAGAAGTGGTTCAGAGATCCTCCTCATACACACCTGGGTTTTGAAGCACTTTTGTTTATAGAGTCTTGGGTTCTTTTTTTTGTAGTAAATTCATTATCTGTGATAAAGTTACACTTTTATGTCTCGGAGCAAAGCTTGATTTATTGGTCTTTTATCTATATGATCATGCTTTGGATACGAGTGATTCACTTTCCACAGATTTTATCCTCCTGTGCCAAATAAAGCCGTGTGCTGTGATACCGTCCGTCCATGAGGGTTCAGCTTTCTGCTCTATAGACTCCAAACGTACAAGAGTTGAGTTCTGATTGACTGAGCAATGTTCTGGGATGACTCACGGTCATAAATAGTACAGACTATGACTCATCACTGAGCAATATTAAAGCCAGACCTACTCAGGGTTATAGTCAGAAAAAATGTGTTTATACCCTCGTATAAAAGTGTCAAAGATAATCACAGAATATCAATCTTACCACACGCTTAAAATTGATTTGATTTAATAAGTATTTTTATTATTGAGAACATATTGTTGCTGGAATATGTATTATATATATGTTTATATATAAACCAGGGTTGACAAAAGTATTTGGATAAAAGTTTAGGGCACGGCCTCCAAGTTAGGCAGAATAGTTTTGAAGAAGGTAACAAGATGTCTGCTGAAGTATTCTCTATTATGTAATGTTATCCTGACATCTGCCTTTATTTTATATTGTCATTATTATATTATAGTATTGTAGGGTCTTTACCTTACAATACAAAGCGCCTTGAGGCGACTGTTTGTTGTGAATTGGCGCTATACAAATAAAGTTGAATTGAATTGAACTGAATTATAACAAGAGTAATGGTATAATTGTTTGAGTACTGAATCTGAGTACAGTAATACATTACTGCAATATCAAAAAATGTAATGTGACTGCAGTAACGTTGTTACTTTGTAGCATATTCCACCCAGCACTGAGGCATCATACCCAGATGCCTCGACCCCCTCAGCTGGCTGATCTCCTCTTACACAGAAGTGGGAGATAGGATTAAAAGAATAAAAACTACTGTAATTTTCCATCTGGATTAGTCTCACTTGTTTTGTCTTCATATCTCCATATGCTCTCTGTTTTCTTTGATTTTGCTGTGTGTCTCTTGTGGACCGTGCTGTCTTTGCCGTTTTTGTTACTTGATTTTATAAATTCATGACTTTATTGTGTTTAGCTATCTATTTTCATTTCTCTCCTGTTTTTGTTGCACTCGTAAATGCAAAGAACTGGTTCTCACTGGTCTGCCTTTGTACTTGGAAACATCGTCCCCTCAGGCCGTCTGCCTCCTAATATTATTGCAGGTTTTTTTTAACCGAAAATATTTTTGTCAAGGGATACAGCGGCACTGTCATGGTGACTTTTGCTGGTTTGGAGCATTTAGCAGACAAATACTTCCTTTGGGAAGTGACAAAAAAAGAGCTAAAAGAATACTGCTTGCTAACATTGTTCCGGCCCTAAGGACAAACCACTGTTTGGTAACTTGCCAGCCTTACCCACCTGTCATTGGAGTTACTTCTCACTAAGAAACAACTGTGTGCAAAATTAAAGGATGTGTTTATTTCAAAATATGCTGAACTTGTAACAAGTCTTGTTACAAGTTACCATTTTTTAAATTTAGCTTTCATTCATTGTTTCCATAAATAATCTACATGGTTGCTTTCGGTCTCAGATTTTATGATGATTTTAAGTTATTTAAACAGTTACATAGTTTAAAAGAATGCAATAAAGCTGCCAAACCCTGTTTCTAAAACAGCATAACTTTATGTGATCCTCTTTTCTTCTTTCCTCCAGTTTCTAAAGACAGTGAAGCTTCAGCATGTTCTGCCTGTGGATACGTTTGATTCTGCTCTATGCTCTACAAAGCACTGTGTCATCAGATCAAGGTATTTCTATATTGCTTGTACCAAACAATAGAGATATCGCTATTAACAGTAGCCACGCTAAATGCATCAGGATGAAAAAATGTGAAACTATTTGTTGTTTTTTCTCTTTCAGCAGTGTCACTGTTTTGCAGCAAGCCTGCAAAAGTTAAATTTGGAGCACAAGTGAATCTAACTTGTACCATAAACTGGAAAGATGGCTCAAACTGTAGAGTTCTGAATAATTCCTGGGCGGACACAAATGGGCCCATACCATGTGAAAGCAACAACATAAAATACATCTGCGAACAGGATCCTCTGAAGTACGTGTCACTGACCATCCTAAAAGTTCTGAAAGAGGAAAATGTTACGGCTGAAATCAAGTCAAACTGCGGTATGGACAAATCATCCATCAGAGTACAGCTACTCCCTGGTTAGTAGGTTTCAGCAGTATCATCAGAAATACGTGTCTATAAATGAGTGTATAATTTGTTCTGAGATATAGAACAAATTTTATTTAATGCACTTGTTACAATAAATTTTTTTACTTTATCAGATCAAAGGATAGGAACTGGAAGAGGAAATCAGGAGAAGTCACATAGGATGATTGTTATACTTTGTGTTTTTGCCGCTGCTACACTCGTATCCACTTCCTCTGTATAGGACTTGGAGACGCACAGAACTGTCAGTGACACAGATGCTGCACTCTGGAGTCAAAGCTATTGTTTGACAAATTCTGAATGTTGTGTTTGTATGCATGTATATATTTTTTGTTTGTATAGTTACTGATCACCACAGCTGTTTATCCACATACTTCCAAAAGATTTTTTCAGTCTTTCTTTCTAAATATTTTAACACAAACTGAGCCAACATGAAGAAGTACAGTTGCAGCTGAATAACGAGTGTGGCATGTAACGATGTAACACACTTACACCTTTCTCAAAAGTGCTATTTAGCTACACTAATAAATAGCCAATTTTAATTCTGCTTGGACAACCTCATATTTGATTCTGGCCCAGTGTAGGACAATAGGTAATTCCTCTATTTAGCCACAGGGGGGAGTGGGCTCTTCTCTGCTCAGCTGGAAGAAATAGAAATGAACAGAAAAAACAGAGCAAACTATTTTACTCCACTTACAGATTCAATTCAATTCAATTTTATTTATATAACACCAAATCACAACAAACAGTCGCCTCAAGTCGCTTTATACTGTAAGGTAAAGACCCTACAATAATTACACAGAAAACCCAACAGTCGAAACGACCCCCTATGAGCAGCACTTGGTGACGGTGGGAAGGAAAAACTCTCTTTTAACAGGAAGAAACCTCCAGCAGAACCAGGCTCAGGGAGGGGTCATCTGCCGCGATGACGGCAAAGAAGAGAATAGCAACATGCCAAGAAAACATATACAAACCTGTTACCACGACTGCAACTCATGAACTGAACTTGTGGAAACTGGAAGTTTACTGATTAACTATGGTGCTGTTTGCCATGTTAAAGTTGAAAGCTGAAACACGATGTAATCCAACACAATGATAACAATCATCACGGTGAATCAACACTGAGTGTGCAGCATGGTTCGACCTCAGTGTCCAGGTCCTGAGGGGTGAGAGCCAGTTTTTAATGTTTTTAATGTTCCAGTTCTAACAAGTTATACTGTGTTTGTTTTGTCTGTTTGTTTTAAGCTCAAACTTGTCAAATGTGTGAAGCTCGAAATAAAATCGTAATTTTGCACAAACAGGTGAAGCGCTGTCTCATTTCATGCAGCCTCCCTGACGATGCTGAGATATTGACTGGTCCTCACGCAGAGTTAATATTTGTTACTATGTTAGTGTGAAGCTGCTGAATGAATGTCTGGTTCTAAAAAGAACTGCAGTTCCTTCGATGGTCGTTTGAGGCCGGCTGCAAAAGTAAGTCAATCCCAGAGATGGTGTAAAACTGTGACACTGTTTGTAGATCTCAAACCTGCAAATATGTTTTCTTGTTGTTTTATTTGTGCATTTTTAACAAATCTGCAGGGTTTAAGTCACGATCTGAGTCAGGCTCAGAGGAACTGCAGGCTTTGGCTGCAGTTCCTCTTTCAGTTCTGGAGTTTGTGTCCTTTGGTTGACATGAGCATGCTCAACTGCAGATGGGAAGTTAACATGTGGTAGAAAAAAGTGTTCTGCATGTGGCGCCCCCTGCAGTGTTAGTGCTGCTGGTGTCTTAAGAGCAATTTTAATGGAATTATGCGACTACTAACATGGCTTGATGCGAGTGTCCGAGAACCATCCGAGAAGGCGGTTCTTGGAGTGAAAGTGTAACATCAGCTTGTTGTTATGGAAGCACGTGGCAGAGAACAGCAAAGGGCTGGTTTTCAGGGTTGGAGCCTCAGACACGAGCACGCCTCAGAGGCGTCACTGAGGATTATCTGATTAAACATCAGATAAACCAGTAAACGGCCTCGATCCCTTTTTGTTTGATTATTTGTTCTGCTATTTTCTCAGTGGTTACCGAGCGTCTAAACAAACTAGACTAAATAAATATTATTTTAAAAAGTTCTTTCAGCCAGTGTTCAGAACAGATTTAGAGCTTAGAGAGATGTTGTTGGCACTCCATCAAGAAAAGTGAATTCAACTGAAATAGTTTGGGTCGGCTTCATGTCACGGGTAAACCGTTTACTCTACTTAACATTTCTTGCCAACACCTGCCAAGCTTACAAACACATTCCACACATTTCACCTTTAAGGAAAGAGGAACGAAACCTGCTACAGGGAGCCGTGTGAGAGGGTTTATTCTGATCTTCGTGCTGGCAGGAAACGAGCTTCCAGTCCAAAGTCCTTTGGTTCAGTCAAAGCAAACAGAGTCATCAGGTTTTTTGTTGATAAAAAAAAGAATTTGGTTCACATTCATGTTGTTACCTATGACAAAACTTCTTTAATCACTGAGGATTATTAAAAAGCTGATAAATTTAGTCTTTGCGTGGTGGATGGTTGGTTGGTTAGAACCGGCTCCTCACAGCACAAAGATTCCTGCTCTGAACTTCCAGGTCAACTTGGAGCCTTTTTTGTTCTGGAGCTGTTTGTTGGGTTTCTTTGTTCTGCCTGCAGCTGTGTAGCTTTCATCCAGGTGAATTTCCCCAAAGGCATCTTTGTCAGTTTATCTCGTCATTATGTCTTTCATAGTGTACCAGGTTGGCATTATTCACTGACAAAGGATTTACATTTTCATTAAACTGTTCCGCAATACCAAGACCTGAAGTTGAGCAACTCCTGTGCTCTTACTTTTCTTTCCTCTCTGCAAATCTTTTCATCTCTGGAAGCAGAGACAGGAAGAAACTCCTCCGGGTGTCATGTGTCATTTAGAGACTAAATAATGTAATCAATCCTGTTTTTTAGGACTCATGCTCAGATACTCTCCAAAGAGGCACATTCTCTACCAAGTAAGTACTTCTCCTTCTTGGATATATTTTAACTAAATTATCTACATGCGTGTGTTATTTGGCCTCTATTCCCTTGAACGTGCCGTGAATCATGCGCACGGTTTCATCGGGATAATGGGGGTGTCTGCTGGTGTTAATAGATGTGTTGGCATGCAGTCTGCTTCAATAACCTTTAACTAATCGCCCCAGGAATAGATTTTACTCAAGAAAAGTAACTTTAAGTAATCAAAAGAAAACATTAAACGAACGATATCTTACTAAAGATTAAATGTCAAATGTGTCGGCACAATTCAGTCAATGCATCGGTATCTTTAGGTATACTGTATCACTAATTACCTGCAGAAATACCCACTGGCTCACTCTCTCAGCAACATCAGTGGGTCATGCCAAAGCGTCTGAATCAGGCTTTGTCCGGACTTTGAGCAGACCACTCCAAAACCTTCATTTTGCATCAGTCATCCAGATCCTGAAGCAGCAAAGCAGCTCAGACATCACACCGTGTCTGACTGTTGGTATGATGATATTTTTATGCTGCATTAGTTTTATGCCAGAAAAGGATGTAAACGCCCCCTAAAGGTTCAAAGGTTTGTCTCGTCAGTCCACAGAATATTTTCCCAAATGTTTTGGGGAATCATGAAGATGTTTTCTGGCAGATGTGAGACGAGCCTTTGTGTTCTTGTTGGTTAGTTTTCTCCTTGGAGCTCTCCCATTTTTTCCCGGTCTTTCTCTTATTGTTGAACCATGAACTCTGACCTTAACTGAGGCGAGTCAGGCCTGTAGTTCTTTTTAACCTACATTTGGTAGACCGGCCACTCCTGGGAACGTTCACCGCTGTTCCGAGTTTTGTCCGTTTGTGGATAAAGGCTGTCGCTGTGGTTTGCTCGAGAACCGGAGCCTCTGAAATGAGTCTGAGTTTCTTTAGTGCCACAGTGTGCTGCTTTTTGAGACCTTTTAGCCTGCTTCACTTTGACAGACAGGTTCTATTCAAGTTTTTTGTTTTATTCAGCAGATCTGGCAGTGTGTGTGTGTGGGTGTGTGTGTGTGTGTGGGTGTGCAATAAAGAAAGAACCGCTGGCATTCAGACAGAAAGTCGGCAGGCTCTAATATGTTTGTCATCGAGCAGGATTATGGAGTTTACGGTGGTGGAGAGTTTTTGTGAAGGATGTCAGTGCTGCTGTCAGTGATGTTCGCGGGGTTGAAACAGTAACGAATGTTTCAGAAATTGCATCACGGTCCTGGGCCGCGTGCCCAGCATTTTGTGTTTAGTTCTTTTGGTTTCTGTTTTCCAGTTTGTATTTGGTTTTGTTCTAAGTTATAGTTGTTTTCTTATTGTTTTCCTAGTTCCCTTCATCCCTGTCTCCCCGGCGTCTCTGTGTCTGACCCTCTGTCATGTCTCTGGTCTTTTGTGTTTATTTCCTTTGCGGTGTGTCAAGTCCACATTTCTGTCTGTCTTATTTTGGTACTGTCTGATTTCTGGTGCAGTGTGGTTAGTTTTCCCTCCCAGGTGTTCCTCATCCCCTAGTTACCTAGTGTGTATATATTATCTGCGGTCATTGTTTCTCCTCCTGCTGTGTGTCATTAGTCAATCACTCAGTTTGTCAGTCAAAGTTTGCTGCCTTTGTTATTCTGCCGCCCTGTTCCAGCAATAAAGCTGCGTTTTCAGTTCTGTCTGCGGTGTTCTGCTTAGAGGTCCTCGCTCCCGCCAGCCGCAGCAGTACATGACGAACTGGTGGAGACCAAAACAGAGCTAATAGAATGCTGCGGGCTAATACTGTTGGTTAGCATGTTAGCCATAGCAGCCATATCTGAGAGTTGTATTTAAAACCTTTTAGAAACAAGAATCAGTCTCATGACTGCTCCTCAGCAAGAATTCACCATGTGAAGTTCAAATCCAGGTTTAATTGAAAGGTTTTGCATTTATGCTGTTATTTTGTTTCCTATAAACCAAAATAACACATGATATAACTAACCCTAACACCATCTCTAAATCCGAGACGTCACTTACATTTATATAGTGAAGAAAAACAACAGATTACAATAAACTAACAACAATCTGGTTCTTAAAGTTTTAAAAACAGCACAATTTGAAACCTTTTCTTCTTTCTTCCAGTTTGTGAAGACAGTGAAGCTTCAGGATGTTCTGCCTGTGGATGTGTTTCAGTCTGTTCTATGGGCTACAAAGCACCGTCTCATCAGATCAAGGTATTTTCAGTCCTTATACCAGAAACAGAAATACTATCATTATTAAGAGTGACCACTGTAAACACATTAAAAAAAAAAACACTGGATAATATTAGGTATTGTTTTTTCTCTTTCAGTTGTGTCACTGACTTGTAACCAAACCATCAACGTTACATTTGGAGAACATGTGACTCTAAAGTGTTTCATAAATTCAGCTCAAAAAGCAGTAGCGTGTCCAGTTCAAAGCCTTGTTTGGCGTAATACAAATGGCACCAAACTGTGTAACACAAACTCCACAAAATACACCTGTGACTCTAATGTGAGCTACGTGTCGCTGACCATCTCAAAGGTCCAGGAAGAGGAAAACTTCACAGCTGAAATCGTCGCAGACTGCGGTATGGATAAATCACAGCCTATCAGAGTGCAGCTGCTCTATGGTGAGTACGGTGAGAGTCTGTGTGTGTGTGAACGAGTGTGTGCTTTTTATCACACATGCAGTACAAATTGTACTCAATGCACCTGTTAGAATAACTGTGTTGTCCTTTGTCAGGTGGACCAAATCCAGCATCAGATTTCAGAGAGCAGGAAGAGGAGTCTGCGCCTGTGACGACCATTTTACTTTGTGTTTTTGCAGCTGTTGCTGCTGTTTTGGTCATTTTGTACTTCCTGTATCGAACCTACAGGCACAGGACATACACTGCAGCAGGGAGCGAAGACTCTGTCTGACTAATTCAGATTTATTTTTAAATAAGTGTGCAGCCAAATATGAAAAAAAGATTTAGCTCACCACAGCTGACTCTGTGTAAACACTGTATGAGCCTAAGCCGTCATATTGTGTTTTTATTTGCCTCTTTAAGTCATTTTTAGAACTCTTTGATGAGCTTACATATGATGATCTGATGTGAATAACTCTCCACGTCACTCTCAGTCTGCTCACCATAAGAGAAAGATTATCGGGAAACTGGGGAATGGGAATTTCCAGTCTGCCGGTTAAAGATTATAAGGCTGCGTCTGCTCTGAAACCACAGATCTGTGTCACAGCTCTGTTTTGTGAACATCAGGATGAAGGAGTTTATTTTTCATCGGTGATCGAATCACGATAAAGGGATCATGAAGCAATCTTACCTGGTAAAACCACGGAGGTTTCTCCATCCTGACTTCTTTGCAGAACTGTCAAATCACAGCTCTCACAAACACACACACACGCGCGCGCACACACACACACACACACACAAAAGCCTCCAAGTGTTTAACTTGTGATTGACAAGTGGCTGTCACATGATGCCCCCTTCACTAGTCAGTGTTTGGTTTCAGAACACCTCGATGGCACCTTCAACTAGATGTCAACATCAAAACGCTCAGAGTTTTGGAGTTCACACATCAAAAGGGTTTAAGCCACATTTTGGTCTTCTGCATTAAAGTTCAAAGACACTGGGCAGATATATTCGATTTAATATCTCAAATTCTCCACATACAGCTGAAACCGGATCCATTAACAATCATTTTGGGTACGTCAGATAACATCGCGGGACTAAATAATGCAAAGAAACATTTTATATCTTATTGTATTATAATCGCGAAGAAGCTTCTCTTAAATTACTGGAAGAAGAGAGAAGCCCCTCCTATAAAACTTTGGCTTAATGACCTTGTAAGTACGTTACATCTCAAAAGACTTTGATACAATCTGTCCTCCAATAAAATCTGTACACCTCTGTATACGTTTTTACACCTGTAACTGGGAGTTACAGCTCTGACTCCTTGTCTTGATAAACTATAGCTAGATGGCTGTGCCTGGGGGTATGGGGAGGGTATCTCTTTATTTACTATTTACTGTTATTTATTTTACTTTTTCTTTTTTTGCTCTCCTTTTTTCCTTTTGTTTGTTTCTCATGTCATGTGCTATGTTGTGTTGAGTGATTTGTTTTTTGATTTAGAAATATATGAAATGAGCAACATTTGGAAACTGTTAAGTTTAAATCTTGTGAAATGCTCAATAAAAAAAAAGGAAAAAAAAGGGTTGTCATGGTGGATACATCCATCTTATTGATACTGTCTTTACTTACAAAGCGCGGTGAATGCAGAATTCTAAACGGTGCTATTATGGAAACAATGTAATTCCTTCCTCTGTTCCATCAGTTTGTTTTTTTGTTACCATTTCTTTCTGTGTTTATGTGTCACTTGAAAGTGAAATTCATCATGGAAATAGAAATGATCACTGTGAAGCTGTAAACTGTGATTAATATCCTGTATGTGCTGTGTGAACAGATTAACTGTAAATGGCGCTGTTTTGTGCAATGGAACATCTTTTTGAATAAAGATATGTCAGTAAAAAATCTTCCCCATCTTTGATGTTATGTAGCACACATGCACACCCACCCACACACAGCTGATAAAATAGCAAGAGTCAGTCTCATTTCCTCTCGACGCCACAATTCTCCTATTTGACACATTCACGCCGCTGTCAGTCTGTCAGTCAGAGTGTAGAGCGTATGTGAGAGCTTGATTGCGTGATGAAAGCCCACTGGTGGAGCTGTGTGTTGGGACTGCTCTGCATGCCTGCTGAGGTGATACTCGACCTCGGGACAGGTGAGTGTGTTTAAGTGAGAGAAAGTATAAATATATGTAATATATTTTTGAGTTTTGAAATCCAAAACCTTAGTTTGTCACAGGACTCCATGCAGGTCCAACCCGTGATTCAGTGGCTTGTAGAAGCACCTTTACCAGCAAAGCAGCTGTTTTCTGTATGAGTCTCTCACATCGTTGTGGAGGAATTTTGGCCCACTTTACTTTACAGTGTTGCTTCAGTTCATTAAGGTTTGCAGGCATTTGTTCATGCACAGCTCTCTTAAGATCCTGCTACAACATTATCGAGTTGAGGTCTGGACTTTGATTGAGGCATTGCAACAGCTTGGTTCTTTTCCTTAGATTTGCTGCTGTGTTTAGGATCATTGACCTGTTGCATGACCCAGTTTCTGCCAAGCTTTGCTGTTGGACAGATGGTCTCACATTTGACTCTAGAATACTTTAGCATACAAAGGAACTTGTGGTTTACTCTTTAACTGCAAAGTGCCCAGTTCCTGTGGTTGCAAGAGAATGATATACTGATGTGCTTTCTTTGGTTTGCTGTGCATTATGACTGAACATCCCCACATTGAGCTTAACTGTCCAAATGATGTCGTTCCAGAAGTCTTGTGGTTTGTTCAGATGCAAATATGCAAATTTGTCCTATTTCTCTGAACATCCCACGGTCTGATGTTGGGTGAAACTGTTGGGATGACTGCTTCTGGGAAGGAAACCTTTTTTTTACATGACTGTAGATTTAGTCAAAGATGAGTCAGAGTCACCTTTTCCTGTTTGTTTGCAGCTTCATCCTGTTATTGGGCTCTTAGCTGTGTCTTAAATGTAGTGATGCGACAAAGATATGTATGCAGAAGGACTTGTTTACAAAAAGAAACCGACTGACGCAGCAGTTTCTGTGTTTTCTGCCTAGATACTGCTTCATTGCAATAAAAGTTTATTTTCTATTTTCCACTGCACTTTGAGTAACAGTCCATCTCTCCCTGACAGCTTTCCAAAGTCCCTCATCCATCTCTTTTATGAGAGTCAACTCATCTGCTGAGATCACATGCACCACATCCCTGAAAAATCCATTGGGGCTATACCTGTACAGAAAGTTCCACAGCAAAAATGACATTGTGTACCTGAACTTGATGGAATTTTCAATCACCAAGAACACCACATGTAAGACATTTGAAAGGCGAATTCACATAACTGCAGCCAAGCCGGTCACCAGTGACCATCACGGGTTCACCTTCCAGCTGTCTTCGCTGGGGCTGGAGGACACAAACTTGTATTACTGCTCATGGCTTTACACAAACAACAACTACAATAAAATGGATGTGGCCAGCAACGGCACCGTCATTATCATCAAAGGTGAGGAGAATTGTCTATTTCAGCACGTGCAGTCCACTTACCTTAAAAGAAGTGTAACTTTAAATTGACTTGTTTTTTTCCCCCCCCCCTCACAGAGGGTGGCCCTGAGGAACAATGCAAGAACCCCATACTGGATCAGATTTTAATTTGCTCGAGCATCGTAGCATTTACCATCATACTGCTACTCTTCATTGGAGTGCTGATTATGAGGTGCAAACGAGTAAGTGTAAAGTAAACAGACCTGCCGTAAAAGGTCAAGCAAAGAGGATGCGACTGTGTTCGAGTGAAAATGTTTTCTTTTTCTTTGTCCAGTCCAAAAAGAAATTCACTCCTGCTGTTCCACCACCAAGACCTCCGAGACCTCAGCACATCTGTCCTCACCACCGTCCTTACTTAGTCACATCTGTAAACACGGACATAAACGTGGACGTAAACATGGACTTCAGGGGCCTTCTGTAGCGCTCAGAGATGGTGCAACGCTGACAATAATGATGCATATGATGCACAGTTAATTACACAATGCATTTATCAGAGTGCCGTTTCTAAGAGGTGGTTGAAGATGTACTCTTTAACCTTGTGCTATGTGCATCGCACTTCCTTTTACATAAATTTGTGTTTTATCTGCAGAAAAATGACTGAGCTACCACATCCTGGTTGACGCTCAGTGTTCAGGTGCAATGTGTGAACAGTGTGGGTGAAAAAGAAGTGCAACCCAAGCAGTTTTGATGCAGCGCTCACTGGCTTGACCTGTTGAGTTTTCAAAAACTTTGTATAGTTTTTTTTTTCTATGTAAGCTTTCAAACTATTTTGAACTATGTACAGTTTTCTGCCTCATTTGATGTGTACAATAAATCAAAGGTATTTTTGAATCTTGCCATTGCTTTGAAGATTTTTTATTTTTATTTTTTAAAGGATAATAGCAACTCAGTGGGCCTGAATTTAAAATAATAGTAAAAGTACAGAAGTATTATCATGAAAAGTAAAAGTACTTAAAGTGAAAGTTCTCATATTATGCAGAAGGGTCAGTTTCACAATCCTACACAGTGCAGTATACTTTTGAATCATAACTACTGATTTATTGTGTTAATTTATTGATAAAGCTGTTGCTAACTGATTCACCTAATTTAACTACTCCTGGTAACCTACCTCTATTAACACTTTATTACTGATTAGTAAAAAAAATAAGCTACTTTCAGCTGCTCCCTTGTCACAAGGGGTTTCCACAGCAGGTAGCTCCGCATGTTTGGAGCCTGGAGCCTATCCAGGGCAAGAGGCAGGGTACACCATAATTACCATACTTATTGATTCATTGATGCAGCATTATATAATGGTAGCATTCCTGGCCTAGCAGCTAAAGCTTTACAATAAATGGTATCGAGTGGAAATCACAATATTTGCAACCAAAATATAATGGAGCAGAAGCAGAGAGTAGCATAGCATAGAAACACCTTATTAAACCTTAAAGTACTTCAGTAAAGTGCTTGAGCAAATGTACTGTTACATTCCTACTGGGCCTATCAGTGCTCACAGTGGTGTTGATCGTTTACAAAACCTTAAACTTCAATGCCATAGAGCTCAACAGTGACTGCCACTTTCTAAGGGCTCCAGGTATGGAAGTGAATTTTCCATACTGACTTTCAGACAGTCCTTATATAAAGAGTTTTAAGCCTTGAATCAAGCCAACCAGCTACAGCGTGAATCATCAAAAGGATTTTACTTTGATTTAAAAAAAAAAAAAAAAAAAAAAAAGGAAACCAAAATAGAAGATTGTGTATAATTACTTTTAACACTGAAGGAACTTCTCATCCCATAACCCTCAGATTGCAAACTACTTCTAACCTTCTTGAATTTAATCCTTCTCATTATGGTAGTGTTGTATAGTTTTAGATATATTGTGTAGTTTGTGTTGTTTGGGTTAGGGTTTTTACAGGAGCACATAGCATCATTTCACAGTGACAGCTCGTAGTAGGTCTACTTTGACATTATGGCTCGTAACCAAAATCCCTGTGGAGAATATGAATGAGATTTTTGCTTCTGGAACCTCACTGTTGAGCTCTATTCTTGCCATTAACAGAGAAATAAAGACAAGAACCAGCTTTGAAATCATATTTTAGGCGGTCACCCCCTGCCACCCCTTTAGCTACACCCCTGTACTTCACCTAAATATTTTCAGCTGCATAGTGTTTGGAGTGGGACTGTCCGGCCGCGAATAAATCACACGCAATCAAGCTAGACGGTCACGGTTGAAAGTCAGTGGAAAGAGCTAATTCATTGATACTGGAACACTATCTAATGATGTGGAACTTTCATTGTTAATGTCAGTTTTCCACGGACGGTTGTGCGTGTAACACAAGGTACAGGCAGCTTGTTATGGTGGCAATATTTCATGTGATAAAGTTCATACGTGTAAAATAAGTTAGAAACGCATAGATATAGCCAGCTGTTAGCATTAGCTAGCAGGCGGAGGGTGCGGAGCCGGAAAAAAGAGTAAAGGCAGAAGGTTTCCACCTTGGCTTTTGAACTCAGCGCTGCTGAGTGACCGTCCAAAGCTCAGAGGAGGAGAGGCACCCATGCAGAGCTGGTTACCGGAGACGAGGAATGCAGCAGAGAGGATTTAACCGTTTCTTGCTTTAAAGACAGACAGCTCGTCTACAGGCAGAAAAAGATGAGCGCTCATAAACTGCTGCTCTCCGAGCTGAAGCTGTGGACATCTCGACTTCACACAGGTCAGCTATCCGGGATATCCGCTAATATATTTAGTGTGAACACGCGCCAAACCCCAGAAATACTTCAACTTTAACAGCCTGAGATGACTCAGCTAATATACCAAAAACTCTCACATTAGTGAAACATAATACTGCACAGCTACATGCCTCATTAAAGCTTCCATTAAAACGCTGTAGGAGTAGGCTGTACATTGTCTTAGCTTATTGAGACACTTTTTTTTTTAGCTCACTAAGCGGATTTAATTCACATTCAGGCCTTCCTGTTATATGCAGCTCCACCTTTGCCTTACCACCTATTGTGTTTTTGCAGGTATATGCGGGCGTGGAAAGGCTTCTTTCTCCTCATGCGGCCCAAAGGTGTGTATTGTCGGAAGTGGCCCAGCAGGTTTCTACACAGCACAGCATCTGATCAAGGTATGACCCAGAATGCTCTCTGCGTTGCCTTCTATTACTGCCTGCAGGTAGTAATAAAAAGGTAATGCAGGTAAATATCTGTGCAGAAGTCTTGAGCCACCCCTGATTTCTTTACATTTTACTTCCAATGAGACCACACCGTCTCTTTTTAAGTGGTTTTGATCTGTGGTCCTGCAGGTATTTTGAAGGTCTTTCAAAGTTTTTCTTCCTCGGCTGCTTTTACACTCAGTTTTCAGTCAAGTATTTTTACCTGACCACTTTCAAAGGAGTGTTTTTGTTGTTGTTTGTGAAGCTATTTAACACTGACTTGTGAATTATTCAAGCATTAAAAAGGCACCAGACTCAAGGCATGAACAAGCGCTGTGCCTACACATAGCAGACAACTTAGGCACTGTTACTATCAGCCTGTCGCCAGTGCACATCAGTTGTTTCTTTAGTTGAGTCTATAAAAAATGGCAAAGATGGCAGTTTAACAGGCATGAAATTTTATTTTTGCACCAACAAGGTGATTCCCTAAAAGCTCTTAACATGGCATATGTCTGCAGGGTGTGCATGTCTGAAAAAATTAAGGGCATTGGATCTTGTCAAAATTTGATGGAATTATGAATGCAGAAAAGTACTGTCAGATTTCGATCCATCATGCACTTCCTGATGGAAAGCGTCTTATTGGTGCTGGACACCAAGGCAAAATGTCACTGTGCAGGTACAAAGTCTTCTTAAAAAGGTCTCTTTAGTTCAAAGCTATCGGCGCAAACAACAGTGCAGAAAGATTCAGGCAGCCAGCCTGACTGTGTCTAATCAGGCAGAGAGCTCCTTACATGGCACATTTTTCTGTTACCACAGGGACCAAAAGATAAACGGAGAAGCTAATCCAATATCTAACAGGAACTAAAAAGGAGGAGTGGAATTGACATTTTAAAGTCCTAATTTAAGTGTTTTTATTCAATAATTCTCTTAAACTGCCTTTTTTAAAAGCTTTTGAAAATCTTTTTATTTTGAAACTGAAAATATTTGTTTAAATTAGTTTATTTTTCTCTAAATGCCTTCTCTGTTTCAACTATTTATTAATGGATTAATAGTTCAATTAAAAATATTTATTCATAATTGCTTTTTTAATTAGCCAATTACCCAATTAAATAATCAAATACCAAATTACTTGTCTAATAATAATTCATGTCTAAATAAGTAGGAGATGAAAATGAGCTTGTAAATGAATTTTCTAATAAATATTTTACTGCACAATTTATTATTAATTTATGAAGCACTTTATTTTGACTTTACTGGTCCCTTCATACGTGTAACAGCCGGCATCCTTTAATGTAAAGATGAACAGTCAGGCTAAGCACATAAAACCAATACACCATCACACCCTAACCAATATAGCCCCTCAGCTGCCTTTGAGCAGCTGCTCATACGTAGGAACGGAAATAACTTGCAGAGGATGTGTTTTTGAGTCCACAGGTTATGTCATTGCAAGCAGTGCCCCCCCCCCCCCACACACAAAACAGCA
>JAVDPK010000062.1:470407-488911 GCA_034780415.1 Cichlasoma orientale
GTGTGTGTGTGTGTGTGTGTGTGTGTGTGTGTGTGTGTGTGTGTGTGTGTGTGTGTGTGTGTGTGTGAGATAGAGAGATATTTAAGTTAATTTATTAACTGTTGTGTAATTCAACACAACACACTGAATAAAGAAGTAATTATCGTTGTCATTTAAAGTTTAGCTGCTTATAAAAATGCTTTTCTATGATTTAGATTTTTGTTTGACACTTTTGAGCTCCAAATCTTAAACCAGATTAACCATCATGATTTGCACTCTATGCACCCATCCAGAAGTTTTTATTAAATCTTAATTTCATATTTTTTAATTATTTTTATTTATTTTACTTTGCAGTTCTGTGAGTTTGTAAAAATGACTGGTGCGAATAAGCAGAATTCGATACGTGGCAGTCAGGACCTATTATATTTTCTTTATTTTCTTTTATTTGTATCCCAGTACAATGGTGGATGTTCGTGTTCAACATGGCCAAAAAGTTTAGTGTACTTGCAGATAACCCGTGTGAACCAAAAGCTCAGACTGCTCTAAATGTGCTGCTTTGGGATCATTGTCCAGTTTTGGCCAAGCTTTAGCTGTTGGGCAGATGGCCTCACATTTAACATAACTGGTATACAGAGGAGTCAATGACAGCAAGGCGCCCAGGTGCCGTGGCTGCAAAACAAAACCAAATCATCACCGTGGTGCTTGACAGCAGGTATGAGGTGTTTGTGCTGAGATGCTGTGGTTAGGCTTCACCAAACGTGCCGCTGTACATTATGACCAAACATCTCCACTTTGATCAGGAACCATGCACTCTGATGGTTTAGCTTTGAATTTTTAACTTCCGTTAAGCTTAGTTTCACAGGATGTTTAATATGTTTTGTATTTTATTGTGTAAAATAATTAGAATTTAGCTCATTTTAATTTATGTTAGTTTTAGTGTTCATTTTTTGGCTCTGTTGTAAATAATTTAAAGAAACTGCCAATGAGGAAAACCAAAGATATTTTACTGAGTTTTGTAACCAGAAAATATTGTTTCAGTTTTAATTTTTTCTAAAGTCTATTAATAATTCGCTTAACTAAAGGGGTTTTTGTTTTTGTTTATTTGCATTTGGCTTCAGTTTTACGTAACCTTAACAACTGTGATTGCAACTACTACAGTCAAAAGATTATATCTCGGATTTTGTCTGTTTTCCCTCTCAGGCTCGTCAGGATGTCGAGGTGGATATTTACGAGCGGCTGCCCGTCCCCTTTGGCCTGGTCAGGTTTGGAGTGGCCCCTGATCATCCTGAAGTCAAGGTGTCTGCTTCTAATCAGATCTTAGAGAACAGATAGTTACTTTGAACTATTTTCTGTGTATTACTTTGTTTGTTTTTAGCAAGTCCAATTTATTTCTGGTGATGAACATTACCCCGTCCAGTGGTTCTGACGCCAGAAGCAATGAATATCTTTCACCATTTGGATTGCAGTATTGTTGGGGAAAAAGAAACTCAGCCGTCTCTTCAGATAAACCTGTTTTTACGAAAGTCTGTTAAGTTTCACAAGACAGCGAAGCTGTGCTAACTTCTGGTCTTATTAATAGAGATTGAAAACCAGTCAGTGATTAATGCAGACTAGTCAAACAGAAGGTAAACTTGCTAGACGAGGAGGTGGTTAACAGTGAACAGTAAGTCTGTCAGTAAAGTGAAATTAAAGCGTGCGATCATATTCTGTTTTTATGTTTGAGGTTAAATGTGAGCTTTGAAGCGGCTGTGTCATCACGGCGCAGCTGAAAAACTAAAGGGATGAATGTAAACCTCTGAGATCAAACTTATACCAACACGCCCCCAAATATACTGATTAAAAACAAATGCTTCTTAATAATGAGAGCTGTCTGCATCATTTCCCACAGCTGATAATGCCACCTTCAGATGTCTTCAGATGATTTGTGGTTAGGGATGTGGTTAGCCTATCTTAGCATAAATACTGTAACTGAGTAAAAAAAAAAAAAACACCTACGAAGACCTTTTTAAATGACTCGCGAATCTCGTTTCTTAAATCTACAGTCAGAAATGTGAAAGCAGCGTCGTTTTGGGGGATTTTCAACCTTTTCTTGTGAAGCAACAACTGTTTTTATCTTTAAAGCACATGTAACCACCCGTTCTTGTTTCTGTAAAGAAACATGATGCAACACGGGGGAGGCGGGCGTACAGGCGGGCTTTTGAACTTTGGACAGAGTCATTCCAGCCTGGTCCGAGGAGGTGACACGCTTTCGTTGGGAGTTGGGTCAGGAAGAGTATACAGCGTAAAAAAATGTGCCAAAATCAAACATGTGGAGCAAACACGTGTGAACAAGAGAGCACCCCGAGGTGCTTCTTTTTTTTATTTGGGATAAGAGAGCAGTGTCCTGTCATTCACCTGTCAGATTGATACTCTAGATTTATGTGTGTAACAGATAAAAGTGTCACTCTGATGTCAGGGCATGGAAACTGTTTTGTTTTCAAGCTCAGTCTTGCTCTCACACGACCCAAACTGAACAACAAATTTGAGTTTTTGTTTTGTTCGCTTCTTCTTTCTTTCTGACAACAAATCTTAACGTCAAAATTTTCCTCAGAGCCAACACTGGCTACATAAACAATACGAAGAGCTCAAAAGACACTGTTTTTGTCACTTTTGTTTATAAAAAATGATCCTCATTTATAGTGGTTCCAGTGGATCCCGGGTTCAAGCCCACAGTCCAGATGCGTGTTAGGTTGACCGTGGATGTGAGGCAGATAACATGCTTGAAGTGGATAGTATAAATCACTGTATGGTTAAAATGTGGCAAAAGTGCGTTGAGTGCTAAGATTATATAAATCAAATGTAGCATATATGCCAGCAACAGGTTAGAATAATGAACTTAATCCAGATTAACAGGAGCGGAATTTGAATTATTGCTCGATAAAGAATCAAATAAAATGCTTTTGTTGGAGTCTTTATTAAATACATGCAGCATCATATACCAGCAGGATCCACGCTATATATAAAACCTCTCTAAGTAGCCTTAAAACCACAAATTGCTGTAATTAAGTTAGATAAACTATCAATATTTTCAGTGTTATTTCTTTGGCCCGATTGTTGTTTGTCATTATGCAACTTTATGGGTGAACTTTTCCCATCACCAACATCAGCATTTCTTCTCCCAAACTATTCAAATGGCTGTTCGCCCAAATTAGTGTGAAATAAAATTGTTTTTTAAATTAGGGTGAGGATTAATAACACAGTCGCATCTACCAGGTGAAAGGGAGGTGAAAGGTGGCAACCTGACATAACATTTAAGCCACTATATTTGCTAGTGCGACTGCACTGTTATTACCGTCTGTGCAGTCTAAAGTACAGTTTTATTTATAGTTCCAGTTCACCTCAATCAGTACTTTATATTAATAGGTAAAGACTCTACACCATTTGAGAGAGAACCTCACCCCTTATGAGCAAACGGTGGTGAGAAGGAACTCCATTTTAACAGGAAGAGACCTCCAGTACTGCCAGGGAGGAGCTGCTGTTCACACATCAGAACTTCTTTATAACTTCAGAACGTTCACAAAAAAAAAAAAAAAGGATTTGGGGATCTGTTCTGTACTTCAGTGATTCTGAGAGGTTTTTCACTTCATATAGGAACTGGCATTAAGTAATTTTGCTTGCTTTTAATGGTGCAGCTATTACATCTTCATCTCCAGGGTTACATACTGTAATAACACTGTAATTGTATGCACTGCAGCTCTGAACTTTTACCAGACAGAAGTGAATGTGAAAACGATGTCTGTTTGCACCTGTGTTAGAGTAAAGCAGGTTTTAGTGTGGAGAATTCAGTTAGTGAGTGGGCGTCATGTGTCTTGGCTCCTGCCCGCACTACCAGGGCTGCACCCTCACCTAAACCAGAGTATTTAGAGAACTGAGAGTGAATCTGAAGCAGACTTTCCCATGCTGTGTGCTACATGTGAGAATTGCAGTAATTCTTGGCACGATTCCCCCAGCTGGGAGTTCTCGTGTGAAAATGGACAAACAGTAATGTATTCTTCATTAATGTGAAAATCAGTCTAATTATGGTTTTATCACAAAAACATTAAACCTTCAGTCGGAGTTCACCCCAATGAACTTTCAGTACCAAGGCCAGTGACCATCGGATAAGGAACTACTCCCATGATGGGCCAAAGGGAAACAGAGATGGAGAGCCCAACTCGATCGAGGTATTCAAGAGTGAGGCGCTAACTTTAATTCTGTTGGTTCTTATCCTCAGAACGTCATCAACACATTCACGCAAACAGCCAAACATTCACGCTGCAGTTTCTATGGCAATGTGAACGTAGGCAAGAACGTGAGCATCGCCGAGCTGCAGGAAGCCTACCACGCCGTCGTACTGGTGAGGATGTGAAAGCCCGCTGCATCTCCTTTGCCTTAAAAAAAGAAAATAATAATCTTTTGGCCTTTTATTACTGTATATTGTGCGACAGAGTTATGGTGCGGAGGGAAACAGGAGTATGGGAGTGCCAGGGGAAGACTTGGACGGTGTGTACGCTGCCAAAGACTTTGTGGGCTGGTACAACGGGCTGCCTAGCTGTCGAGAGGTAAAACTTCCAAGTTCCCATGAATACTGAAGATGTTTGCATTCGCCAAAACGAAACTAAATAAAGTCAAATCACGTCACACGAAAGCCGTAAGACTGTAAAATCTCAGTTTCTCTCTCTTATCTGTCTGATTTCTTCATTCAGCTGAGTCCAGACCTGAGTTGTGAAACCGCAGTCATCCTGGGACAAGGCAACGTGGCCTTAGATGTAGCAAGAATTCTGCTGTCCCCCATCGACATTTTAAAGGTGAGACGCACACGGGTCTAAAAGCATCATAGTCATAACACCACCATCAAAAAAAAAAACAACAAAAAAAAAAGAATGGAAGAAAAGACACGTTTCAGTCAGCAAGTCTTGAGCTATTTGGAAGAGCTACTTAAGTTGAGGAATTTTATCTGTTTAAACAATCACAACAAGTTTTTTTAACACTTGTGGGTTTAGCACAAAAAGGTAAACAGAGCTGTCAGTGTCTGTCATGGTGCCATTAGCAGTTGGTATTTATGCTTGTGTGTGGTGCATTACCACGTGTTAAGTGCGGTCGTGTCCCAGTGTTAAAGAAACAAATAAAGTGCTGGGACTTTTTTTCCCTCCGGGGTCCCCACTCTTTGTTGTGGTCTAGTTTTTCCACTTCTTTGTACATTCCCTCACATCCATTCTGAAAGTTTCAGCAAGTCTCTCTCCAGGAATTTGCTACCATTTATGAGTCCCTGTATTAATGCTATGATTATTATTCCTTATATTGAGGCGATCATTGTTATTGTCTCACTGATAAATTTAAAAACTGTGAGGAAAAAGTAGCCGTAAATGCACCGGAGGAATTGATTGCGCTGAACAGGCCAGTGACGATAGTCGGCAGTTGCGTCAGCCTAACGTGTAGGTACATGTAAGGGGAGGTGCATGGTGAAGGTTTCAGAGGGGTTTGTGGTTACAGCATAGATTTCCCACTGAAGCATAAATGCTGAGTGAAAATTCATGGGCAAACTTGAGGTGCAACTGAAAGCCCCTAAAGAAGCTGACGAAGATTACATAAATGAAGGGCCATATGTTGGGAAGTTGTAATTAAATAAAGAGAAATGTGTTGAATTTCATGAAAGCATGGCATACTATTTTACAGTATGTTGTTTCTCAGTTTTTGTTTCAAAAAACAGTAAATTTCTCTTAGAAAATCTTGATTAATTAATTTTTACAAATTTGTGTATAAATTTGGTGGTAACAATGAAAAAACATTCCATATAAATCATCTTTTAAATTAGGTTACATCTTGCTGATTGTCTCATGTGCACCAGGTCACTGATAAAACACATTTAATTGTTAGAAATATGGATTCAAGTAACTCTAATAACTCGGTTACAAAAAAATCCTCGAGTGAAGTTTTTTGCTTCAATGCTTCGTTTAATCAACAGATCTGTAGCGCTCAGATGCCACCATGGAAGCGCCCACATTAGCGACTAAAAGTAGAGCTACAATAGAAACATATCTAGAAGCATGCATGTGAATAAGAAGTGTTATCAGTCAACATTTAGCCCGTGTAGGCCCCAGTTTTTCAACAAAAGAACTGATAACACAGCAGCAGCAGCGATGATAATGCTGTCACAGTTTAACGTGGAGCTGGAATCTGTCTGCGCACACCTGGCGAAGCGCAAAGAGGCGGAGCCTTTACAGAGCTCAGGTGGAGTGAAAGGAAACGTTTTTCTAGCGCTTGTTGTAATCACCATTAAAACCTTTACTGTGAAACAGCTGGAGGGAGCCCTTCATCAAACCACCTGATCAACAAGTGTCAGCGTGAAGAAGAGAGAACTTTGTAGCTGCTCCCATCCACCGATGTTTGTTTTACACAGCAAAAATCTACAGTAAAACTACAGATGTTAAAATAAAACATGCAGATGAACTGTTTAACTGTTTAAATCAGGCAGCTCGCTGAAGGCTGCCGGCAGCCGTGCTGCTTTATATGGCAGCGATCCATCCATTCTCTTCCATATACAGTATCCTGTTCAGGGTCACGGGGGATTGGGAGCTGGAGCCTATCCCAGCTGTCACAGGGCGAGAGGCAGGGTACACCCTGTACAGGTCGCCAGCCTGTCTCAGGGCCAACACAGAGAGACAGACAACCATTCACACACACATTCATAGCTATGAATAATTTGGAATTAACCTAACCACAGATTGTTTGTAAAATTAAAAGCTTTTTCCCCGTGAGGCCAGTGAAAATATACATGGTGCCAGTAAAACTCTGAGACGGTGACCTGGGGCTGTTGGGCTGGAAACGGAATTATTATTATTAACATTAATTATTAGCACGTATGCTGTCAGAGCATTTGTTTCCTGCAGCAGGAAACATTCCATCAAAGCACAGGACGAACCCCAGTTCTGAGAATATGCTTCTCTCCTTCTTTGAAGACTTACAGACACACAGACTGACTCATTCACCAGCACACATAAACATGCACACACACGCACAAAACACATACACACCAACACTGTCAGAACTCTTTTAGCTTCCTACTGATGTCACTTTTTTTTTGCAAAAATATGATTTTCATATCGTACGCAAATACATTGATACATTTTTTAGATGTTGTATGCAGTTAAACTATTAAAAGCTTCAGTTTTTTCTCTTTTTTATATTTATTATTAAGACAAAAGTATTTTTTATCCAGTTACTCGATTTAATTTCTGGAATAACTGATAAAATACTCGATTACTAAAACGATTGATAGCGGCAGCCCTAGACTCAAGTCAGGCTGTTTTCAGATAATCAAATTATAATCTTTACCATGACACCGCATACCTGTATCAATAAATGAAGTCAGTTTAATAACAGATGATGAAAGTGTTCAAATATACAGGCAAAATCATGAATGTGTTTATGTTGAATGGGTTAACCACTAAAATATTAGAAGCCTTCAAAGTACATAAACATGGATGTTTATTTTTGACAGCATCTTTGAGACCTTAAAACGTCATAGTAAGTACAGGAGCTAATGACAGGAAAACACAGTTAAGCCCTTTCAAACCAAACCATCAGTTACTAATATTGTGATGAGTAACCTTCATCTGCGTAACAGGTTTCTCTGATGTATCACTTCATACTGTATAAAACTGCACCAGATTAACAAGAACTTGTGGGTGAAGGTCAAAGATAATCATGATTCTTATTCCTCGCATGCTTGACTGGCAAACACGCCACAGCATTGTGTCGGTTATAAAAGTGAGCTTGACTTGTTTTGTCTGAAATAGAGGATGAGCTGGTTTATGAGACTAAAGTGGGGAAATTGCACAATCAAGAGTGGAAGTTTAAGGAAATACAAATGTAGCAATTGACAGTCAGGTCCATAATTTGTTAGATAAAGATACAGTTCTTGGAGTTTTGCCTCTGTACACCGCCACGGCGGACTGTAAATCAAACAATCAATATGTGATTGAAGTGCAGACTTTCAGCTTTAATTCAAGTTCATTTGCATGAACTGTTTAAGAATTACAGCCATCTTTATACAGAGTTCCCAATTTATCAGGGGTTCAAAATAAATGGGACAATTCACACGGTTTCATGGGCAAGTGCAGCCTGCTGCCTTGTTATTTCATGACAGATGAAGCAGGCATATTATCTGAAGTTGATTCAAAGTGTTGAATTTGTATTTTGTAGATTTTCACTGTAATTTTAAATATAATGCCAAAAGAATGTAAGTGAGGGAAGCCATCATCAGGCAGGAAAAATAAATAAATAAAATCAGAGCAAAAACTTTAGAAGTGACCAAATTGACAGTCTGGTGCGTTGTTCAAAAGAATGAAGGCACTGAGCAGCTCAAAGTATGAAGGAGAGAAACCACCCATGAGCCGAGGTACACCACAATTATCTAACATGGTGGAGGCAGCATTATTGCATTACTGCTGATAGAAGTAGCAGGATGAATTATGAAGTGTGCAGGGTGATACTCTCTGCTCAGATTCAGCCAAATGCTGCAAAACTGATCGGACAGCACCTCACAATGCAAAGGGGTAATGACCCAACACAAACTGCAAAAACAAAATTTGTTAAGGCAGAAAATTTTAATATCATTCAATGCTCGAGACAGTCGCCTGATCTCAGCCCAACAGAGCAGCTTTTCCATTATTAAATACAAAACTGAATGCAGAAAGACCCACAAACAGCAACTGAGTGGGGCAGCAGTAAAGGCCTGGCACAGCATCTCAAGGGAGGACACGCAACATTTGGGGATGTCCATGGGTTCTAATACAAAGGATTTTGTAGGAACACAAGGAATGGACATCAGACCAGTGGAAATCTGTCCTTTGGTCTGATGAGTCCAAATTTGAGATTTTTGGTTCCAAACACCATGTCTTTGTAAGACGCAGAAAAGATGAGCGGATGGTTCCTACATGTGTAGTTCCCACCGTGAAGTATGGAGGAGGAAGTGTGATGGTGTGGGGGTGCTCTGCTGGTGACACTGTTGGTGATTTATTCAAAATCCAAGGCACACTTAACCAGCATGGCTACCACAGCATTCTGCAGAGACACGCCATCCCATCTGGTTTGTGCTTAGTGGGACCATCGTTTGATTTTCAACAGGACAGTGACCCCAAACACACTTCCAGGCTCTGTAAGGGCTATTTGACCAAGAAACAGGGTGATGGAGTGTTGTGTCAGATGACCTGGCCTCCACAATCACCTGATATAAACCCAGCTGAGATGGTTTGGGATGAGTTAAACCGCAGAGTGAAGGTAAAGCAGCCAACAAGTGCTCAGCACCTCTGGGAACTCCTTCAGGACCGTTGGTGAACCATTTCATGTGATGACCTCATGAAGCTGAGAAAATGCCAAGAGTGCAAAGCTGTAATCAAAGCAAAAGGTGCCTACTTTGAAGAATCTAAAACATTTGTTGGTTTCTTTAACACTTTTAAGTTTACTACATGATTCCTTCACAGTCTGGATCACTTCAGTATTAATTTACAATGGAGAAAAAATTAAAACATTGAATGAGAAGCTGTGTCCAAACTTTTGACTGGTATTCCAAGTCTAGACTTCAATCTCATATTGATTGTTTGATTTTTAAACTGCCACTGTACACCACTGTGGTGGTGCAGAATTACAAAATTATCTTTGCCCAACAAATTATGAACCTAATTGTATGACCCAGCAATAACACATAAATATATAGAGAATCAAATAACTAATAACCTGATAAATGTGTCTTTTATCAGGTGTCCAGTTTTCCAGATGAAAATTACCTTTACTTCACAAACTTGTGCTGTTTTTCTGCAGAAAACTGACATCACCCAGCCAGCAGTGGAGGCTCTGGCAGAGAGCCAGGTGCGCAGGGTGCTAATTGTTGGCAGGAGAGGACCTATTCAGATCGCTTTTACAATCAAGGTGTGTATCAGAAAGACCGTGCCCTCTTGATATTTAACAACCATTTCTTTAAGCATGATCTGTCTAAAGCATTTCATTCAGTTGGTTGTTAGCACTACAGAGAATATTATTATCCTTTATATTATACTTTTTTTTTTTTTACCTCTTGCAGTGACAAAAACTGAACCTTTTAACCACCGCCCTAGTATTAACCAAGTGTTTAACTGTTTTGTTTTGTTTTTTGCCTAATGCTTATCAGTTACTTTTAGCTAGTTTTAGCTTTTTTGATCATTTTTAGCTAATCTAATTTATTTAGGATTAGCTGAAGGCTGTTCTGTGAGCTTTTACGACAGCCTGATAGTAATGAATTATCATAGTCCAGCCGAGAAGTAATGAATGCATGAGACATGAGATGGGATGTTTCTAATTTTAGAAATATTGCACAAATGCAAAAACGCAGTCCTACATATTTGTTTAATATGTGCATTGAAGGACATATCCTGGTCAAAAATGACTCCAAGATTTCTCACGTTATTGGAGGCCAAGTTAATGCCATCCAGAGTAAATATCTGGTTAGACAGTGTTTCTAAGATTTGCTGGGCCGAGTACAATAACTGTGGTTTATCTGACTTTAGAAGCAGGAAATTAGAGGTCATCCAGGTCTTTATGTCTTTAAGACATTCCTGCAGTTTAACTAATGCATGTGTGTTGTCTGGTTTCATGGATAGATAAAGCTGGGTATCATCTGCATAACAATGAAAATTTATGAAATGCTTTTTTGCATATTTTGCAGCATATGAATGTGGTCGCCTGCTCCACCCCTGAGCAACCCAGGCGCCCTATGCAATGCTTTCTAATATTACTGCCTAAGGGAAGCATGTAAATAGAACTGGTCTTGGCACAGAACCCTGTGGAAGTCCTTAAATAACCTTAGTGTGTGAAGAAGACTCCCCATTTACATGAAAAAATGGCCATAAATACAGTTGTACCAGAATTAATAGGAATGATAATAAGATCCAACTTCTTCACCAGTAGAGATTCTGTGAGCTGTTCAAGTTTTAAATGATGTTTGAAGTTGGCTCAGCGAACCACAATATGCTCTCCTTTTCTCCAGGAGCTCAGAGAAATGGTGAACCTGCCGGACACGAGACCTGACATGGTGCCTTCTGATTTTGATGGCGTCAAAGAAGCTCTTAAAGGTGAGACCAGATCCAGGCTTATCTTCATGTTTGCCCTCTCAGTCTGCTCTGTTATTAAAGCCAATATATGTTTACATACTTCAGGTGCCTTTAAGACCTACAAATTTCAGTGTGTTTTTTTTTTTTGTGCAACTGGAAAAGATGTCTGGTGTTTTTATGAGCAGTAAAAAGATTTTAGATACCTACATGTGCATCTAACACTTTTGAATAGGAACAGAGACTGTAGAAAGTGTCATGAGGAAGGAAGAAATGTATGCTGTGGTTAACAACATACTCATCTGAGCCCTATAGCTTATATACTGTGAGGTGAATGGAAACTGCTAACCAGCGAAGACTGCTGCTGGCTGTAGGTAGAAAGCTTTTCTGCTGGTGTGAGGAGCTGTAGGTTAGGGGTGAAAGTAGTTGTGAACTGTTCAACCCTGCAGCATCTTACTGACCTTCGACGCTGGCCTCGTCCTTGCTAAAGAAAGGCTGCTGGTCTGATTGATGACGCCAAGCATGCTCAGGTTTATGGTGATAACCTTGGCACTGGTCACAGATTATTATAATAACCCTGAGCTGATGATTAACTGTGATAAACAGCAACGAAGGATGGTATTAGAAGGGGGTGATTTTTATCTGTGTTGTAATCTTGCCTGCTCAGCTTGCTTTACAAGAGTGACAGGTTTGTGGTCACAGCAGCACATCGGAACATTGCAGTTACAGGAAATTTATAAAGACCAGTCGCTTTAAATACGTATGACATGTGCATATGTGCACAAAAACAGAAACGACATATGCACCTGTGCATGTGAAACTCATGCATACACAGCTGCATACATAAATACAAGGTGTTCGTTTTGGCAGCTTTTCTTGTAGATTTAATCTTAGTCCTGAGATCAGGGCATGTATTCGTGAAGTTTACTAGTACTAAGAGGCCAAGATTAGCTGCTAGTGATGAAATTCAAAGAAGAGTATTCGAATTATGAAGTTGTATAAGAATTTCTCCTTAAAGGACTAAATAAGGATAAAGATAAAAGCATCGTATCCCTTAACATACAAACAAATACAGCAGTGGAGATGTGAACTTTTATCAGGCTAGAGTTTCTTAAGTAGGGCAGCACTGGTGGTTAGCACTGCTGCGTCACAGCAAGAAGGTCCCGGGTTCAAATCCACCATCTGGCCGGGTCCTTTCTGTGTGGAGCTTGCATGTTCTCCTCGTGTCTGCGTGGGTTCTGTCTGGGTATTCCGACTTCCTCTCACAGTCCAAAGACATGCAGTTAGTGGGGAATGTTGGTGAAATCGGTCCCACTTTAGGACTTTCTAATTTTTAAAATTTTTTTTATTTTTTTTACCTGAAAAAAAAAAACCTCAACTAGGAACACTTAATTTTTGTTGTTTTAAAAAATTGCGCCAATAATTTACTTGGTCTAGTATTAGTTGTTTTAAAAAGTTATATATTTTAGTCATGAGACATAAAATATGGGTGTAATGGTAAATGGCAGATTTATATTTAGGATAAAGCAGGCACATTTTAAAACTGAAGTATTTCTACTGTGTCAGATTTGCCGAGGCCCAGGAAGCGTCTGACAGAGCTGATGCTGAAGACGGCCCTGGAGGTGCCCGGAGAAAAGGAGCAAGAGAGACGGAACAAGGCCTCCCGCACCTGGGGCTTTCGATTCTTCCGGAGCCCCGTCGAAGTCTTGGCCGACACCAGCCGCGGCGGAATAGCCGGCATCCGTCTGGCAGTCAACAGGCTGGAGGTAAGCGGGATTTGGATTCCAAAAACGTGCCCGTGCCTCTCACTGTGTGCTGCTGCTCCTTGTTAAAGCTCATACCCTCTCTGTGAGTAGGGTTCAGGTGAGGGCGCCCAGGCTGTGCTTACAGGAGAAGTGGAGGATGTGTCCTGCGGCCTGGTCGTCAGCAGCATCGGCTACAAGAGCCTCCCCATCGATCCATCGGTGCCTTTTGACTCCCACAAAGCCATCATTCCAAACACCATGGGCCGCATTCAACAAGCTGCAGGTGCTCAGGAACACTATAAAGATCAATAAAGTTTTTATATTTTTTAATATTTAATAACTAGTTTTTTCTTTGTAGGTCTATATTGTAGCGGCTGGCTTAAAACAGGCCCCACAGGTGTGATAGCCACAACGATGAACAATAGCTTTGACACTGCACGATCATTGGTGGAGGACATGGAGTCAGGACAGTTGGATGTGTCTGCCATCAAGCCTGGCTCACAGAGTATCAGCGCTCTGCTGGAAAAGAGAGGTATTGTTACCACGTCACTAATCTAAAACCGTGACGACAAGGTTATACTTATTCATTTCACAACACACCTGAGCTGCATGTGTCAGGACATGTGCTAGTTCTGTTATTCTGTGGGTCAGCAGCGTTGCATAAAAGTTGTAAAACCAGATGAGAGGGGACCCGAAACAGTTGGATTCAGAGACACGAGGGGTTGGAATCAAACTGAAAACAGGAAAATGAACTTGATAGGGCCCAAAAAGTCAGGCTGACTGTAGATATGAGAGGAAATCCTACATGCCACTGACGCAGAGAGCTGCAGCAGCAGCTCTGCCACTTGGTTCGTGACATGGTTTCACTTTACAGTAAAGGAACAGAAGCAGAACTCAACCTAATCATGATATGTGTAGTCAGTTCAATCAGTAGTGTCACTGAGTGCATGAGTGGAAAAATGGTGTATGCAATGTTGCCAAGTGCAAGAAACCAAAGGTGTGTCTCAAGGAGGAGAGCCTCCCATCAACTGACCTGGGAGAACTTATAGAGCACTGGCGCACAATGGGCCCAGGTGTTGCCAGTGTCACTAATTAACAAACGAGCCACTCCAGCCCTCCAATGATTGCGGGAGACGTGCACCCAAGCAGGCCAAAAATAAAGGCAGGGCAGAGTGGGTCGTCGCAGTTTCACAGAAGTTCTGAAGGTCTCACTAAGCCACAGCCAAATGTGATTAGTATTGTCTCTTCCACAGGAGTGAAACCAGTGACTTTCATAGACTGGGAGAAGATCGACAATGTGGAGACGAAAAGGGGTGAATCCAGTGGGAAACCCAGAGAAAAGCTGCTGACTGTGGAGGAAATGCTGCAGGTGGCTCGGACATGACTGAAGGAAACAAACTGAACAGGCAATGCTGCGTAACTGGGACCTCACTGATTAACCACACAATAGAAGAAAACAATGTGAAGTGCTCAACCTGGATTTAATTCATATTGTACATATGCAGAAACTGGTATTTGTCACAGTGTCATTTCACTACCTTGTTAAACAGTATCGATCAAACGCACTGAAAGACTGACAGCCTGTTGCTCTCAAGACCAAACTAATGGATACTATTGTTTTAGTATTTATACACTAATGTATAAATGTAAACTATGTGGCTGAAGCATTTATGCACTTTATATAATGACATTTAACATCTTAAATCTATATTTGAGAAAATAAAGTAACTTCTATGCTTTGATTCCCGTCTCAGAGCATCATTTCTTACTGCTGTGATCTTCGGTCCACAGATGTTTGGACAGTGGCACTACTTCTATAGTGTTGGCTCTTTATAATTTGAAATAAGAATTACTGTGACACAACTGAAGTGTGGCTTTAAAGCTGTTTCTATGAACCCATCAAAGGGTTTCTCAATGTGCAGGATCAGACCATCCATAGGCTGCAAAGAAAGAACCAGAAATAAGAAATCACTGTAAATATGAATCACTGAGAACACTGTCACTTTCTGTGATTGGCACTATTACTGCCAGAACTATAGCTGGACATTCCTTTATGACCATAGGGGTTTCTGACTAATATTCCACTCAACTTGATAACATGTTGCTACTAATGTAGCCACAGCTGCCCTGGGGTAGTCTGGTGGAAGCCCCTCTGACTACCACCAAACACACAACCACATTCACACTTAGGCAATGTGGGTTAAGTGTCTTGCCCAGGGACACAATGACAGCATGCACTCAGATGGATACTCGAACCAGCGACCCTCCAGTTGCAAGGTGAGCACCTGCCCACTACGCCACTGCCACCCGATCAGAGTTATTTGTTTACCTTGCAGGTGATCATAGTGTTTTAAACTACACTATATTGCTGACAGTATTGATTCATCTACCTTGAACTTGAGTAACATCCCACTCTTAGCCCATAGGGTTTAATATGTCTGCCCACCCTTTGCAGCTATAACAGCTTCATTTCCTCTGGGATGGTTTTCCACAGGTTTAGGAGTGTTGATGGGAATTTTTGGCCATTCTTCCAGAAATGCATCTGTGAGGTCAGACACTGATGTTGGAGAGAAGGCCTGGCTCACAGTCTCCTCTCTAATTCATCCCAAAGGTGTTCTATCAGGCTGAGGTCAGGACTCTGTGCAGGCCCGTCAAGTTCTTACACACCAAACTGGCTCATCCATGTCTTTATGGAGCTGCTTTGTGCACTGGTGTGCAGTCATGTTGGAACAGGAAGGGGCCGTCCCCAAACTGTTCCCACAAACTTGGGAGCATCAAATTGTCCCAAATGTGTATGCTGCAGAGGTGGGAAGTAACGAAGTACAAATACTTCATTACTGTACTTAAGTAGATTTTTCAGGTATCTCTACTTGAGTATTTATTTTTCTGACTACTTTTTACTTTTACTCTCTATATTTTAAAACAAATATCTGTACTTTCTACTTACATTTTCAAACAGACTCGTTACTTTAGGTTAAAGGTCTGAGAGAAGATTTTATTTCCGGTCACTGCTGTCAAACATCAAACGATCTGAGCCAAAATGGTGGAACAATAACACATAAGAGACAATTGTACTGGCGTATCCTCCATCCCCAGGACTTGTCGCATACAAAGAGATTAAGGAGGCAAACCCATATAATTTATGTATCATTTATAGCGCCATAATCAGGGCTAACAGGGGGTCGGACTGAGGGCACATGCCCGTAAGTTGTGCTCGCGGTACTTCAGCATCTTAGCTAGCGCTACTGAAGAGAACCAAAAATAAAGGAAGTAACTGTGGCAGGTAATTTTGAACGCTCAAATGCTCAACAAATATTAGCAAACACAAAAAGTGTGTGCAGTTTGTCACACAGTGTGTCTGCTAGCTGAAAGAAAAGCTGCTGTATTTCCAGGGAGAGAAAGAGAGAAGTTCACTCAGAGAGCGGACAGGAGAGGAAGAGGAGAGGTTAGATTTAAAGGGAAGGACTGCAAAACAAACTGAGGTATGCTAACTTTGTGTAATTCAAAGATTGTATGAAAATACTGCAGTTTAGTGCAGGATCAACAGGTCAGCTTGGTGTACTGTACTTACAGTAAAGCTCTGTGTTGATGCACAGAGGCAGTGTTCATGGTCAGAGTTACAGGTTACATGAAGTGTAGCAGATATGAGTTTGAATCAAAGCTGCTGATGCTGAGATTCATTCACTGAATTCAACATTTATACAACCTGCATGCTGTCAGTGTGGGGCAGGGATCCTCAAATCCAGGCCTCGAGGTCCGGTGTCCTGCAGGTTTTAGTCATTAGCAGGACTCTGGAGAACTTGACTGCTTACTGAGGAGGTAATTCAGCCATTTGATTCAGGTGTGTTGGATCCGGGACACATCTAAAACCTGCATGGCACCGGATCTCGAGGCCTGGATTTGAGGATCCCTGGTGTAGGGGATGGAAATCAGCTAAGATAGCTGTGAAATACTGGGTTACATCTTTCTGAATTCAGTTCATCCACACAGAGCAGTAAACCTCAGAGCAGCAGCAGGTCAGCTGATCACAGCCTGCACACCAAGAAAATTTACTGGAGCTCTCAATAGAAAGTTGTGATTCTTCTCCCCATGCAGAGCCACTACAACTGATCTTAGGGTTCCTCCACCTTCTTAATCCCACTGTAACCCCTATGTTTGTGTTTAGGTGTGGAGGCACACTCACCCTCTTCAATGTAAGGCACAGAGAATAGAGCTGTTTGTAAATGCAGTTGTCATTGGAATGTGCGGCCTTGGGTCTTCAATTCTCCTGGGTGGCTGCGGACGGCCATGGGTCTCAGTCAACAGTGCATTCAGATCATAATTGCAAAAGCTGCGAGACCAGACAGGCTTTAAAAAAGCAGCTGGAGCAGTTTGTTCACGAGGAATGGGACAAAATACCTGTTGACAGGTGCACAAGAGCCATTGACAGTTACAGAAATCATTTGACCTCTGACCTTGACCTTGAGGACCTTGAGATCAAGGTCGCCAAGATTCGCACTCATCCAAGATATTTAGTAGATGCGTCTGTAGTATCAATTTAAAAATTCTAGGTGACATTGTTCTCAAGTTATCTCGTTCACAGAGTTGTAAGTTGGCAGCCTGCCAACAGGCGACGACACTACCAAAGCCTGAAGGCTGGTTGATGATCACGGGATCCTTTCCATGGTAAAGAAAGCCTGCTTTATAAAATCCAGGAAAATAATTAATTCTCCATGAGGTAGGCACAAGAATAAAAAAGTCAGATCAGATTTTGCCAAAATACATCTAAAAAGCCAGAATAGCTCTGGAACAGCAATCTGGGGACAGATGAGATGACAGAAGATTAACCTGTACCAGAATGACAAAGTATAAAGAGAATGCCTGGAATGGCATGTAAAGCACACCACCTCACTCGCACTACATGTATTCTGGTATGGGCATGCATGGTTTCCAGTGGCACTGGGTCACTGAGAGGACAAGTAGCTTAGAGCTATATTTTCTGTATAGTATGTAATGAAAAAAAAATCTTTGAAGCAAGTTTCAAACTTCTTACAGTAAGTTTCTCTTGATAATGTATGAAACTTCTAATTCTAATTATATTCAAGATCTTGAAAATGGGTGTGTAACTTTGCAATGCTCAAACCAAGTTAAAACTGAGGGTTATCTTCCAATTTATACACAGTATAAAATCTTCACCAAGGCTTTGAGCTGTCACTTGAGAAAGCATCACACTGGAGGGGGCTTGGGTGGGCGTCCTGCGGATCTGGTCATTCTGTGCCACTGGGGTTGTGCCTGGGTGCCCTGGTTGTGCTGGCTGGGTCAGTTCGCTGTCCCTTGGCTCGTGCGGTGCTGTGGGCTCCTCTTTCTGGGTGCCCGTGCTGCCTGGCTGGGACCTCTGTTCGGCCTTGGCGAGGGCACCAGGCACTGGTGGAGACCTTCCTGCATGTTTTTACCTTGGCACACAGGTGTCCACTACTTCTTGGCCTTTGATGTAGGTTGCAGCCACTTAGGTTCTTATCACCATCCTGTGTTGTGATGTTTGGACTCTGGTGACTATTGAGAGTGGAGGTGCCATCAAAATCACCACGCTGCCTGGTTTCTGCTAGTCTCTTTATCCTTGTTTACAGGGGCGGATCTACCGGGGTGGCATAGGGTGGCAAATGCCACCCTAAAAGAAAGCCTTGCCACCCCTGTTGCCA
>JAVDPK010000062.1:510732-531600 GCA_034780415.1 Cichlasoma orientale
TACATCTTTGTGAATTCAGTTCATCCACACAGAGCAGTAAACCTCAGAGCAGCAGCAGGTCAGCTGATCACAGCCTGCACACCAGCATCATTTACTGCAGCTCTCAATAGAAAGTTGTGATTCTTCTCCCCATGCGGAGCCACTACAACTGATCTTAGGGTTCCTCCACTTTCTGAATCCCACTGTAACCCCTGAGTATGTTTGTGTTTAGGTGTGGAGGCACACTCACCCTCTTCAATGTAGCACACAGAGAATAGAGCTGCTTTAAATTCCCTTTCACAGTTTGTGTCCTACATAACAGATTCAAGCTGAGTGCGTTCATTGGAATTAAAATTTAGATTAGAATAACGTTTGTATTCTCATGTATTATTGTATATTATTACAATAATACATAACGAGGGTCAGTTAGCTTTACACAAAAATAGTTGGTAGAAACGTCCTCCAAAGAGCTACTTTTACTTTCTTACTTTGAGTACATTTCAGAGCTTGTACTTTTTTATTTTTACGTTTACTTAAGAAGTTGAACCAGTACTTCAACTTTTACCAAAGTATTTTTTAACACAAGTACTTGTACTTCTACTTACAGAATGTCTGTACTTTTGCCACCTCTGTTGAAACGTAAGGGATATAGAAGAGCTGAGAAAAAGCTAAAATGCAAAATCAAAGGGTGTGCAGGAGATAGTTATTTTATTTGTGGTGGTAATGCAGCACTAGTTTTTTTTTTTTTTTTTTATGGAGGCAGGAATCTTAAATAGAATCTGGGGATTGTAGTTGGGTGCTTATATATCGGTGGACAGATTCTCTGTGTGATGAGACTTTCCACTCCCCTGCTGCAGACTGAGTTCTGGAGTCTCACAGCACCACCCAGACGGCGATAACAGACTTTATTGTTGGTGTCTAAAGATGAAGATGTCTTCAGAGGAGTCACTAACTTATCTGAACTTCACACTAGCACGCCTAACTTTTATCTGAAAGGGAGTGAAAAATGAGAAAAATGCAAACTTCTACAAAATTTCAACATTTAGCTCATTTCAAACTGGGTCTCGCAAACATATCAGGGCATTTATATATATATATATATATATACACACACACACACACACACATCAGACACACACAACCCAGTAGCAATCATATAACCCTCAAGTGCAATCCATCAAAAGTGGTACAGTATAAAACAGACAATACGCATCTGCCAAGTCTACTAATAGTGTACAATTAAATTTGAGTCAGTTATATAATGGATCCCTAAATTCCTAACTGATCACTCTCAATTATCAGATGAGATCTTATCAGGTGGTGTTTTTCCTGGCACGTGTGGATCTTAACTCAGTAGCACCATCTGCTTGGCATTTGCTTTTTTATACACTTCAGTATAAAAAAGCAGGATATTGACTCTTAACGTTATAGAGAGCCAGAGTGTATAGCAGTGTTTCAGAATCATCTGAAACAATGTATCTTCAAAGGGGCTTTTAAACAACTCGACTTTTACACGACTGTCTCAGGGGCTCAAAAATCACTGTATAAATTAAATATTTGATGCATAGAAAATAAAACTTTAAAATGTTACTTTTATTACATTTTTAGTAAATATGATCTACAAGTTAAGTGTGATATGTATCCAGTCCAGTCCAAATGTTGCAGGCTCATATTTTGTGTTGCTGGCTGAGAAAATCCCTGCCAAAGTATCATTAATAAAACCTTGTAACTGATTTGTAGTGGCATAATATAAGGTCCTTGACAAAGGTAAATATAACACAACCCCAGCACAGTTGAAAATTGCTTTATTTTTCCTGTTTTGGAATAAATATGTCAAACATTATCCCACACTGATAAGAAACTGTATGTTTTCTCAAACGTGCACGTGTCTCATAATCAGTATATTCCATAGGTCTGCTCCTTCCCGTCTCTGTATCGGTCCAGGTAGCGTAGGGGCTGCCCGTGAGGGTATTTGACCTGAGGGGGGTGGTACACTGGAGGCCTGATGAACTCAAACACCGGCTCCCTCATGTCTGCAGGGAGAAGTGGCAGGAAAGCAGACCGTTAAACTCACGTTACTTGCTGTCAGAAAAATGTTGGCCCCCGCTTAGACGAATGCTTTAGTGACGTGCCACGAGCCCGGGCATGCACTCTGTTGTGTTTGTCATAGCGTGACTCACTTAGTGTATTGTGAAAGGTGTTTGTCACGGATTCGTCCCACTGGCACTGAAAGAAGGCCAGGCCCACAGGAGTCAGATCGTCCTGGTACTTTCTGTAGAAGTCGACCGTCTTAAACGTGCGATGCACCAGTGAATGGCTGGGAGGAGAGACGGCACATGCTCAGTGTGTTTTTTAGTTATCGTGCAACTTAACAGTTATGTGCTCAGTCGGTACATTTTTTTAATCCAGGAGATGTTGAGCTCTGCTTAGCATAAATACTCTTAAATCCACTTGGATTGTATTTGTTTGGTAGCTTTTACAGAGCCAGGCTTGTGCCACCTCATTACATGCAAATACCGTATCGCCTGTCTCACACACGTCCAATTAGGATTGTTTAAGATGAAACCAGCGGCTCCCAAACTTTTTGGTAACAGTGTCTAACTCAGGTCCTTTATCATGTTTCAGATGTTTATGCGATGCTAGCATTTTACAAAAAAGAGGCACCCGATGAAATTTGTTGCTACATCTCTCCAATATTTCATAACGTATAACTAAAACATATGACATCAACTTGACATTTTTTCTTTATATGCTTCCGTAAAAACCATATTAGGGATACAGACTCCAGAGCCACGATCCAAAGAACTGTCTGAAATGAAGTGTTTAGAGTCATCTGAAGCCTGAATGAACCTGTCTTTGCAATCAGAATCATGATCTGAATATTGTCCCAAATATGTTTGCTTTTCCAAACGCTATAAACTCCCTGCAGACTCCTCTTGTTAATGTTTTTATTTTTATTTTTTGGCCACAACGGCTTTTTTTTAAATTGCCAGTGTAGACAGACAGGAAATGGGGAAAGATACGGGGCAAATTGGCAACAAGCCGGGATTCAAACCCGTGCCGCCCGCACCGCAAAGCGGCATATGAATGTGGTCGCCCGCTCCACCCCTGAGCCACCCAGGCGCCCCAGTGCTTTTATTTTTCACTTCAACTTTTGACTTGGACATGCACTGACAGGCAACATTTGAAGCCTGTTTAATATGAACATTCCGCTTTAACAATATGTATATTTGAATTTATATATACACATGTGAGAAATAAAGAAACGCGGGCCGTTCTGGTCACGAGCACCGAGTGCTGCCTCACGGCGGACTCCTGTTAACTGCTCAAAAATAAACCGCCTCCTTTGAAAGTGGTTAAAACGAGCTTAGTTGCTGAATAAAAGTGATGCATCATTATTGATCATGTAATATATTTTATCAGTGACAGCTGCAGATTTTCTCCAGAATATATATAATACAGCAGGTCCATTGTAAGTACAGGTTCAGGAGGCAGTTGCTAACACTGGTCTCTTCACTTACCGCCTGACGGCTTTAACCGAGCAGTAGATGTTTCCTAGAATTTAAATAAATTAGTAATATCTTCACTAGTTTAGACATTTCTTACTTTTAACTTTTGTGGTGCAACTACTAACTTGCTGTTGGGATGGACATTGTTATTATGGTAACTCCATACAAACAGAGTGTATCTCCCAGCACTTCCTGGTTCTGTTTAGTGTAGCGCTCACCATGGCGAGGGCCGGATGTTTTCCTGGAAGTTGATGGATCCCTCCTGCTTGAAGAGGACGTAAATGTAGCGGTGGAAGCCCGTACCTCTGGCAGGGAAGGGGGGCAGGTAGTGGCACAGCTCCTCGCCGGCCTGCACTGCTGCGCCTGGTATGTTCCCCCTGCAGAGACGCACGCCACTCAAGGCATGATTATTTAACTCAAAAGCAGATTTATTTTGCTTTGTAATGATAACTGCCCATTTTGAAGTCACTAAACTCATATCAGTCTTATGCTCTTACTTCGATTTTCTGTGGAAAAGACACTTTTGTGCTTACATCTGATTTATGCTGCGTCACTGGATACAAAGCTGCTGCTGGTAACTTGAGTAGATTCACACTTCAAATTAGGAAGTGTATCATCAGTGACAGCAACTCATTAGAAAAGAAGGAAAATGCCCTTCATTTACTAATAAATTTTGCCGACTGCAAGCTGCAAACATCAACATCAAAACCTGAATTGTACCTGAAAGTACTGCATAAAGGACAAACCAGCATGAAGTGAATGGCCTGTAACTTCTTTAGTGCTCATCTAGATGTTTTGACCAATCAAAAAGCTTTAAAAGAGTACAGCGTAAGGCTCTATTTTATTCTATGCACGATTTAGGGCTCGCTGGGTCGGGGAGCAAACAAACGGCCTCCTTATTAGGGTGCATCTGAGCCACAGTCTCAGCACTGACTGCATGAGCTTTGGCACTGATTTTCTAAATCTCTGACAGTCTATTAGAGGGAGGGAGCAGCATTCTTTCAAAAGACGCTCCATCATTTAGCGTTTGGATAATGATGGTGGAAAGCTAGTTCAAAATCTCTCACAGGTGTCAAACTAGGTTGAGATCTGTTGACCAGGAGGACCACCGCATATGGGACACTTCATTTTCGTCCCCAAATCGTTTAGTGGCCCTCATTCCTGGAAGAGGCCACTCCCACGAGGATAGGAATGTTTAATTACAGAATAACAAATTAGTGCCAGCGGCAGACCCGTACATACAGTCCCGTGCAGCATTTGTCAACCAGCTGTATCCACAGTTGGCCACAAGATGTCTCCCTTTTCATAAAAAAAATTGCACTTTTGTACACCGGTGACTTCGATTATGAACTAGTGTTGTCATCAAAATCCTACTCCTATGAATACGTATGGATTACACTCTGATTTTAAGTTTCCACAGACAAACTCAGTAAATGATGCTCACACAGCCAAACGAAGGAACTATAAGCATACATTTTTAGTGGAACTGAATGCTTATACTTACTAAAAAATAAAACTTTTTATTTTGGAAAATGAAACCAGTAAATTGATCTTGTTGGCTTGTCAGTAATTTTTCTGCACATTTGAACCTTCATGTAAACACAACATGGTCAACGTAGACTACTCACACAAGCCAGTGGACATATTCTGCCTCATTATCCTGAAGATGTTCATCTGGGGGAAAAAATAAAGACACTTTATTTAATTTGGACAGTTACCTGTGTGGATTCATTTATGAAGATAAAGGCGGCCCCAAAGTAGTAATCTGTATCCAACACAAACACAAACAGCTCCCTCTGGATTCTGTTGTTAGCCGCCAAGCACAAAAACATGTGTTGGTTTGCGTGTAGCCATTTCCCTCGTTGCCGGGTTTCATAAAACGGCGGGTTTGTTTCTTGTGAAGGAATCGCTCTCATGACTCATCGAGTGACATCACCACCTGGCCAATCAGTGGCATGCATTCTGTTGACGTCACATTTTCGGATTGACTCAGCACGCTTGGAACCACAGCAGAGTAGGTACTAAAAAAGTACCCGGTACCAGGTACTGGCACCTGATGGGAAAACCCTTAAAACCGAGTCGAGCTGAGTAGGTGCTAATGGAAAAGCGGCATTTGTGTTTACCTGGACAGGTAAGCAGCAGGGTCCACAGGGAGCCCTCCTCTGCATTGAAGCGGATCTGTGGCGCTGACGCTGCCTAGAAGACGTAGAAAAAACAAAGAATATGGTGCGAGAAGATTAATACAGGTGGAAAAAATAAAACAAACAGCAGAATCAGAATCTTTTAATGTACCTCAGTGGGTGTCAGCTGATTCCCATAGTGCACTTGAGTGCTGTTATCCTGGCTGTAGCAGATCTTTAGCGTGACCTGAGGTAGAAAATAAGCCATGGAGAAGAGATCTCTGAAGACCCCATAATGGTCTGCAAGTCTTTTAACGTGAAACGGGCTGCTTGTGTCCTCCCAGGTTTCCTGCACTCGATCCAGAGGGATCTTAACTGGTGGACAAGAAGAGAAATGTTGCCACATGGTGCCGCCATCGAGTACCTGAAGCACTGATTAAGAACTGAAATAAGCGTACACGTGCGCAGACGAGAAGCCCTCTCCAGCTCAACGTTCTTCTTGTTCTCCTTCATCACCTGCCTCCTCCTCCTTACTTCTTTGGAACTGCAGGGTTGATAGTAGGGCAGTCCAATGTCCACTCGCTCAGCGCCTTCAAAGACAAAACTCATTCACGCACTCTGCAGTTTTAACTGTGACAAAATAAAATGTATCAGACACTATTTCACCAATTCCATCATCTCACCGTGCTCAGGATCAGCTTTTTCCACGTAGCTCCTGTAAGTCTTCCACCACACGTTCTTGTTCTTTGCCTCCTCCGCTTGCCTGAAGTAACGATTGTAGCTGCGATACTTCTCCATCGATGTCAGGTTTTTAACATCAAACTCTTCATTCGGCATTGGACCCATAGGAGGTACCCGTTTGCAGAGCAACGCTGGAAACATCCCAAATGGTTACACACGTCACAAAAAAGATTTGCCAGCCACTTGCGTACTTTTCCAGTTGCAGTTCTATTCAGTCACACTTTTATTCATTCCTGAACCAAACTATGTTTGTGTGCCTTTTGTTTATCAAAATTACTGAGCCGAATTTCATAAAACTTAATGGAGAGACAGTAAGAGTGTGTGTTTGTTATTTAACAGAACAGCAAAGCCACTAAAACCGTTTGCCTGTCCACTTCATACGCTCTAACTTTCTTTAAAATGACAAAATAAGGTACTTGCTTTGGTGAAAGTCTGTGCCCATCTGGTTTTCTGCTTTTGGACAGATTTTTCCCAATACTTAATAAATTAATGATGCTGGGTCATCAACTTTCAACATAAGCTATGCATATTTCCATCCATCCATTATCCTTTTCAGGTGGAGGTGGTAGAGGGGTTGGCTGGAGCCTACTGCAGCTGCCATAGGCCGAGAGGCTCCAGCCAACCCTGGACAGGTGTCAGTCTGTCTCAGGGCCAACACAGAGAAACAGACAACAATTCACACTCATATTCACACCTATGAGCAATTTAGAGTCACCAATTAACCTAACCCCACTAACTGCATGTGTTTGGACTGTGAGAGGAAGCCGGAGTACCCGGAGAGAACCCACACAGACATGGGGAGATCATGCAAACTCCACACAGAAAGACCCCGGTGGGGGATTCGAACCCAGGACCGTTTTGCTGTGAGGCAGCAGTGCCTGGTATTTCCTCGCACAAAAAGCGCCAGCAAGTGCCCAGAATATAAAGTAATATGAACGCAATTGATGTATGAGCTGTTCAACATTTGTACTATTACAGCTCCTGAGCTGCGTAAAACAACCTTTTTTTTTTTTTGCTTGAGGAACGTTTAGCTTGGCCAAATTGATTCGTCACATTTGTCTGTGAGGTTCCTAAGGTGTCAGGAAGAAGGCAGCGTGCATCAGCGCTCTGCTTCAACTAATATAACCTGGAACGGCATTTTGTGCATTCAGAAAGTTCAGGTAGTATTTTCAGAAATATAAAACAGAATATGACTTAGTTAACTTTGCCATACCTGTTGTGATAAATGTCCTCGCATTATTGACCCCTAAATCTGTCCCGGTTCGTAAGGTAGCAGCACAAACCGTGCGCAGCGCCATCTTGGAATGACTAGCCCCGCCCCCGGGCCTTTTTTTTTTTTTTTTTTTTTTTATTTTAAATAAAATACGGTGGCCGAAAGGAATAAAACGAGTCTTACTGCGTTTATATTTTAAAATTAAATATAAATTATGCATAATTTGATTGCAGTCTGATTTTTTTAAGGTGACCGCTATTGCACATTAAATAAACCAAACCAGACAAAAGTTTTTGTGCCACAATGTAAAAAAAAAAACGAGCGACACAAATTAAGCAGTACAGTCCTTGATTCCTTTATATTGGTACAGTACTACAATTTGCCTCCTAACATATGAAATACTGCGTATTATTTTCTTCTTCGCTTTCTCGAAAACACGTGAAAGCGTCATTTTTGCGTCTTGCGTCATCAGGGAAGCTTCATCTGACGATATTCACTCAGTGTTGTGCGCGAATGTATCAGTTTACGTGGTAAGAATGATTTTTGTGGTTATTGTACAGTATCTTGGTAGTGACTGTGCCCTACTTTAAGCTAATATCTTTGGACCATTTGAATATTTTGACGCATATTCGTTCCCAAGAGTCCGAGCTAACCTTAAATGACTTGAATGCATGCTAACGCTGGCTAACGTTAGCTCTTCCGTTCACTTGTGTGGCAGCTGAATTACCATTGGGACTGCTGCTTTCCCTTGGCTTTGCTGCTACTCTGATAACTGTCCGTATAAATTTAAGGCAGTTCTGAAAGAATATCTGCCCTACTTTAAAAAAAAAAACACAAAAAAAGCACTCTTTTAATAAAGTGAAGTTGTTTCTCTTGAAAGCTGTCACATCATGAGCAACCTCATCCTTTTTTCCCCCCACAGAGATGTCTGCCATGTCTTCCGAGATGGAGTCTCAGAATGCAAATCTAAACTGCTCCATATGCCTGGAGTGTTTCTGGTATCCTGTAACCATCCCCTGTGGTCACACCTTCTGTAAAAGCTGCATCACCAAGCACTGGGACACCAAAAGCCAGGCTGACATTGGCCCTCAGTGCCCCATCTGCAATGAACAGTTCACAACCAGACCTGTTCTGAGGCGTAATGTGTCCCTGTCAGTCCTGGCAGAGACTGCAAACAGTGCAGGCCCCTCCTGTAGGGAGGCCCTGGTGAGAGGAGGCGAAGGGGCCAGAGCCATGTTGCTGTGCGAGCGCCATAAAAAGCCTCTGGTTTATTACTGCAGACAGGACAAGATGTCTGTGTGCTGCGAATGTGGCATCTCAGAGTGCCTGAACCACGAAAGGGTCATGCTGGAGGCAGAAAGGGAAACTCAAGAGGTATATAAGAACAGTGCATCCACAGCTTTTTAGCTGGGAGTGGAATGCAGATTGTGATCATTAAATATTGTATGACTGTGTCAGTATAAGGCAATTTTTTCTCAATTTGATATGTTTTCTTTACAGCTGCTGCTGGACAGGAAGAGTATGGAGGTGGGGAAACTGATTGAAGAGATGGAGAAAAGTATAAATGACTTGGCTGAGAATATTGATCAAGCTAAGGTAAACTCACTTTAAGCCTTTGTAAATGCTTAACAAAAACTGATCTCTCTCTCTCCATGAAAGAAAGAAATCAGAAATCAACCATGTGTTTCCAAATTCAACAAAGCAGACACGAAACTGAGCATATTTTAAATCAACAGGTCACTCTTGACCAGACGTCAGCCTGGGTGGACGCCAAATTTTCCAACCTGATGAAAATCCTGGCTGAGAAGCAGGAAGCGACGGCGCTTTATATCGAGATGCAAAAGCAGGCAGCGCTCACAGAGGCGGAGGCACGACTAGCCGAACTTGAAAAGCGCTCCCACGTGCTCAAAGAGAGCCAAGGCCAAATTGCAGCGCTACATGACCTCTCTGATGCAGACCTCATCAGGGTTCGTACCCCTGCCTTTACATGTTTACTGAAACAAGAGCCAGGTTGATGGGACGTATCTGGCGTTTTGTTTCGTTGCAGGTGGTTCCACACAGAGGTGGTAAAAGTACGATTGTCCTGTTGCTGTGAGGAGCTTCCTGCTGCTAGATGGCTGCATGAGCATTTTTTTAATCAACAAGTGTGGTCTTAATTAAATAACAGTCTGCTATCTGCTCGATCGTAGAAAACCTCAGTGTTTAACTTATTTCCTCCCTGAAGTTTATCACACTTGCTGCTCGTGCTTCATCCTGTAAGTCACGTAAAAGAAAATTGAATGTGTGTTATAAGTACTGCTGACAGATTAAAACAACCAAAATGAGATTTATTCAAATATGTATACGTATAGATGATGCAAAGCCATAGACTGATCCTGCTGGTAAATAAAAGCTGGAATTAGTAGCCAATACTGGAGTGTCTGAAAACCTTCATTCTGTCTAAAGGCCAGCAGGTGGCAGCTTCTCAGGTTGCAAAGGGAAGTCTGGGAACATTGCCTTAATGTTCCCTTTTTGAATGCAGCGTGACAGTCATTTTGTAAATTATGGTCTCCCCTTTGGTCAGAAAGCCGAAGAGGCATTATTTGAGCCAGCTGTGGCAAGAATTGCACAATTTAACAAACAATGACGCCAGTCTAATAACCACAAATTTTATGGGCCTATATCATGATATCGTAATATAATAGTGACTGGTGCCTTTGAAGTGTCTTTAAGTTTTTGTTTCAAGACAAAAAAAAAAATGTAATTTAACAATTGCAGACACGTCCTAGACTCACTGTTTCAGTTGTAATCAGTCAAACTTCTGCCTGTTCATCACAGCTGTGCCCGAAACGTGTCTTCACAGGGATCAATGCACGTAGAGGTCCCGCGCTTCAAGGAAATTCCCACAGATGTGACTTCGCACCTGCAGGATCGATTAAACGGCGTAACAGACATCCTCTCCCGAGTCTCTAAGCTGGTGTCCGAGGACCTGGAGAAGGCTGTGAGCACCGCTGTGACTCATGACAGAGATGGTAACCTGCCACTGGGAATGATGTAGCAATGTTAGCTTGATTTGCCATCAGAATGTGTTCTCATGCATGCCTTTTGGTTTCCAGGTTCTCCTCAGGATAAGAGGCCAGTGCTAGCTGTGGTTCCCAGTCCCGCTGCTCCGTCCCACCCCGTTGGGAAGGAGGGCCTCAGTGCTTGTGAGTCCCAAGAGACATTTTATGTCTAAGGACTTTTAAGTCTCTTCTAGATCACAGTTCCTGCTTTGATCTGCCTGATTAACTTTCTTCCTTCTTACAGACCGATGCTCTCTGACTTTTGACCCCCGGACAGCCAACGGGCACCTAGTTCTTTCCCAGGAAAACCGGAGGGCTGAGCACTTGACCTCGGGGCCACGTGCTGTCCCCGCACATGAAGCCCGCTTTGATTATACCTGGCAGGTGCTCTGCTTTCAGGGATTCAAACATGGACAGCACTACTGGGAGCTGGAGGTGTCCAAGCCTTGGGCCTACCTCGGGGTAAGGATCTCATAATGCTGTGTACACTGTGGCTGTGACAGCTTGTGACACATCACATCACACACAAGTTACACTATGATTGCTTTCCACTGATGTGGCTGATCAGTGTAGGTGGAGCCCTTTTTAACGGATTGTTCTGAAGTGTTTACAGGCATTCATTGTTCCCAGAGAGAAAACCAAATGCTGATGTTTGCCTTGTCCTGGACACAATTCACACACATCCTTTTCCCAGGTAACCTACGAGACCATCCCCAGGAAGGAGAAGGGCAAGAGATGCATGGTGGGTATGAACGAACTGTCCTGGAGTCTGCAGCTGGACGAGCACCAGCTCAGCGCCTGGCACAACGGCCGGCGGGAGACCCTCCTGGGCCACTCCCATCACAGCCGCATCGGCATGCTGCTGGACTACGAGGCGGGTACGCTTACCTACTACGGTGAAGGGCAGACCAGGCTGCACGCCTTCCACTGTGCCTTCACCCAGGAGCTGTTTCCCGCCTGCTGGATAGGAGAGGGGGTCAGCATCACCCTCTGCTCCACATGAGCAGGCGGAAAAAGGAAGCGGAATTCTAGGAAGCACTATGAAACGTGACCACAATCTGACTTGACATAAAGGACCCCCTCGCCCCCCCAAAAACAATCTAGGAGCATTTTTTAAAATCCATTTTTCCCGTGTGGGACAGCTGCCTTCCAGCATTGTTTTTAGTAGAACTGACTGACTGGGATTTTTCCCCCTAACATGTTTGCCACTTGGATTTGCATTGTCACTTACAACACTAAGGAAACGGTTTCATAATCTGCTTTTAAAGGGACTTGCAGTTTTAATACACACTAATTCTTTCTGTTTAGTTTTTTTTAATATGTGTTAAATAATCTTCAGTTGTCCACTTTCAGGTCGGGGGAAAAAAAACCCCAGTCTCAGCTCAGTGGATCACACTTCTGAACTTTGATTACCTAAAATAATTTTTAGTGTTGCAAAACAATGAGCACTCACTGTAGGTGTTCAGGCTTAAAAGCAAATGACTCATCATGAGAGACTGAACTCGTCACACATGCTGGATTATGTCTTTCATTCGAGTATCCACTCTGGTTGAAACATATTGTTCTTTTTTCCAGACTAATTATGAAGATTAACACTTCAGTGTTTCTAACAAGTTTCTTACAGACTGAAGATGACCCATTACGCTCATTCCGACTGTGGGTTGGGCCCCATTTAAGAAAAAAAAAAATGAGTTGAATATAAGGGAATTTTATATGATTATTTTGTTGAGGCAAAGATAATATTGATATTGGCCTTTTTTATTTAAAAATCTGACATATTTATATTTTGTTAATGTGGCTGCGTGCCTCCTGTGTGGCATCATACAGTGCAGTCTGCAGCCTGAGCTTTTTTTTAAACCTACACTGAACTCATTATTTGAAGCTTTGTCCAGGTTTAATTTGAAAATAAAGCGTAATAGGGCCCCTTTAAAAACACATTTCTGGGCAGCTGCCTGTTGTAGCCTTATGTTCATCATACAGAATGGACACTGATGAAAGTCCACCTGTGCCACAAATGAAAACAGCAAAGGTAAAGGGATGCTTGGAGTTCAAATATACAGGCCTTGGGGAGTAAGAGCTAAAACTGCACTCCTACGTGCCCAAACTTCTTCTCATGTGTACGCTGAGCTCGTTCCACAGAGAGGTGAGTTAGTGTTTCCACGGTGTGGGCGGGACGGTTCCCCGCTGCTCTTTACAATCCTGCTGCGCTGATTGCTGTGGGTGAAAAACCCGTCTCAGGCTGTAGCATTACTACTGAGAGTACAGAACTGAAAATCGAACGCCGTGCTATCACTCTGGATCTGACCGTGAATGCACAAACGGTGCCGACGGTGCTGAGCTCGAATCCGACGTATTCTCCTGATGTGTGCGTTTTTTTGGCAGGCGTTCAGTCCCAGATATTTTTTAGATGATGACGGTTTACAAAGCTTAGCTGAGAACTTTGGCACATTTAAAGTGGATAACTGCTGTGGATTTGCACAAACTGTCTGACGATAAGGAGTGACTGAGAAAAGCACATTTGGCTGTTTTGGCCCAATGATGGGGAGGACACCATCACCCTTCCTGCAGACTGTTGCATATGTTTGTCAGAAATGCTAATGCACTATACTGTGGAATATTAAAACTCAACATCATGTGATAGCAATACTCTGTGCTGGAATAAAGACAGACGGTTCTGAATTCATTTATTAAAATCCAGTCCAATGCATACATGCATTAGTTGATCATGCCTTGTTTTCTTACTTGAGCTGTTAATTATTCAATAAATTAGTTTGAATTAAATACAGAGCTTTATTTTTATTTTACACACAGCCATGACAGAGCATACAGGAACCCAATGCATAGCATTCTAAAAGTGCAAAGAATCAGCCGCAGATGTGCCACAGATACTGTATATAGATTAGTGACCACAGAGGAAGGAAGAATAGAAGATGAGATACTGAGATACTCAGATCAGATAGATGGACCATAAACTGAAGACTAATGATCACGACCACAGGAAGCAGAAACAGAAGAGTTCACTGGTGTTCTGTTTGTGTATCTAATGTTAAAAATGAAGTGGAGGCGAAGCAGGCTGATGGTGAGTCTGACCGTGCGTTTTCTCTAACGTTCAGAAGCGTAAGAAAATAGGAAGTGACATCATTGGGTGACTGCTCTGCTCTTGCAACATGATAAAGATAATCCCTCCTGGCAGTTGGTCCGTCCGAGTCCCGGCCCATCCTCTCTCTGCTCTAATCCAGGATCAGGGATCCACTGCTGCGGCGGCTCAACGCCGCTGTAATCTGTGCGGTCCGCTCGTCGGCCAAAACATGTCGAAGCAGATAGGGCCACCCTGCGACCCGCTCTCTTTACAAAAGCTAGTTCTTCTTTAGGTTAGTGTTCTTGATAAAATAATGTCATTTTAAAAGTCTACATATTAAAAGCCTGTACACACAAATAATAGAAAAATAAAAGACTGCATTCATTTCGCCTCTGGACACGTTAGCAAAGTATTTACTATCGTTAAACTGAGTGCAGTTTTATAGACAGTCACAGCAAATCATAACTGCTGCTGAATTTAAAGTTTAAGGTGGCTGCAGGATTCTGGGGACACTTACAAGGCAATAAATACTAAAATAGCTCATCAGGGTACAAGGTTCAAGTCAAAAAGCCCCCAAACCCACCCTAATCACTGGCCTGATCAGTCTGTTCTTCCTCAAAGATTGCTACCAATCCTTCTTCTTTGCTACTTTACATCAAGTAAAAGTGCATTTGAGAAGAATGACGCTGATTACAATATATGACTCATTACAAGGAATGCAGGTCGAGGCAGGAAAGCAATGGGATGAGTTTAAGATCAAAATGGAGAATAGCTGGGAGGAGACTAGGATGAAAAAATGGATAATGTTAAAAAAAACAAAAACACGCACACAAGCACACACACACACACACGCGCAAACACACCTTCCTGCTGTCCAGTTAATGTATGAGAAATGATGTGATCCAGCAGGACGGAGGAGAGAGGACAAAGAGAGGAAAGAGGGAGACATCAAGCAGGTCTACTGGTTCTTCTTGTCTTCTGGAGGAGAGTAGGGAGGAGGCTTGTCCTGGAAAGAGAGCAGAGTTTTGCTTTGAAACAAAAGTCAGCTGTTCCTAACGTGAAACACTGTAGCCGTGTTAGTGGAAGAGTAAGAATGAGCAGTGGCAAACAGCTGGTTTTGAATCCAGTAAAAGTCCAACGCACAAAGAAGCTTGCCATCATACGATCACTGGCCACTTCATTAGGTACACTTTGCTACAGTAGTAATGCGTTGGACCCCTTTTGTCTTCAGAATTACTTTAATTCTTCATTCAAATGTTTGACAAGTTGCTGGAAACAATGATGCGAATTTCCTGTTCCACCACATCCCAAAGGTGCTCTACCGGATCCATTGTGACTGTGGAGCGCATCTGAGTACACTGAACTCACGAGTGAGGTTAAGGGTTTCCAAATTTCCCACACCTATTTAATTGGATTTAAATCTTGCTTTAAACATACTTAAATGTCACGTTATGACACGTTATCCTGCTGGTTATCCTGCAGGAAGCAGCCATCAGAAGCTGGATGAAGGTGGTCATAAAAGAATGGAGATGATCGGCAACAATGCCCACGTAGGCTGTGGTGTTTAAACGATGCTCAGGATCCATGCATTCATCTTATTTATGCCAAATTCTGCCCCAACCATCCAAATCTCACAAAAGAAATTAAGACTCACCAGGCAACATTTTTTACAATCTTCTATTGTCTAATTTTTGTGAGCCTGTGCAAACTGCAGCCTCAGTTTGCACAGGAGTGGCACCCTGTGTGGTCTACTGCTCTGAGGCTCAGTGTATTCTCTTTTCAAAGATGCTCTTCTGTGTTGTTTGATTTACTTTTGCCTTCCTATCAGCTCAAATCTGTCTGGTCATTCTCCTCTGACATCAACAAGGAACTGCTGCTCACTGGATACTTTCTCTTTCTCCGCCCATTCTCTGTAAACCCTAGAGATGGCTGTGTGGGAAATTCCCAGTACTCTGAAATGCTCAGACCAGCCCACCTAGCAACAACCACCATGTTTAAAGTCACTTAAAGCACCTTTCTTCCTCTTTCTGATGCTCAGTTTGAACCTCAGTAGGTAATCTGCATGCCTAAATGCAATAAGTTGCTGGTGTTGGCGAGCAGTTGAATAGGTGTACCTAATGAAGTGGCTGGTAAGCATATATGAAAAGCAAATGACTACAGCTAGTTATCTTATTATCCTACACACAAACAAACTGTTACTGCTCTCCTAAAGGAAGAACGGGTCAATTCAATAAGACATGAAATTTCAAACTGCATCACAGCCACTGTATTAAGATGACTGACAATACTTACACTGTATTTGACTCATTTAATAACAAAAAAAAAAACTTTTTTAGCAGAGACATCAAGGGCAGCTTACCTGTGGCAGGTACACATGTGTAGGGGGCAGAGTGGCACAGCTGGCGCTCGCTGCTGCTTCAGCTGCTTTGGCCTCCGCTGGGAAAGAGTGTGAGACAAAGGAGGGGGACATTAACTAAACACGGGTCTTACGTTTAATCCCTGGGATATATGAGATGAGAGGTGCTAATGGAGCTGGAGGTTCAGTGCACCGAGGAAGCAAAAAGACATGTATGCTGGCCTAAACGAGAGCGCAACAGCGAGCAGAGGAGGCAGCACTGCACCCAGTGAGAAGAAAGGCTTCGATGTGTGACCAGAATGAGGAGAGAAAAGATTTTTCTTCAGAATATCTGATAATTTTTTTTTTTAATGTAAGAGTATTTGGTCAAAAATCAATGTCACAATCTAAAAACTCTTTTTCCTCCCCATGTTATGGTCTGCTTTAGAAACCATGTTAGCTCAAAGTAAATATAATAAGCTTGTTCAGTTGTAATGACCACAGTCCAGATGTTACGGAGTTTTGGAATTTTACGTTTTTCCACATAAGAAGCGAATCCACCCTACAAAACTGGAAAAACCTCCAAGATATTTTTCTCTGGTTTCAGATGGCAGCTTTGCACCCTTTAGCAGAAATCACTTTTCTGCTCTCTGACTGCCTGTGCTAACACATTTGAACACCTTTCTGCTGGGACATATTTAACCTTTACAGGGCAAGTGACTATTATTGGTAATTTCCACACACTTTATACATGACGCCCATCCCGTGCCTGAGTGAGGTTAAGAAGAATGTGGACTTGAAGAAATGGCCTAATGTATGAAGTTATAATGTGTATATTTTAATGTTCAAAAAATGATGTTGTAGTGAATCTGTTGTAATGGTCTAAAAAATGCCTGTTGAATTTCAAAGTATTTCGGTGAGTGGGGTTAAGGGTTTCCAAATTTCCCACACCTATTTAATTGGATTTAAATCTTGCTTTAAACATGCTTAAATGTTGTAAATGCTATTTTCGGACAGCAAAGGCCTTTTTTGGCACATTTCATGTGCAGGACAAATTTATGCTTTTTCCCCCCAAATTGTAGATGCACACAATTAGACATTAGCAGCTGCAGAATCACTCACACAGGCTGTGATGACGTCATGAATTTGCATCAAACTCTTTGCTCTTGGGTTGCCTTTACTGGGGCAGCCAGTCCTGAATAAGGGGATAGATTTTAAACGGCACTATAAAATCTACACAACTTGCACACAGCTTATTTCCGGTGGAAAGTGTTTTAAATACTTGGGAGATCTGTAGGATGTGACATTAGCTTGTCTTTAACCATAAGCTCCGTAGTACAAAGTCTGTATGATGTTGGATTATGCCCGTGTGATAATATTCAAGGTGCATGTACCACGAACAAACAGGCAACATGTGTCCTGCCTCCAGCAGGCTGACTCACCTAAACCACACAAAGTACTTGCAATATTATGAACACATGTGCCCATTACGAGTGAGGAAAGACAAATGTGTTAAATAATCCCACCTGAGTCTCCTGAAATGTAAGTTCTTGTGTGGAAACGGCTGTGGAGAACTCTTTAGAGTTCTTGGTATGATGAAACCACATGACAGCAAAGAACAGCAGAGTCTTGATCTCAGAGGAACCAATAAGGCAAGTTCCACTTTATCTGTATTCTTTGCTTCAAAGAGGCTCAAATGTTTGTCTGCTCAAATATCCTGAGTGAAAAAATATATATATATATCGATACTTTCCATGCATTACTTTATGCACAGCAAAAACTTTCATTCTTGGCTTTACTAAGAATACCTCTGGATGATTGACATTTCAAAATATTTTTTATTGACATTATAGTGGGTGGGGCAGCACGGTGGCATGATGGTTAGCACTGCTGCCTAACAGCTAGAAGGTGTGGGTTCAAATCCACCTCTCTGTGTGGAGTTTGCATGTTCTCCCCGTGTCTGCGTGGGTTCTCTCCGGGTACTCCGGTTTCCTGCCACGGTCCAAACACATGCAGTTAGCGGGGTTAGGGTAACTGGTGACTCTAAATTGTACATAGGTGAGAATGGCTATCTGTCTCTCTGTGTTGGCCCTGCGACAGGCTGGCGACCTGTACAAGGTGTACCCTGCCTCTCGCCCTATGACAGATGGGATAGGCTCCAGCCCCCACCCCCCCACCCCTCCCCAAACAGGATAAGAGAATGGATGGATTACACTTATAATACCCAGTAATGCTGGGCTAGCATGATGTTTTTTATTTAGCCTGCAGCTGAAGTGAACATCAGTTAGCTGAAATCAGAGCCCCTCGATCAGAGATTCTCACCTGCTGCTGAGGAGGGGAGGTCTGGATCATGTGGTGGCTGCTGACCCAGAGGAGCAGAATAAGGAGGTGGAGGTATGTATGCTGCAGAGGCATCAAACGCTGGAGGAGTGGGGTAGAATCCATCTGTAGTGCAAGGGAGAGTGCTGCGGTTTAGACCAGCCGCTATGAACACTTTCAGGAGATGTGGAACTAAGTTGATGACAATTATCCTTTCTACCTGGAGGAGGAGGGTTAGGGTAGGAGTAGCCAGGTGGAGGTCCTGCTGGGTACATTCCATTGGCAGGGGGAGGAGGGTAAGCGTAGGCCCCATTAGCCATGTAGGGACACCCACCAAAGCCAGGAGTCACAGGCTGACCTCTGGATGCTGAAATGAGAGGCCCTGAATCAATTAATAATTCTGTAAAATAACAGGAATTGTACAGTTTTATTTGCGTTGCTTTGTTCGCATACCCTGAGCTGCAACCTGCAACATGTACTGCCCAAACTCTATGGCTCCTCCAGCAGCAAAGATGAGCTTGAATGTAGCACTGCCCTCCCAACCACCTGGAAAAGGGATTCAACAGTCTCTCACAGGCACAAAATGCTCCACGTCCGTGCACTATTACAGCCCCACAGAGAAAGGGTGCACCTACCTCCAGGTTCTGCATTGACGGCGCCCTTGATGTAATTGGCCCCCAGGACAGGCTGTTTGATCTCACAGCCCTTCATCAGGTAGAAAGGCATCATAAAGGACTGCAGTGCATCACGTCCTTTAGCCACGAAGATCACCTGGGATTAGAAGACACAGCACCATCTCATCTATGTCCCTACTAACTATAAAGATTATGCGCTAAGCTTATTATCACTATTAATAATGATAATAATAATAATAATAGAGTTCTGCAGATTGTTGCGTACTTTATGTGAATTGTGGCACAATTATGGCAGCAAAAGGCTTTGTCTAAACAAAGAGGAAGACTTGTGGGTGTTGTCACTCACCCTGTATGGAGTCAGGTAGATGCTGCCCTTCTTGCTCTTTCTGAAGGCTTCGGGCAGCCTCTCAGCATCACAGAAAACAAGCTCCACGTTATCATGGTTCATCAGCACACTAGTTACGGAAACAGAAATGAGACACTGGAACTAGCTGATTGGAAAAAAGAGTTTTTCCCACATTTTTATGTGCATCAAAATAAAAATCTACAATTTTTGTATGAGTTTTTGACCTACTTTCATCTGAAATGCTTAAAAATGAGCTCATTGGGTTATTGTGCAACTGTCCATTGCCTTTAGTACATACAAAGTACTATAAGCAAAGGATTATGCTTACTTGCCATCTAGTGACAGCTTACTACAGGTTCTGGGTAAGCTCTAATGGGTTTATCGTTACTCTGCAGCACGTTCTAGAAGAATCTGTCAATGATTTTGTCTCATGCGAACTGAGGACACTTGCTCTGGACGAAACAAACAAAACAAATATTTCAGCACAGGGCAGGCCAGAGTGCAGACTGTGAAGGCTGTGGGCTACGCAGCACTACTGCACTGTAATACATGCTCAGTTACTCCTGCAATAAGGCTAAATAACATTTCATCCTCGATACGTTGGACTTATTAAAATATTTATTTATTTTTAATCACTAAACATTTATGTAATCCCACGTGAAGCCTGCGATGATGATATAACTAAAAGTTCGAGACACGGTTCGGTAAAACTGCGACGCGAATATTACATGAGGAAATATGGCGTTAAAAGAATGAATTTAGCCGTGCTAGTCGTGAACCATTTGGGGGTTTATTTTGTGTCGTCGTGCACTGATTAGGAGCAATTCTTCAATTCGGATTATATGCAAACAACATGCGATAAGGCACTTTGTAAAAATGAAACTGTTGTCAAAAATTAAAGCTCAGCGGTTGCCTCAAGCTTTTATATATATATATTTGTATATAATAAAAAGCTACCAAACGCTAAAAGTTAGAATTTCAATGCATTGTTTACTGTGCGTGTGCGTGTATTAACCGAATAAGCCTAATAAGCTGTTGATATGTAAAGTATCTCCATGAAATGTCAGAACCACATTATTTTTGAATGAGTCTGGCGTGACGCTCGCCCCAGAGAGAGCGGATAACTTATCCGAGTCTGGTGAACGGTACCCGCTAGCTTACCGCCACTAAGGGACGTTACCTCTCGCTGTTGTTGATGATGACACCGCCGGACTCCGAGTGGTTCTGATTCAGAGTCATGGCGACGGCCCTCCAGGTTGTTTCGGAAAAGATTAAAAGACTGTGTTAGGCAATCGGGAAAATGTATCCACAGGCCTCTCTGCAGCCTGGGCAGCCTTTCCTCCGCGCTGATAACGATTGTTGTGATACGGAGGCTGCTGAGGTTACTGCACCCATAGATATATATACATAGATACCTCATTGATCGCTGCCTACATATGCCTACGTCACCGCCATATTGGAGGGGGTAAAAGCAGCCACCATAACATGAGAGAGATGCTGCACTCTGAGTTTTTCGAACCAATTTACGGTCAAAACGGGATCACATGGGAT